>JAFIDM010000001.1:120677552-120699740 GCA_023159025.1 Thereuonema tuberculata
TCTTCAATTGGACAAGGTCGAATATTGAATAGAGTCACGAATCTCTCTAATTTCTTTTCAGCAGTTCCCTTTTTCCATGTCCCTCTATACAGTTATGTCACAGAATGAAATGAATCCCATTTGCGACAGATCCTTAAACAGAATTCAAAGATCCCAAAGCAGCTTCTTGCATGGCTTTATCCATATCCTAGTCACTCCGGCTTGCTTGATTTTTTTTCTTTTATAATCATATACCATCTGAAACAATATTAATATTAATGATTAACTAAAATAAAAATTAAAAATAATTAATATCAAGCCGGGCAAAGCGAATAGGTAGGCGTGATGGTTTGCTGTATCACAGGCGATCTCGGCTGCTACGAATTGTGGGCACTCAACAGCAACCGCTACATCAGGGAAGTTGTGGAGGCTGAAGTCGTATCCTTTCTTCAGTATACTCCTGGAGCCGTATTCCAACAAGATAACACACGACGACATATTGCCAGAAATGTCCAGGCCGTCCTCGAATCTAGGCACATATCCCTTCTTCCCTGGCCTGCATGTTCGCCCGATATGTCACCTATTGAACATGTCTGGGTTATGATCACTCGGCAACTAGCGCATTATTGTCATCCAGTAGCCATTACTGATGAACTGTGGATTCGGATAGAAGCAGCCTGGCAGGCGATACTCCAGGAACACATCCAAGGCATACATGATTCGATGCCACGGCATATAACAGCTCTTACTGCAGCTTGTGGAGGCTTAACAAGATACTGATTTTTTTGGCAAGTACAGTTGTTGCATTGCTCTAAAACTTTAATCATCTGTTTATATCACTATTAGTAATGTGTGTAATAAGTTTCCTTCCATTCTGATGGTTCCTTCATGGTGTTCAATTTTTACAAACATGATTGTTTTTTTCTACGAACAAGTATGACTATAATTCTAATTTAATCATGCTTATTTGTACTAGATCTCATTTCATTTAGGTCCCTCTTTAATAACTTTGACCGGAGAAGATAACAATCTTGAAACGAATATCCCAAGATCCAAATAAAGATCCAATTCGAAAATTCATAACTTCGTTTATTTTATTGTAAAAAAGATGGATCTTTACAAAAACTCGTTTCTGTCAATCAGAGGCGTGCCTAGAAATTTAGAAAGGGGGGGAGGGGGGTTACGAAAGTCAAAGTCGCTCAAGTAAAAAATAAAGGTGCGTTCTTTTTCTGGATGGGAATGACTGCTTTCCAACCAAACAAAAATTCCAAATATTGGATAACTTCTATTTTCGGATGCAATGGAATTTACAATCGTACCCAAACCCAACATTATCAGTCATTGGATATTACGAGAGATTAAGAAGGCGGAAGAATTAATTATGCCATTTGAGTAAATCGGCTGCCGACTTAATTTGAAATACAGAATAATTAAATAAAGCAAAATGTATACTTTAACTGTTGCAAAAATTATAATGCGTCAATCTTGATTATCAAAGAAAAAAAAAATCTATATTATATCTCGTAATTACGAATTTTTAGCGTAATAATAACTAAAAGAAATAATTAAATTTAATAAAAGTTTTTAAATTTTGCAGTTCTTAAATCACAATTGAAAAGAAATTAACAGTTTGTTTTGTTTATTTGCTTTTTTTCCCCTTCGCGTAGCTGTAATTAAATATTAGTTTTTAAGCGGAAGATTAAACGTGACAAACAAATAGAGTTAGTGTTTGGAAGTTTAAAGCCAAACGAAAACGTGAGTTCTTTTTTTTTTTTCTTTTTATTTGTCAGCCAACAGAGAACAAAAGGTGATCAAGTGCTGTGACACTATTCTCAGTCGGGAAATAAATCCTCCAGTCCCAGTGTAGCCGCCAGGGAACCGAATAATCTCTTCGAAATTAGCTGTGATATCCCACGAGTATAAGAAGGAACGATGGATGGAGTCAAGGTACTTCGAATCGAAGGCAATTCTGGTGGACAACTTGAGAAAAAAAAACGGGCGAAGAAAAGGAGGAGAGAAAAGGAGAAAAAAAAAAAAAGACATCCAACCCCAATTAAACTTCAAATCAATTGTTATTCGATTAAGTAAAGAGTTCGCTGTAAAGTGATTCAATCAGCTGCGTTTGCTTAATTATTTTTTGGAATTAAAAAATAAATTATTTAACATAGCACAGGTAACGTCTGCTTATTCCTTTAATAATGAATGATCATGAATAGAACATATGAGGAAGTTAAGCGCCAAAATGCAGTAATTCTTGATTTTAACGCTTCTCAGAACATGGGGATGATTTGGATATTAAAAAAAAAGAAATAACAATAAAAGTCATTTGAAAATAAGGAGAAGAAAATTGCAAAATGGCATCTGTAAGTAAATACTCAATGTATGACTACGGCTTCCAATGAAACCTAGTTAACGATAGATGACTTTAAACTAGAGATTCTTTTATTGCATTTTAGCTCAGCTGTACAAAAGGTAGCAAATTGTCTGCTAAAGTTATTTTAAAATTAATGATGTCAACTAAAATTATACGAAGTATAATGATGTTTTTTTTTTATATATATTTCTACACATCTTCGTATTTCTTAATATTCCACTAATTTATGTGCTGTTACTAATTATGGCTGAAATTCTTGCTACTGGTTCTTTCTGTCGAGGGGGCTTTGATCAGGATATTTTAATTACAATAATCCTTTTAAATCCCAAGTTTCCTATTACTCATTTCAAAATTACATTTAATAACACATAATAAGTTCCAATTTTATTTTTTATTTTTTTATAACATGAATCCTGAAATTTGTTTTAGTTTTATCTGCCATTTTGAAAAAAAAAAAAAAAGCCTTTAAAATCTTTAAAAGAAAGAGTTAGAGTTAGTATAATAAAAAAAAAAGAAATGCAGAATTTTTTTTTCAAGGCCTATCTGCTGGTTAATACCAAAATAGACTTATATAAAATGATGGCTCTAAAAATTGGTTAGAGAAATTTATTAAATAGCAGTTAAAAGTTAACTGTTTCTAAAAAGAAAAATTAAAAAAAAAAAAAAGCTAAAAAAATTTTAAAAATGTTTTTTAGTTTTCTATAAGGACTGCTTTAACGTTTATTCCTTTATTTTCAAAACAAAAAAATATTGTACCATTTATTTCTGGTGACAACAACTACATATCAGGGAATGAAATCCAATCCAAATTTAAATCGCCATTTTAGATAAATAACAATTGTTGTACGAATCAGTTGATGAGCGCCTTTCTTTTTTTATCTTATTTTCCTAGTGCTCATCAAATCCTACACTCCTTTTGTACGTATCCTGTTCTCCACACCAATAACTTTGCAACCAGCGGATAGATCTTCTCTAACTCGTCGTGCCACTTGGTTAACAAGCTCTCAGCTTGAATTAACATAAATAGTCACGTGACTAGTTATGGAAGCCTTCCGTCGAACGCATGAGGGTCATATAATTTCTATTATTTTTTTCTTTGGTACATGTTGTGAAAAATCTTTTTTCCTTAACGACTCCTCTCAACTGATGATCGCCTAATAAGCGTGAAACACGCTTGTCTTGAGATGCCAGTTTGAACATTTTTCTCAAATTATAATTAATTCTGCACATTAATCTTTTTTCTCTTAGGATTATTCATTTTTTGATGGCTTTTTGCTTATAATTTAATAACCACTTGTGCTCGAACGTTTCGGGACAGACTCTGAAATCTTGTTAATTAACAGGTATTTTTCTTTTCTTGTTTGTTTGGTGGAAACTCATATCCGGGAGCGGTTGTTGATTCCATATCTTCACAGACCTTCAGAGCTTGTCGTCGAAGTGGTAAGATGACTGAAGAATCATAACAATGTTGAAATGGCCGTTTGTCCCTTCATTGACAAACTGTAAGGATGAATGTTTGTTCTGCTTTTGTTTGGTTGGGGAAAATCCCTTTTCCTTAACAATTAATTCTGCAGATTAAGCTTTTTTTTCTCTTTTAATTTTTTCTTTTAATTTCAAATCTTATCCAGAAAATCGCGGCGTGAACGTGACAAACAAATTCCCTTGCAAAGAAGCAATAGAATAGAACAATGAGGTCTAACAATGGGTCTTAATCCTTTTAGCTAATCCACGAATTCCGAGCGCTTTGATATCATTAAAATGAATTGGATTTCAGTAAATAATGGAAATCTCTTTTATTTTATTGCATTTTTTTTTTCAGAAAATGAAAAATTTATACTTTTTTTTTGGTTTACTAGATATTAAATTGGAATAAAATAGACTTTTATTTTTTTATTTTTTTTGAAAATAATTTCAAACTTCGACTGTTAATTTCGACTGTTAATATTTAAAGATATAATACTCAACAGAAAACGTAGATTTTCCTTTTACATAGTTTTCGCGACTTTAAAAAAATTTAAAGGAAAAGGAAATTTAAGACAACATTTTAATTAGGTTTTTTAATTTGTAAGATCTGTAAAATTTTGCTTTAGGCTCATCTAAGTGATTAAGTTTTCATAATTTATTTATTTTTCATCTTATTTTTCACTATTTATTTTTCATCTTAATTTTCATAATTTTATTTAATAAATTTAGATTATGTATTATTTTTTCCCTCGGCATGCCACTAAGTTTAAGTAAGTAAGTTTAAATATATAAATACAAACATATAACTATCATATCCTATATTTAGAATCACTGTATTATCCAGTGATTTTCTGCAAGAGCATTGATAAGCATTGCAATAAGTTGTTTTTTTTTAAAAACCTTTTTTTTTCTAGTAACCCTATACATTGGTGAATATATGTTTCTTCTTCAAAAACTACTACAGCTATTATTTAATCATATCTCTTGTGGTATTTGTATTTTTAGGCTCCATCAGTCGAATAGAACCAAATTGCAGAGAAAGCGAGAAGCAGCGCATCTTCAACGAGATCGATAATGAGCTCGTGCTACACTCCATCCACCACAGTTGAAAATTAACTTCTCCGTAACAAAAGGAGTCGCGGGCTGCAACTCTAGAGCTCCTACGTAAATTCGGAATGCTGGAGCAGTGGCAGCCAAAGCCCAACCGAATTACGGAGCCAACACGAAACCAATTGCCGTGAATGATGAGACCCTGACGAAGTTGAAAAATGGTTTCACACTGAGATTGGGGCCGTGGTCGAACCATTACAAGATGACTCTGTAATAAGAAAGGTGACAGCAGACAAGAATGTAGGAGAAATAGAACTATCTGCTCAGATGAAAATAAAAATAAAATAATGAATTATCAAAACAGACACAATATCTACTCAAAAGATATAAAAAATGTATGAAAGTGGCAAACACAATGGAATCTCTAAGATTAAGAATTTAATTTATTCGAATGGTATCGCGGAGTTTTTAAGCATGTTGTCAAACCCTGGAAATGAAATAGAACACACCATAGATGGAAAGAAAGAAAGCATCCATGCCTCTCCGGAATTCGAACCCATGTTTCGACATATCAGCATCAAGGCAGAGTTGCCTGGACCGTACATTCTGCCTGAAAGGCAAACACAATTATTTTAAAATAAGTACCCAACATTTACGCAGGCCACGTGGAATTAATTGGATGCGGAAACTTTCCAAAGCGCGCGAATAGCTGTCTAGAAAGTCACTTAAGAAAAACAAGAAATCTTTTATTCATCATGAAGAAAAAAAAATGTTTGAATGCTTTTAAAACGGAAGGTATTAATCTAAAAAGCTTCATCTGTGACTTTATTTAATGATATATCTAAATTCTATCGCTAATAAGTCCTAACATGCGGTTCTCTTAATTTGTTCTTTATTTAAAAATGTGGTTTAAGAAGGAAGGAAAGGAAATTTTGGAAATTTGTTGAGATACAAAAATTTAATTTTTGATGAGATATTTGAGAAAAAAAAAATAGTTCGTATTCGAGGTCAGACTTTTTCTTGCAGAATAATCTGAGAATTATATATAGGCAAACATTCTTAAGATGACTTTGCTTGCTGGGTAGCCCTGGCTGAAGAGATCCTAATAAGCTCGAAACAGCCGTCCCTAAATCTCATTAGTTTGACCCAAAACGCTTCCCATTATCATTATTATTCCCATTATTCATTTTATAAATGAATATATTGAACAGACATACTTCTTACGTAAAAATCTTGACGCGTGGGAAAAGAAGTCTTACTATTTACCGTAAGTGTGATAATTTCTTGAATAGTTTTAGTCTACTTTTTAGTACGAGGATAATCAAATCACTCTGTCTGTGTGCTTGTTCCTCCTAATAGCTTTTGAACCATTGGATTGATCATCTTGAAACGTGGTATGCATATTCGAGAAGTAGAGACAACTTTTATATTTGAAATATTTTCCCAATGGGTCCTTGTAGAGAAATTAGCACAAGAAGACAACATAGAAAAATCCCCATATAAAAGCATTGGAATCTAAACAATGAATTTCTTATCCTATTTCCGTTCATATCTCATTGTCTTCATCAATGAATATTAAGTCCTTAATCTATTCTGCGTGAATAGATCACAATTATTTACTTAAACAATTTCAATAAATAACGCGCATTTAATTCATTTTATTTAGAAGAAGGACAATTTTATTTTTATATTCAGAAGATATTAAAATTTGAATATCAATAACTTTTTAATTTAGCCCTCATTTCGTTCGAATGCTTTCGTTTATGGAAACAAAAAAATATGAAATACCTTACCATGAATATTTTATCACAATCCCATATCTGCAAATCCTCGTAACTCGAATCCGGTAAGAATTTATTGTAAATAGAGATTATAATATGATGTGGCACCGGTAGATGGCACCACAATCCGAATTACCAGGTTAGGTAAAGTAAATTTTGAATCAATTTTTTGGCGAATTTGTTTTCTACTTTTTTTTCTTTTTAAAGAAGTTGCTGTAGTTTAATGTCTAACAGATGGATGTTGACGATCACGTTTGCGCGAGAATTACGAAAAACACGAGATCTCGCCATTAGCCTCTTCAGCAGGTCTCAAGGAATTTAGTATTTTTAATTTCTGTCACTAGGAAAATGCTACATAATGAATTTATTGTTTGTTTATTGATTGTTTTCAATTTATTAAAACTATATTAAAATGTAGTAAAAGTCTCATGCATTTCCCCGTATTATAATTCATTTAAATATTTCAATATTTTGTGAGAAGACATGGATACAGACTATTCTCGCGTAAATTACGTGAAATCACGAAAATACGGGATCGTCAACATCTATCTGTTAGACATTATCTCTTAATGATAAAGAGGAAAAAAAAATCAAATATTCTTTGATTAATGATAATTTATTGGTATTTTAAATGTTATTAACAGAACAAAAAATAATAGCAAATTTAACTTATAATGTAGCACAGTATTAATTAATCTTCTGGGCTCTAAAGGAGATTTGGGAACTTAAAAAATTCCATTTTATTTAAGAAACGAAATAGGAATCGATGAATTGAAACGAGAGTAGAATTATCCTAACAATTTGATAGACACTTACTTAAAACATAAATTTTCCAAACAATAATACAATTTATTTTTATTTTAAGTCGCTTCAACAACAAAACATGATTTACTTTTATGCATATCATTATCTTTTTTTTTTCTTCTGGAAGCCAATCAAAAGAAATCAACACGAAATCAAATAAGACACTGTCTGAGAATTGAATTATGTCGTTAATTTATTTAGTTTCAGTCAGGCCACCGAAGAGAACAATTCTTCGCTCTTTCGATTCATAAAGAAAGGAAAAAAAAACGAGAAAGGACGTTGTAACGTAAAATGCACTCTTAATATCATTCCTTTTACAAGGAAATTGACTTAACTTCTCTTTCTCGGGAGGATGTAAGAGGATTTCCCAAAATTACTTTGGGAACAGATGAAACCCACGTGACACTTGCAATTGAATAAAACTGCAATTTTTTCCGCAACTTGCGATTTCTTTCCGCCTACAAACTTCGTTACCAAGGTTTTAATTTAGTCGATTAGTTGAACACGAGTCGGAATAACTAAACGGAAGGAACCCTCGTGTCGTTTCTTTGTTACGTATGAGAAAAAATGTTAAAATAGCTATAGTAAATATTGAAACATTGAATTAAATGTAAGAAGAGAGAAAATTATTTCTAATAAAAATATGGAAAAAATAATTGCCCTAAGTTTTACGCTTTCAATTAGAATTTTGTAAACTTTCATGATAATATTCTGGAAGATGTTACAGGTTTGGTCAACTCTTTGTAACATCTTTTATGAATGAACAGGAAAAGATCGTCGAAACTAGTGGAATGAAATGCAGAAAGAGGTCACTAAAAAACATAACAGGTCATTGAAAACAATATAATAGATTAAAGTATGATTGTAATATTTTTATTCAAAAATAAAAACCCTACATGAAAACGTTAGTTTTTATTACTCGACCCAATACTCATATACAGGGTGTTTCGGAAATGGTAGACAAAGCGAAGAGATACGAATTCCAAAAGTCATTTTGAGTCGAAAATGTTCTATGACATTTCGTTGTACGGATCGTAGTTGTAGAGTTCGGAAATGAATGCTTTGGGAATAGTCCCTAATCAAAGAAAGCTCAGTTCACGTTAGGAAGTGTAAGTAAATAAGGTAAAGTTTTATTACAAAAAGCAATCCAGATAACGAAGGTCATGACTGAAAAGAGGTATGATAATTAAAGAAAATGCTGAAAATGGCCAGAACTGAGCTTTCTTTGATTAGGGACCATTCCCAAAGCATTCCTTTCCTAACTCTTAAACTACGGCCCGTACAACAAAATGCCACAGAACGTTTTCGACTCAAAATGATCTTTGGAACCCGTATCTCTTCTCTTTGTCTACCATTTCCGAAACACCCTGTAAATGTGACAATCATTTGGTCAAATCTGTCTTGCAGAGTTGTTGTTTTTTTTATCTCATCATTGCATTACGCTGACGTTTAAGCTAAAGGTCCATATGAACATTAAAATGAACCGGACTATAAATGCTTGAGAATGTGTTTTTGGCTGATTGGACATGGATATACCTAACTCGTACTACGACCGACAGATCTCTTATACAGACTCGAATGGCCGTAGACAATCCGAAGGAGAAAAAGAAATGACGAAGGAAAGAACGTACGAAATAAAGAAAACATCCATACCACCCTTTGGGATTCGAACCAGACACAGAGAAAATAGCTAAGATAGTAGTTTCTCGGCTGTAAGTGAAGATGATTCTTAAGACAGTTATTGAAATAGTTTTCAAAAGACAATAACTAGGAATAAAAATAACAAGAAATCTATTTTTACAAAATGAAAATTTCATAATTAAGATCAAAAAATTCAAATTAAAAAAAGTTCAATTACTGTTTAAATTTTAAAGCTTTTTTTAATTATTAGCGACTTTAAACATTATAATTAAAATACTAATCAATACATGAGTCCATTAACAGTAACAACTCATTAGAATATTTACATGGCTATCATTCATAAGCAGATACCATGTAACATTTTAAAGCAAAGTTAAAGAGTTTTCCAACTTTACATTCTTTGTTATCTAATAGTCATGAAAATAAAGAAGCAACTTAGTTAAGAAGCTTACTCTTTATAACTATGTTTCATTAACTAACGTGATTAATTAATTAATTTCAAAAATTGTTAAAGGAAACATATAATGTAAATAATTCTAGAAAATGTTCTCACTTCTCCAATCATATTGTGTAGATTGTTGAAAATTCGCTGAAAAATTTAAAAACGTAAAATTTAATTCCAAGCTAATACAATAAAATAAATAAATATTTATTTTGGATTAAAGTTCTCAGGAAGTAGATTATTATGTTATGCTAATTATAAACTACTTTAATGTAGTTTATATTTAACACTCCTTATCATTATTTCTAATCAATAATGTAGCAGAAATTTCTAGTCAGAATTAAACTATTTTTTACAACTAGCCGGCTACCGTCCGTTCGTTCCGGAAGCCTTGCATTAGTTATTCAAAAAAACAAAAAAACAAAACAAATTACATCAAGTAAAGTAAAAACTCAAACTTAGAACTGAAACTAAATTAAGTTTAAATTTGAAACAATACATGCAGTACAATATTGAAAACAATATATTAATTAACCGTATCGTATATTTATTCAGATCTGTGGCGCGATTTAAAACGGCACGAGCGCCATCTACGAACATTTTCATTTTGGGCAGCTTTGGGAAGTTTTTCATTCATTCTACGGGAACTACTTGATCGACCGGGATGAAAAGTAGCCTACATCGTACTCCGTGTCCTAGACTATATGCAAGGAAAATTTTATTCAGACCCGTTGCGACGGTGAGGCGTGATTAAATGACAAACAAACAAACTTACAGATTTTCTCTTTTTATAACAGTAGTTAGGATACGTAGTTGATTGAGCGAATATCCAAAGTAAAATAAATAAAAACAATCGGAGAAACAAACAATCATAAACAATGGTAATGCCTAAAAAAGAAATTCCTTAGTGGATAAAAAACAAGAAAACAAAGATACCAAGAGATAGAAAAACGCAAAGATTCGTGCACTAATTAGTGCAATGTCGAGTCGTTAGTGACATCGGAAAACAGCTGTTTCGCAATCGATCATCAGATGAAACAGCTCACAATAATTTAAAACAAAAGCAGAAATTATCACGGACACAATTGCATTTACTGTATCTAAGAAAAGACACTGCATTAGAGTAGACATTTGGGACTCAACAAACTTAAAATGTATTGAAATTCCACAAAACCAAATATAAGTTGTTTTCTCACCAGAAGTGTTAAAAAAAAAAACTTCGGAATAAAACACGTAGTTCGAAAGAACACGAAGCTTACTTCTTTAAGTTACATTAATAAACTGCTATTTCTGAAAATTTCCTTTTTTTTCTTTCTTCTTTTTTTTTAAGTTGTGAAAACGACAAAATGGAAAGCCTATATTTAAGACAATGAGATACGGTATTAATAGAAATGGATTTCTATTATTAGAGCTGGGTGTACCCTAGGACCTGTCTGGAGAAGAATTCAGCGTGAAAAGACCTCGGCCTCCACCGGCGATTGAACCCGCTTCCTCACGACCGCAGTCAATCGCCTTACCTTGTGAGCCATTACGGATGCATGCCAACTACTTTTAATCTGCCAAACATGCGGCATCACTACAGATCCAGAATACACGTTTGAAAACTTGTTGGATGTGCTTCTAATTAGTACCACTAACGTGGCCTGGGTCAGTGAAGGAACGTCATAGGAGCAAGTGGAAAATACGTATTTGGAAATCATCGTTTAATAAGGCTATGCAGTGTAGCCAAGAAAGAAAAAGGAACACAGGAATGCTCAATACACATTGCTAACAAAGTAATCTCCAAGATTGTCCACTGTATGTTGCTAACGTTTGGGAAGGCAGAGAATACCATTGGCTGCATGTGACCTCTCGTCGAAACGAAGTCAAAATTTCAACTTTGTTCGCCAGCATTTCCACGCAACTTGAGTTTTGGAATCAAATCAAAGTCGCATGGATTCAAGTCTGGCGAATGGAAAGGTGTTTCAAGATTCCCCATCCCCAGAGACGTAACAAAGCCTGTGAAGGAGCTGCTGTGTGATATGTAGCGTTATCGAGAAGAATGATGGCTTTGAACAGCTGCTGTCAATGAGGGATGTTAGCAATTTGTATTGAGCATTCCTGTGTTCCTTTTTCTTCCTTGGCTACACTGTATTGCCTTATTAAACGATGATTTCCAAATACGTATTTTCCACTTGCTCCTATGACGTTCCTTCACTGACCCAGACCACGCTAGTGGTGCCAATCAGAAGCACATCCAACAAGCTTTCGAACCTGTATTCTAGGATTGCAGTGGTGCAGATAAAAAATAGTTGCCATGACTTCCATAACGGCCCACGTATATATATATACATTAGTTGGTTAAAATGTACAGCCCTTACAGAAAAAAGAATGAATTTGTTTTGAAAATCCTATAAGAAAAATGGGAGATAAAACTGTTATTTATCTGAATTATATTTCGGCTTAAACTTTGCAGCTTCTTCTTTAGAGGAACGTTCTAATGTTGGATTAGACGAAGAAAATATATAAAAGATTAGCGCTGAATTCTTTTACCCTTTCAAGAATTTATTGTGGTTGCTGGTGTAAGTCTTCAATTTATGCGACCGTTGCTTCTGAAAAGATTAAAGTTTAAGTTTGTCTCGTGCGTTCAATATTCATGCACGAAAGTAGATAACTTCATTAAGCACGCGAACGTCAGGCAGTTAGAACATTAAATACTTCGATATAACCGTCTACATGATTCGAGATATTTAGAAAGACCGTGCATTAATATTAACCTTGTCAAGACCAGGGATTGTACAGGATTTTGTTTCTTGGAAGGCCAAGATAGCAATCCAATCTCCAATTAAAAAAAAAGTCATCTTCAAAATTTCGGGAGACAGAGGGCAATATCCCTTCAACCAGCCATCCAACCAAAAAAAAAAAGATCGAAAGAAAAGAAAATAGCATAAATAGCAAACATTTTATAAATAGTGTATATTTTACATTTCGAATTTTTGGAAGGGCTCTCTCACTATATATGCCTATGATAAAAGAGACAACGTGGTCTTTACTAAGTGTCTGATCTAATTTTGATACATTTTCTCTATTCAATTTCAGTATAAGTTTCAACAAACCAGAATAAACAAAATGTATTTATAGAAATGTATACAAATTGAGTAAATTCATATTAAAGTTATTTCAAGAGTAAAACAAGTCATCAATAAAAAAAGAAAGAAAAAAAAATCAAGTAAAAGTATGGAGGCTGTTTAAGTGGATACATTGCAATAAGAAATAAAAATAATTATCTAGAATTGCTTTCCGCCGTCACCCACTACTTTATAACAACCGTCTCCGATTTTCCTTTCCATACAGGGAGATTCAGAATGATTCAGAATTCACAGTAACTTCAACACAGCATTCTGATCACTGCAAGTCAAAATGTCCATAACAGCATGTGCTCATATCGTTTAAAGAAACATCCATCTTCCAAAATCAGAACTGGTTATTACAGTAAATATACGAGGGCGAGTCAAAAGGTAACCTTAATAATTTTTCATGTCTTGTTTGCTATTTTCTTTTACACTTGCTTTTATATTTATATTTATGGCGTAAATAATAATCTCATTTTGTTTTATTCATTTCTCTCTTAATAGTATTCCTAATTACTCATCAATTATAATTGTCGTTTTTATAATAAAATTTCAGAAAGCATAAACTCAAAAAAAAGTTCAAGAAAAGTATAGGCTATATCTTTTTTTTTTGTACATTTATAATTTGTATTTAAGTTTTGGCTATTAGCTATGTTTTCAATTACATTATTAATTATACATTTCAATAAAAATAAAAAAATAAATCTCAACATTAAATCTACTTGAAGAAATCCCGTACCCATTCTACAGAGGGCTGGGTGTACCGTAGGATCCATCTGATGGAGAATCCCCAATCACCGCGGGAAACTGAACCCGGTTTCTCCAGCCCACAGTGAAACGAATTACCACATCGCTACCGAACTCATATTTGTCATATAAAGCTGAAATTTTAAAGGTGTAGGTTTTTATAAGGAAGATATGAATATACCACACGTAAAAAATATTTATGTACCTATAAAATAGATCAATAAGAAAGGAGACTGGAACAAAAAAAAAACTGCCAAAATATGTTGTCGTTAAAACTTAAAAATGAAAAAAAAAATATTTAAAAACCTTAAATTTATAATGGTAGGTAAAGATTACCAAATCTAATCTCGTTGATGTTTATAAAAATAGATGTCAAAACTTTCTAACGTACGGGTCTCCGAATAAGTATTACTATCGTAAGTTACATTATACACATGACAATTTACGATCACTGTTAACTACGACTACTTTTTTTAGATCTTATAACGTTGAAAAAGTTGTACGCCAACTACATTTTGTTTTTAATCAAGACGCTTCCACATTAACAGAGCAACAAATGAAGTCATTAAAGAATTAAAGCTTGGATTAAATTACAAAACTAAACACATTAGCAGAAAAAAAAATTGACGATCATTTGGTGACTTACGTTTCTTTACCAAAAAAAAATCATTGAAATAATTGTAGGAAAAGGGATGAAGAAGACAGTTCATTTAAGTGAAATGTATTTGGGCACAGTTGGTGTTAACACATTGCCAGCTCTTAAATTATGCAAATCAAATGAGAAGCGTTTAACTGGCTCAACATCAACCACAGAGCCACTCAGCCAGGAGGGAGGAAAACAGCCCGACAAATATTAATCCAATTACAGTAAATGAATTTCGACGAAAATGAGATGGTTGATGGCGGCTCGTCTTCCCTTTTCAAACCCGAGTTTTATGGGACAATAACAAATTTTGCCACCGAATAAAAGCGAGAGCTGCCTTTCGCTAATAGCGTACGACTGCAACTTAAAAGGTAAAGCTAATTAACTCCCAACTGAATGTAAATCGAATCTGGACTCCATAAATACGGCAAAGCGGCCGAGAGAGTGATTACAGCCCGAGGCTGCTTTCCTTTCGCGCTGTAAACGCACAAAACCTATTCGCATCGTTCTTTTAGGCTTAAAGTTATGCGAAACATAAAATTCCTTCATTTAGAAAGAAGCGTTTGCACATTAAAAATAAAAAGGAAAAAACAAAGCTTGGCGTGGTGGCTCAAGATCTACAGGAGCTTACATACGATCAAGAGTGTTGTACAACTGCGCCATTTCTCCTGCAGTCCATCGCTCTAAATATAATATTTTGGGGCTCAAAATCTACAGAATCTTTAAGGCCGCTTTACATGTACCATTTCACAGGCAATCTGCGCGCCATCATCGCGCCATGGCGGGATGGAAAGCACATTGCCCCACTTAGAGTTTGTTCTAATTCAAAGAGATGGCATGCCATCCCCTAGGCGCCATCTGACACTAGCGCTCCTGGTGGCCAATTGTAGAACTTGAAGTCGAATCGATTTGTATCTATTTATTCGAAATTACCAATTACAAAAATGATATGCACGAACGGAGGTCATTTTTTCCTTATGTTTTCGTGGATGCTTTCAGAAAACGCTACATTTATTAACCAAAATCAAAACAGAATTTCAGCCTGAAAATTTAAATCGACGAGCGATTGAAATCTCGAAAAAATATCTGGGTTGATCCAGATTTAACGAGAAATATCGAAACTGAAAACAAAGAAATATAAAAACATGAAAAAAAGTGAATACTTCCTATTTTAATTAATTAAAACATTCTTTTGCCTATTTGATGCATTGAATAAATGATTTTTTATTTAAAAATGCTAATTTTTTCGTAAATAAAACATAGGTACAATGACAATTGAGAAGTGTAAATTTTCCGTGTGATGGAAGCGATTTGGAACGAGTAAGACAAGAGTTTCAAAGCTTTTTATTCACTGGCAATTTACCCTGACATTGCCATTGATATAGCCTACTCAAATATCATATCTAAACAGGCCTTTAGATCAAGTAAGTAGCATCCTCCCGCGCTATTTCTCCTACAGAGAAATATTTTTTCTCCCTTTGTATAATGGCGGTTTAAGGCGCACGATCGTAGGACTGGCCTCCAAATTCCTTTGTTCCATTAGGCTGAGTTTCTTCCTTTGGGGGTTTCTCATCCTCGGTCGAAAATGTAGGCGTGATTCAATAAAAAGAAACCAAACTTCATTCAAATGCACAGACTGGCTTGATGAATTTCCTAGGAAATTAAGGCACATCAAGTCAGTCTGTGAGTTTGTCTTCCTAATGACTTTTAAACCCTGGACGGATCTTCTTGAAACTTGGTATGCATGTTTACGAATAAGAGACGGTCTAATTTTTTTGTCTTTGCCTTTGAAATTTTTCTCCTAGAGGGTTCCTTCCGAAAAATTAACTCGATAAAATTTTCCGTTGAAAAGCACTGCTACCGAATTTCTTAATTGCGAGATTTTAATTCTGTTAGCTTATTCACTATTTAATTTGTTTATGCTCTGATTCATCAATTCTAGGTTTTTTTTCAACCCAAAAATGAAGCAATTTGCTTTTTTTTTTGTTTTTACGATGTTTCAATTTGGAATAAAAGACATTTTTATGTTTACCCAAGCATACCTTTGTTCAAAGGTATAAAAGAAACATTAATTTCTTTCGCTTCAATTAAACTTTTCCAAAAAGTAAAAAACACAGAAAATAAAACAAAGAACATTAATTCAAAATAAAGACGGCAAAAGAAAAAAAAAATCAATTTCATTAACCCTTTTCTAAATATTGACAATTTGGCAGAAAATGATTTAAAGTGAAAATGACGAGATAAGCTTAAAAGAATTAAAAATAATAATAATAATAAGGTACCGATATGAAGTGATTATTAGCATCTGTCACCTGATGAGGATTAATCAGCACGAAAGATATTTTACTGCTAACATATTCCAATCATTTAAAACGGATGCCTTTTATTACTATTGTATTATTTGTATAATTACTGTATTATTAACGTAGTAATACAATGTCCGGCTAAGTATGTAAGGTACATATTATGATAATACAATATTCATTTTACATAAAGTGTTTTGTAATCTGTACAAATATCAAATCTTTTTAAATTTACTGCGGTTCGTTGGTATGACAAGCTGTTAGTGTCTTTGCAATACTTTACTTCAAAAGACTAACTTTGAAAATTGGTTAGGTGATTTATTCATCGTTCAACTTAAAACGTAGACAGAGTTCTTATAATGTCCACCCTTTCTCACCCCTCAAAAATGAGCCCCGAAATCCTTCGCTAAATTGACTGAGCTTGATATAATGTTTGTTTATGGTTCAATTTAAAGTTATGAGCATAATTAGTGTGGTCTTTGCTTCTCTCACCAGTCCACAAAATGGACCCTTTCCCAAGGCTTGTATCCTCAGCCCTACGTATAGATGCAAAGCTGAGTGGATGCTTAACAATTTAGTTTATTTTATCCAATTAAGACGATTTTTGATATTCTTGATAAACACTAAGCTATGGGGATGCGCAGCGTTGGAACACGACATCTGGTGCGGAAAAAAACAAACCTAGTTGGTTGATTGCCGACTCGAAGTCATTCTTTGTGGTGCTTCACGGAGCTATCATGGAGTTCATTTTAAACAGTAAAATTCTAAATTAATTGATTTAACAGTTACGGATTTTATGTTTATTTCCTAATCTATTATTTATTCTCACAGCATTATTCTTGAACTCAACTTTTTTAATCAGACTTTAGTAATTAAAGATCAATCTTTAACTAAATTTTAATTAAATAATCAATCTTTTACTGAATTATTGTGACTGGATTTATTTTCATTATTCCTTATTTCATTCTTAAAACTTTTCATTAGTTGTCAGTATTTTCCATAATATTGTTTACTTCTATAGTGACGTTTAATTCTTCGATTTACTATTGATTTATTTAAAGGTTTTCTTATTTTAATTCCAAATAACTACGTGATAAAAAGTTCAGTAATAACAAAATTTAAACACATTTAAGTAAAAATACTTAATACTTTTTAATACGTCGACAATATTAATATAGTGACAGAAAACGTTGCGTTCGTTAGCCTTCATCAGTTGCGATTTTTCACAATTCATACATGGAATTTAACAAACAATATTGCTCTGTTCCATAATATCATTTTCATATACATTATATTTAATTTTATTTACACATTTATTCATAACTCGAATGTTTTCAGATTTTAATACATTTCTAATAGGTTCATTAACCAGTTACATGAATCATATATTTTATTTTCTTGCATATATTTTATTTTCTGATTAATTTTCTTATTATCTTATTAGGTATCTGAAAATCTTCATTTCTGAAATGCTCACTGCGTATTCGGTTCCAGTTAAATAATTGGAGGAATCACGTATATAGACATTATTCCAATTTTACTCCAACTCCAGAATATTAAAATTTTTATTTTTATTTTTTAATTTAACAATTACAAAAAGTATCACAGTTAGAAAATACATCAAATGTAGGACGAACAGAGTTTTATTGTCTTTTCTATCCAATTTCTGAAAAAGATTGTGATAAGTTTAGTATTGATTATCATATGAATAAGGAGCAAATTCTCCAATCTGAATGCTTTTCAGAGGTGGGTTTCCTCTCTCTCTCTCTTTCTCTAATGATGTATTGGAGGCTTCTCAATTCTGGGCACGGCCTCCGGATCGACGTGAACAAAAATGGACATCCCAGCGGACAGCTTCGCGGTTACGAAGTTGGGAATGAAATCTTCGAGTGTGACATCACTTCCGGTCCCTCCAGCGCCTTTCAAAAGGCCTCTCTGATTTCTCTTGAGAGCCAACGGATCGTAGCGTTCTCCATTTCGTATGAGATGAGCGCCGTCTTTTGAGGACTGCAATTGCCGACAGCCAATTCGATTTGCTGGTAGCCACAACACGGCAGCCTCTTCATTACAGGCACCAAAGGGTGAAAATGAATCTAAAATGTAGCAGAAATGGTTTACTTTGCTTCGTGTATTTACGAGCACGTCTGAGACCTTGTGGCCAAACTTATTCCTTTTGGAACTTTCGCTGCTGTAGTAAATTTTTCCTTAATGTCCACTTTCCTGAAACGACTTCTCTTCGAGCGCCTTTGAAGTTCAGATTTCTTAAAATACAGCAACCGCACGAACATTCTAATGCAGCTCACACACAAGCCCTTAGTCAAGTGATCATTGGAAAAGTTTACTCTTTAACTTTGCATCAATGCTAAAAGTAAATTCAGGTTAAGTAATACTCTAAAAGTTATTCAAAAGTTGTATGCAGCTTGAAACAGAGCTTTTGCAATTCTAATTCTTTTGAAAATGATAAAGAAATTATTTAGTATAGATTGAGTAATAATCTACAACAATCCAAAATATTCTGAAATCCGTAACTCAGAGCAGAGCACCCGTGGGATGAAGACCATGACTCACTGATTGGGTGTTGAAAGGTTACATAAGAATGCGCGTCCAGCCATGGCCAACTATCGCCACTCAATAAGTCATCAAACACTGTCTGTGATTATTTATTTTCTGTTCAGCGTTTTCGATATCATTAAAATGAAAAATGAAAAAAAAAAATCATTAAAAATGTTATAAAGGCCTAACAGCTTTTATATTGTTATCAAATAACAAACGAATAAAAAGAAATTTTCCCTTTTCTTCAACTTCATCATATCATTTATCCCAAATCCGGAAAAAATCCTAAATCCGAAACATTCTCTCTCCCAAGCATTTCGGATTAGGGAAATGTTTGTTTGTACTACATTTACTCAAAAATTTAAAAAAAAAACAAAAAAAAACCCACCCAAAATCAAATAAAAATTTACTTACGATGTTCCACTTTCATGAGTTTCTAGGATTTATCTTTTTATTCACTGCAGGGGATTAACAGGAGTAGTTTTAGTTAATTCATCAATTTATTACTTTCAAATAGAAGAAGCGGAACTTGAAATTGAACAAAAACTCCACTCGATTTCTTTAGTATTATTTCTTTTCTTTTTTTTTTCGAAATAATTATACTGTAATTAGCAATAAGACAATTTTCTTATGCATTAATATTGAATAATGGGATTAAATTGATTAAATACCAACTCTTATTTTTCAGTTTTCAATATTATTTAGATTCCATGCCTTTCTTGGACCCCCTCCCTTAATTCGTCAACAAAATTCTGAAATTTGTAGCGTTTTACACTGGTTCCCATTTTATTTGGAAAATTTGGCATTTATGGCTTGGGAAGGACAGTCATAATAACAACAACAAAGTTATCTCTAAACTATAAAATTTGGAGCAGCTTTGAAGATTTAATGGAGAAGATAATATATGTATTCCGAGCCTTTCCTATTCTATTATCCATCTTTAATAATCAACAGAAAAGATTTCCTCAAAATTCGTTTTAAAAACACGAAACAGGAAACAATCTATATTACTAAAATCTTTTATTTCTCTGTCTGTCTGTCTATCTGTCTGTTGTCTGTCCGGCCCAATTTCCTTAGCAAATGGAAAATAGAAATAATTTTTACAATGAAACGTCCGCGACAGGAATCGACAACCTTCTGATCCGAAGTCAGACCTACAACCTTCTTATCCATTAGGCCAAGGTGACTACTACTCTATATTGTTTTTCGACTTACGCATCCTTCCCTTTCCCCCAATCAATAATGAATGAATTCATCCTTTTTTTTTTTGAATCTCAAGATTTTTTATTTATTTTCGATCCGTCTGTTTATTTTTAATTTTAAAATGACAATTAGAACTATAATTGCCGAAATGTTGGAATATTTTAAATATAATATTCTTACTTAATCAAATTCTATGTGATATTGAAAAACAAGCACGTGTACACGGGAGATGTTTGAATAAAAAAAAAGAGTCAACAAAGAAAGAAGCACTACTTCTATTAGATAGAATACTGAAAAATCACTATTTGTAACTCAAAACCCATCACTGTTCGTAATTCAAAAACCACTGAAAGGTATCAATTGTACTTAAAAAAGAGTTTCAAGAAAGACAGAAGCACTATTTCTATTAGGTAGAATACTGAAAAATTACTATTTCTAACTCAAAAACCATTGAAAGGTATCAATTGTAATTAAAAAAGGAGATTCAAGAAAGAAAGAAGCACTATTTTCTTTACATAGAATACTGAAAAATAACTATTTGTCACTTAAAAACCATCACTGTTTATAACTCAAAAACGACTGAAAAGTATCAATCGTAATTAAAAAAGAGTTTCAAGAAAGAAAGAAGCACTATTTCTAATAGGTAGAATACTGAAAAATCACTATTTCTAACTCAAAAACCACTGAAAAGTATCAATAGGAATTAAAAAAGAGAGACAAGAAAGAAAGATGCACTATTTCTATTAGGTAGAATACTGAAAAGTCACTATTTGTAACTCAAAAACCATCACTATTTCTAACTCAAAAACCACTGAAAAGTATCAATAGGAATAAAAAAAAGAGAGTCAAGAAAGAAAGATACACTATATCTATTAGGTAGAATACTGAAAAATCACTATTTGCTACTCAAAAACCATCATTATTTATAACTCAAAAACCACTGTAAAGTATCAATTGAAATAAAAAAAAGAGAGTCAAGAAAGAAAGAAGCACTATTTCTATTAGGTAGAATACTGTAAAATCCCTATTTGTAATTTAAAAACCAATACTATTTGTAACTCAAAACCCTACTGAAAAGTATATAAATTACTAAAATCTCTTATTTCTCTGTTTGTCTGGTGCAATTGTTGTAATTTGTGAAAATAGAAATAATTTCTACAAGTTCGCTATGGGAATCGAACATGCAACCTTCTGCTCCGAAGTTAGACGTCTGAGCCATTAGACCACGACGACTACATTCTAATCTCTGTAAAAAAAAAAATATATATATCATAGATATATGATTCACACGCTGGTTCTAAAAGCAGTCGTGGATTAAGAGAATATACACATCAAAAATTAAATTAAAAAAAAAAAAACTTTTCAAAAATTTTAGTTTTAGTTTACTTGATGTAATTTGTGTGTTTTTTTTTTTTTAATAAATAAAAAGTTGTTTTCCGTTACATAAGCGAGGCTTCCGGAGCGAAGCGACGGGTAGCCGACTTGTAATATATTAATAATTTTAACTTTTAAAATACTTTAGGAATTTTCAAATATAAAATTCGGCAAAACAAACAGTAGTGAAACATTCCACATCCCCACGCGATAATGGAGCGTGGCCGAACGTCTGGTCAATTTGAATATAAACTGTATAGTAACTAGTATTAGGTTTTGAATCAGTCGAGGCAGAAATGGTTCTGAGTACAAAGAAAGGATTCTTGGCGTCATTCAAAAATTCTGATGAACAGATAGTGTCTTGACACAGCACAAAGGGTGCACGGGACGGCCAAGAATCATTACAACAAACATGAATCACGGCCGTCTCTTGTAAGAGGTGCTTACCTGCCATACAGCAGTTTCTCCATGAAAACTTTCCTGGCCTTGTCATCTCAAGGTAGTAAATTTGCAGGAACGGTATAAACTGTGTTCACCGTAACGGCGCACATTAAGAACATACTGTACACACTTTCGATAAATAGTGCTAAGTTAGAGTATTCCTAACTTCAATTGTATTTACTGCTCCTAATCGTGGTTTCTGTCTTTCACTACTGTTTGTTTTGCTCAGAGAACATAGTTCTCTGCCAAGGGCAGGTCCTTCACTGCAAACCCAGCATT
>JAFIDM010000001.1:120704740-120718226 GCA_023159025.1 Thereuonema tuberculata
GAAATTGTTGACGCCCCAGGGTAGTATGGAAATGTGAGGCTAGGCCTATCCAACCTCGTGTATAGCAGTTGTGTTAGGCCTAATCACTCTCGTTAACCGTATTTATGTAGGCCTGATTGTAAAGTATGATAACCAATAATCATTGAAAACGGTTCACCCTGGCCGAAGAAAGGTGTTGATGACGATCATGAGCATTGTACATCCATGTCTTAACCATCCAAGATAAATAAAATCAGATTTATCCACAGACAACCAGTGACAGCCATTTGAATTTGCCACTCTTGCCGAACTAAGTGAAAAACCATGGCCAACGAAACCACGTGATGTCAACAACAATTTACGTATCCCTCCGCGATGAAACAAGGGCAAACAGGCACGAAAACAAAAAAAACCTTACGACCAATTTGATTGGCTTGTACCAGAATCCCTGTTTTTACCCTAAAATCAACTTTTAGGAAATTGATAAATTGAACTGAATTTATAATCAACAGCAGTAATTTTCCAAATGTGTTAAAGGTCCAGAGTTAGTGCTACATTTTTGTTTTAACGATATATAACTATGTTAAATATAGAAGAACTTTACAGAATAATAGCATTAAATATGTCTAAATTTTTATTTTTTAATGCTACTGTACTATTACAGTTTTAGTTTCCTTCGGGTTTTTTTGTTTTTTTTAAATATGCTTTTTACATATTGATATAATTCCATTTCAGAAAATCATATTTCTTAAATAAAATAAGAATGTGAGAGAAATATATAACAGAAAACTCATTTTTATTTCCTTTTAAACTTATAATATTATTTATTCATTAATAAGGATTTTTTTTTTCGGAAAATGGAAAGTTTGAGTTTTTATATTCAACAGATAGTAATTGGAGTGTGTATAGCTTTTTTTCTTTTTTATCATTTTCACGAATTTTAAAAATAATAAAAATTTTTTTTTTAAGAAATAGCATTCTTTAGAATAGGCCTTTCTTTCCAGTTGCTCGTTTTCTAGGTCACTGCCTGAGAAATTGAGTTTATTAGAATTTAAATGTGAGACGAAGACATGTCTACGAAAAATATCAAATTTGAGACCGGAACACAGCGAATCTTTTCAAGCTTTGTAATGTAGGATTTTCAGAGGAGTTCTTTTGAATAGTTATGTACTTAATAGTTCGAATAGTTTGACTTTCTCTTTTCATCCATTGAGAAAGTACGTTTCGAAAAATAGAAAAAGATTATTAAAGCAATCAATTCTTCAGTTTTTCTATATTAAAGAAAACAGTCGATTTTTATCTTAATTCATTTCATTTGTTCATCCGTTGTTTAATTTACTTATATATTAAAATTATTAACTTACATATTTAATGACGCAAAGATTCCTGCTGCTTTCACTAAAGATCGTACTGTTGTACTGAGGGTTTATAATCCTCTATAAGGATCCACAGATGTATAGTTTCAATATAATTATAGAACTACACAAGTATAGAACATATAAATATAGAACAATAAGTATAGAAGTATAGAACATGTAGTATAGAAGTATAGAGCATATAAGTATAGAATATAAAAGTATAGAGCAAAAAGTCTAGTTTTTCAACAATTTTTTGTAACAATAATTAATATTGGACGTGGTTTTATTAATCTATCATGGAGTGATGCGGTAACTGTTGTACAGGTCGGCCTGGGGCACCGCAGCTGATTGAGATTTTTCTTTTTTTATTTCGTAATTATTTGATGTAATATTATCAAATTTTCTTTTGGCCAGCCAGAAAACTTTTAGTGTAATTTTCTTTGATTAAAATCGGCTCGCGCCAAGAAAACTAAAGATCGTAACGAGTTGTAGATAACCAAAAAATTTATAGTTTTTAGAAAGTATCTGTAGATAGATTAGACGGAAGTTGGATTGGGGAGACCGGGATCAGGATATTGTCATTGAAGAAAAAAGGGCTCGCACTTCTAGGTCGTCTGGGGCCTCGCCCCTACCCGTAGGCTGAGCCTGTGTTTTATAAAGGCGAGATGGAAGAACTAATTGTTGAGCTTTATTTGTGCGAATCCATGCGATTATGTGAATTCCAAATCAAAGGGTTTTATATTTACGTATTATAACAAAAGGAAGATTGTGCTAACATGTGTTTGCTACAAGTTATTACGATTGTTCGATGGTGAATTCTTCGAACAATGCCGAATTGCATGTGGGGACTCTATGGTATCATAATTATTCATCAAACTTTAAAGTGTTGTGTGTTATTTAATTTACGATATCAGATCTTGATAAAAAAAACAGAACAAAGCATTTCCGCATCATATTTGAATATATACATTGTTGTTCAAATACATTTATATTTCATCTTTGAATCTTCTGCGAATATGTATAAGGGGCATTCAAAAAGAAACGAGCTGGAGGCCTACGAACAGAAACCAGTACCAGTATGTCAGAAGTATTGGCCCTGGCTGTTAAGGCACTTGTCCTCTGCAACACTAGGCGGTGAATGGCTGTCTCGTAAAATTCCCGGGGCTGCATTGTGAATCAGTTCCGCAAGTACTGCGTGACATCGTCGTCCGAGGTGAAGGTTTGCCCCTCAGAGCCTTTTGTAGGGGACCAAAAAAATGGCGTAATCGCAGGACTGTATGGAGGGTGATCGAGAACCTCCCACTTGAATTTCTGCAAGAGTGCCGTGATATGAGGCCTTGCATTTTCGTGGAGCAGAATGACCTCACAGGCAAGCTCACCTGTGGGGCAAACGATTCATTTCGGACGACAATGTCATGCAGTACTTGCGGAACTGATTCACAATGCAGCCCCGGGAATTTTACGAGACAGCCATTCACCGCCTTGTGTTGCAGAGGGACAAGTGCCTTAACAGCCAGGGCCAATACTTCTGACATACCGGTACTGGTTTATGTTCCTAGGCCTCCAGCTCGTTTCTTTTTGAATGCCCCTTATATAATTAAAACAAAATTATTTCAGAAAGTGTCTGGAAAAGATTCAAATGTAAAAGTTAAATGGCCTAAATATACACATCGAGTTTCAAGAATATCCTTACAGAGCTTCAAAAGCTATTGTGGAGGGAAGATACACTCACCTTGATGAACCTCAGTTTCCTAGAAAAAAAGGCTAAAACATAAGTTTCTCAATATCAAAATTCATGAAGGTCTTAAAGTAAGCAAAATAAATAATTCCATAATATCTTTGAATTCATTAAAAATATTCGTTGGCAATTAGAAAACAAACCCTAACTTTCCAACAACAAGTTTTCCATTAAGAATGAATGATAAACATTTTTTGTTTCCATCAGACAAAATGTAAACTCACTCTGAAGCGAATGTCTTGAGATGAAGACTGAAATATTTGTGTTAAAATAACGCTTGAATAATTCATGTTTTTAGTTCTAATTTCCCAAAACTTCGCCGACAATCAATATCGCTCCAGGGACGTACGATTTCTAATTAAAAATAAACGAACGAATTTGAAACTGAACCATAATTATTATTTCTGCATTTGAATAATTCAAGTGTTAAACTTAATGAATTACAAATTAGCTTCATTTAAAAAAAATTAACATGAAGTTTTTTCGAGCAGCATTTTGTAAAAATTTCATTTAAATAAATAAAAATAAAAAAAAACTTTTTGAGATTTGAGATTTGATAAATTAAGAAAAAGTCGTAAAATATCCATTTTAATTTAATTTTTGGAGATGAAAAATTCTCATAAAAGGTTATTATATTGTTATTACAAAATCGGCATGTTTTCTATTAAATTTGTGTATAGCTAAAAAAAAAAAAAAGCAGGTAAATTTTTTAGTTCAACTCTTAGCCATTAAGATTTAAGTTCTAAATTGATCTCAGTTTGAAGATTTATCTGTTGCTTCAACTAGTTAGTTTAAATGAGTCCAGTTATTATAAATAATTTGATTATTGATCAATCATAATATCTGTAAAAAAGGGTGTAAATGAATATTGTGTTTATGGTGGAAACAAAAGACAAGATTTTGAAAACTTACATGGAAGTTTGAAATGCACTACTTTTCAACGTAGTCATCTTGTCTGTTAAGGCATTTGTCTCAATGTTTAATGAGCTTGTAATCTCAGCTCAGCAGCTAGGGTCTAGCTGCTACAGCCATCGTAAAAGCAGCCGCCGTAAAGTCTTCATCGACGTCTTGACAAATGTTCCTACAAGGCTGAAAATGAAATAAAAGTCGCTGGGAACCAAATCCGGACTGTACAGCGGATGTTCCAATATTCCCCAGTGCAAGCATTTCAGAAACTTGCATGTGCGTTTGCATTTGTCGTGAAGGAGGATCACATCGTCGCTCTGAAGCTAAAGACACTATCTGTGCTCAGTAAAACATACTCCTGCACGAGATCCAGTTTTCCAACTGCCATTTTGAACTGTCATTGCGCACCTGAAGCCGCGCATCCCATGCCAGTGACACAACCCTGAAGAACTAGAGCTTCCAAGGAGTAAGTTCACCACAGATGGGCTTTCAGTCACATCCACATATTAATTAATGCGAATTCAACGATGAAGAGAATTGCCAACGAGCGATAAACAACGGGAAACGCAGGTCGTTTTCCTCGCCCGGGCATTTCGTTTTCCAAGCCCGAAGTCACTTTCGGATGTGGATGATATTTGTAAAAAAATGTGAATAATATAAAAGTAACGATAACAGGGCATAGATAGGTTAAAGATGCAAAGAATAAAAAAAAATAAAAATAAAAGATCTTGTTATTTTCTACTTCAATTTGCAAAATGTTGAAAATAGTCAACATTCTTCGTAATAGATATCGCTCAGAATGTAATTATGTAGTAATCCGTCACCCAATAAAGGTTCATTTAAACACACCTACACTGACAGTGGCGTATTCCCTATCTAGACTAGAAGAGTAGTTCGCAATTGCTTTTTTAAATTTATCACAGAAGACAATTAGTTTTGAATATGAATTTGGTTTACCTTAATACCTAATTCTCGCGAAAGAACAGTTTCACAGCTTTAAATGCCAACTTAGCAATGTATTTCTTACTTTTAATTGTGTCGTCTTCCTTAACTTACATTGTTAAAACTTTAATTCTCTTTGTCAAAATTACAGTAAATAAATATCGTGTAAAGGAGGCACTGTAACTGATACAACTGCTCGCGATGATTTCTCTTACTTTTCTTTTAATTACCGTGACTTATTCTTTTTTTCGAGCAAAAGAAATACTGCAATAGCAGAATGTTACTACGTTTCACAGTAGAACTAAGAAAAAATTAGAATATACAATGTTTATCATACTTCATTATTTGCCTACCAGTGGCTCAAGTGGAATACCATCTGAGTTGAGGAAATCGGTACTGCAGAGAAATTCGAGAACTTTCCCTGGTTCTTTCCAGACGAGGACTACTGTTAACGCGATCAGCTCCAGACCTCGACTAGGTGCAGATGGTTAATGAAGTTCTTGCAAAATGACTTCATTATTTATTTTTATTATTTAATATTTTATTTTTTTATTACAAACTGCTGAAGTTATCCTGAAAATGCATTCCTGTTGAAATTTCGACCAAATACATTCTTAACTATACATCCATACAGTTAAAAAGAAAGAAAACTTATTAAAAGCGTTTCTACAAAACCATACGAAGACTAAAGAACAATGGCAGCAAAAATAAAAAATAATAGTTGGAATTTAACGTGAAAAAAAAAATGTCAGTTGTAACAAACTTTGGTGAACACAAGTAAGTATTAAAATGTTTTAAAATAAGAAATTACATAAAAATACAAATGGAATTTGTGTAAAGAATTTCGCATATATATTATTGTAATTTCTTATTTTATAAATTTTTGATATTTTAATGTCTTCTAAAGTTTTTTTAATATTAAGAATAAAAAATTGTTAATAAACTTGAAAAAAAATCAGATAAACATTGTATTTCCAATTCAATTGGAGATTTAAAATTTAATGAAAACTTATGCTATTATAGTTCTGTCACTTGAAAACAAGATTTAAAATTCATAGTTCAGGTTAAGAATAATGAAAAATTAAATTCAAGAAATGTAAGAGAAAAGAAAACAAGTTAGCTTTTTGAATAACAATATGAAGTTGTTTTGATTAAGAAGAAAAGAGAATTTAAAAATTCATTAAAACAAAGAATGAAAACAGAAAATATTCCTGAAATTCGTAAATAATTCATTGTTTATTTAGACTGATTTCAATTCGTACAATTTGTTCGTTTGTTTTTAACAAAATTCAAGCAAATACATCTTTCATGAATGACGTCATTGGGAAAATGATTAAAATGCAAATCCTTCGTATTATTAATCTCTTTTTAAAATTACTTTTCCTAGGATCTTTTAAAAGAAAACATCCCTCGTTTCTGTTTATAAATAGTCTTTTCATACTATGAATTTTCTTCAGAGATCTTTACATTACCGTACTTATTCTCTAAGTCGCATTTTTTTTCTAAATCTATTCCTTCGAGAATACAGGAAATGGAATAGAAAGGATGTAAATTGTCGGTTCCCGTAGCTACTGGTTCAGAAGCTGGAGGAGCCGGGTTCGATTTCCGACGGTGATCAGAGTTGTTTCCAGGATGTTACTCTTCTTAGGGTTCACCCAGCCCTAAGGCTATCGGATTTCTTATTCGGGAGATAAAGGCAGCTGAGCGTTGGGATGATTATCAATCTCAACTACTCGCCTGGTTGAGTATCGTTGGAGCCTATACCTCCCGCCCATCCAAAGACCTCTAGTGAAACATTTATCTTTTACCTGTAAATCGAGCCACCTGTAAATTGATAAATAAAAAAAAAAGAGCGATATATATCAAAGTCATTACTTTGATAGATCCAGCCAAGAAAAGAAAAAAAAAAACACGAGAAATGCTAAATTCCTTCCTTTTTTGTTTTCCCTGATACAATAGGGAAACAGAATTTTAATATCATCACACCCATATGGATCCATATGGATATATAAAGGGTGTCCCAGAAGTTAGGGTCAATATTTTGGGAGGTGATAGTATTGACCATTTTAAGTAAAAAAAATTCCTATGAACGAGTGTCCTATTGCGAATGGTTTCCGAGATAATTGAAATTTGGCATTCCATTGTCACTGCTCCTGCTGGCCGTTGTTTTTCTTCTCTTCCGCCGCACGGCGCTAAGATCTCCAGATCTAACCCCTTATATTTCTATTTATGGGATTGGATGTAGAGCGAAGTTTACAGACGTAAAGTGAATACATGAGACGAATTGCTAGTTCACATAATGGATGCTATTGCGAGCATAAAGGAACGCCGTAAAGGAACATTTTGAACTGTACTCGGAAATCCTTCGGAGTAGGACACTCGTTCATAGGAACTTTTTGCTTAAAATGACCAATGGGATCACCTCTCAAATCATTGACCTTTCCTCCTGGGACACCCTGTATATCATACGCAGAGCTACGACTCTTTGACTTCCGGCGCTTTGGACTTGAGGAGACTTTGAATTGCCACCATTCCCTCAGGCGCTTGCTTCGGAGTAACGGCTCTCTAGTGACATGACGCTACCGCCCGGTGAGCTTCTAAATGCTGGTGTCACTGTCATTAATTTGTTTAGAAACACGGTTAGCTTTAGATCTCCTTGTGCACACACTGGATTCGCCTTGGATCTCCTTTATTGTGTCACAAATACTTCATTTATATCAGTTACGGACGTTTATGACGATTACAGTGCAGTAGATACAGAAAAAACAAAACAAAAAGAAAGATAGCGCATCATTTAGGATATCAATGTACAATCTAATGTAACATAAAATTCGGGATAATATCTACATAGCGAATAATGGAAAACCAATTGACTTTCTTTATTTCTTTACAGATCAGAACAACATTCATAAGTATTCGTCCACTTGTGGTCGACAGGGAAAAAAATGTTGCCTCACGAACTGAAACTCTTTTCACAAGTTTCTTAGAAACGATATCAAACTTTATCTTCTGATCGTTAGAATGATTTTGGTTTCTAGTTAAACTGTGGGCGCCAGCAGCTCAGTGCATTACGATTCCAGATGTTCAGTCTCCCGTCAATGAAGGCTTTATTTACGAAATACTCGATACTGAGCTGTCTTATAACTGAACAAACGAAACACAACATTGCAACGATAAAAGGCATCTGGTCTGCATTGTGTTACTAAAGGTGCGACACTAACAAAAAATTATAGCTGGAATAATAAAGAAATTTATCAATAGGATCTTCAGTAAAAACTTGTTAATATCCATCTCTGTTAAGATACTCCCAATAAAGAAAACTGATATTGTTAAGTATCAGTTAATTTGGAATAAAAAAAATGTCTTTTTATTTTAGTATTGTTTATCCTTTATACATTACTAAATGTATAAATGATCTAATTCAAATTCCATTACAACTTCAAATTTCATACAACGATATTTCATACAACGATATTTCACAGACGCTATCATTCTGCTTCTTCAAGTTTCGCAAATTTACAATAGCATATATGCTAATAATAATATCAACAATGTATACACACAGAAGATATCCCAGTTGCTAAAAACAACAAATATTAGTCCAAATTCTTCAACATAAGCAATTTTTGATACCAATTATTGAAATTTATAGTTTTTGTTTTTCGCATTAAATTCTGGAAATAAGACTGTGTTACTATTAATCGCATAGCCTTTATTCTTGTTAATGCATGGATAGCTTTTGACATGCATGATTATTAGATATCTTGTGTGCTTATCTTTAATTTTGAATATAATCTCTATGGGATCTATTGAATCGGATTATGAAAGCGTCCATTAATATATTAATGTATACAACGAAGAGATTTCTTAAAATATTGTATAAACGATCTCTTACACAAAGAAAGTAAAACGAGAAGTTCCAAAGTCTACTTTCCTTGAACTGTCTATTTCTTAACACTTGTTCATTTTTTCTTTTTATTATGTCAAAGACTATACAAACGAGAAGCCTAAGTTTATATTTCAAATTCATATTTATTGAGCAAAAATAGTAACTTATAAATCCAGAAAAAAAAAAGGAGTTAATTCCGCTTTATTTACTTAAATTGCCTAAATCGGATTACTTTTAATCAAATATTTGTGCAGCGGATTCGTTGAGGTATAATATTTATTTTTAAGACAATGAGATTTGAATGAAATAAGATGGAAGTCCATTGTTTACATTCCAATGCTTTTCTATGGGGATTCTGTCGTCTTCTCATGATAATTTGTCGACAACAAACCTCTTGGGAATGATTTCAAATATAACAGTTAGTTCGTCATTAGGTCCCGAATACGCATACAAGGTTTCAAGAAGATCCATCCATCGATTCAAAGTTATTAGGGGAACAAATATACACAAGACACTAACTTTGTTTAAATGAAATCACACTTACAATGGACAAAGAAATAAACAAACAGCGCATGAATAATGTTGTTTTGCCGGATCTCTGAATAGAAAAACAAATATGCTTATGACATATAGTATAACATTTACATCATCTATCAGAAATGTTGTGTGATATATGAGTTCCATTTCAGTAGCCTTGAATTTTAGCTGTTTATATACAAGCGATCTACTTGTGCAAACGCAAAATGGCTTCGAAGATGACGGCTGTGGACAACCTTTGATAAAAATTGACATAACTCAAATTAATCCAAATTTGCTTCACATTTTAACATATTATTGTTTATAAAAAACGTACTTAGAAGAAAAAGGAGAAACCAAAAAAGATAGACGGACTGATAGACAGTACAACATCATTTGTTGTCCCAATCTTAAGGTTTTTAGTGAATTTCCTGCTGATTCAATTGGGGGCGGACTATGCTCCGTGCTTTCAAAAATAAAAGTTAATGCGAGTTTTAGGTTAATAAATTTAATGTACTTACTAAAAAGCATAGTATATACCAGGAATCGGAATAATGACCTTTTTTATTGGTTTACAATCACGAAAAAAAAGGAACTATTTTGGAATACTCCAAATATTTCCATTGAACCGATAAATTAAAATTAAAATAATGCTTTATTTTAATTACATAAAATAATGCAACAATACAGGCGGTAAAGAATTAAGATAAACTTAATTGGTTAACAAGAATCTTTCAAAAAGACTCTTTTTGTGTGCAGAAGATTAATAGAATCATTACTCTGAATTTCAATTCCTTTAACCTTGAATTCAGTCTAACTTGATCAGTTATTAATACGATATTCTACGTATCATAAAAAAAAATCGATCAGCAATGCAGCGAATGGTAAATTATAATTGCCACATCATTGTACCAACTTACCATTGGATAATACAACGGGGCTTTCTCCCTACTAAGGACAGGCAGCACAAGAGGCAAGGCTCCAGCGATCATCCAGCATAAGATGACGAAAGGCCCGTTCGACGCTCGCCCATCTACAACCCTGAGATAAGAAACCCCGGTACCCATTTGACAGTGGACTGCATGAACCCTTGAACAACGTACGGAGACGAAACAACCACAGAAGAAAACCAAATTTCCACTTACCAACAATGCTTTCACATTTAATTTACCGTGACCCATTTGTGTATATAGTTGTTTTTTTATTTATTTATATTATTTTTTTTAATCATTCTTTTTGTTTTAAATTGCCAATATGAGATAAAACGCAATCCATTAGGAACAATATTTGTTTCAAGATTTAGAAATACGGTTAGAAAAAGAAAACACGCTTGAAGATACTTGAATTTTTTTTAAATCTACTGCCTGCCTAATCTTTCGTGGCTGCTCTGAAAATGGCGTAGAAGGAACTGAGGAGAGGAAATTTTCGAGTCTCTCAGATGTTTCGTTTTGCGAAATCCTCTGCTATGTTATAATAAGGCTTACACTGAAGCCCAACTTGTTTTCGCAAAGTTTTTTTACGAGTGTAACCGAAATGGGGCATAAAAACTATTTTGGCGAGTGCGGGCGAGATTCTGCCGGCGCGCGAGGGAATGTGCTAAGTCCCGGTTCGTGATGGAGCAGCGCAGACGCGTTGCTATTTGTGTGTTGGCGGCAATCACTTGGGAAGGGCTCGTTAGGAGCGCGCCGTGCTTTCGGTCAACTGGTCTGGCGGTGCAGTGGTGCATGCCTATCGCGATGAGAGCACGTGGCCCCCGATGACACCGTCCGCCATTTCGGCGAGACCCCGCGACGCTGATGGGGTCGTAAATAACGCGTCGTTGCCAAGGTGTAATGAGAGCCCGTCCGACATATTGGGGAGGGGGGAAAGCAGACGGGAGAGTCCTGTTCGCACCAGGACCTCTTAACATTTTCCTAAGTAATCTTAAAGAAAGTCAAGGAAAATGACGGTCCTCCCGTTCGTAGTCATTTTAAGGTGCCATTAAGGTGATTTAGTGAAAGAGACGACTCATATTAACCTCGCTTAAATGTGAACGGTATCGTTTTGGACGAAAATTACGTCTACGGCTGAGATGGAAGATGAAACGCTTTAGTTTCTATTAATTTACTAGCATTTATGCAGCCAAATGGATCGACATGTTTTGCAAAATCACGTTACAATTTTGGTTGGAAGCCAAATCAAAATAAAGAAAATCTTATTAGCTTCTACAAAAGGCGAAACACAGAAAAAGAAAAGAAATCATAAAATACTGTGTATATTTTTTCTTGTTCATTAAGTTTTGAGCCGATGATTGGATCTTCTTAAAGCATAACATATATATTTTGGGAATTTAGACGATATAACATTTGTATTTGAAAATTTTGCCGTTTGATCTCTGATTAACAATTTCGTATTGAAGAAGACAAAATTTTTTCAAACAAAACACTTTTGTGAAATAAGAGTAATTACTTTGTCTTATTTAGTGAAACCACAGGCAAAATTACTTCCGGCGTCGAATCGGCAGATGAAATGGAAACAAGAAAATTGGACACCCACATTCACACCAATATCTTTTACGTCTAAAAATACACATTCTGTAATTCAAGCGTATTAATGTCTAATTTATGTATATGACAGAGATAATAATTCACAATTCTAACAACAATCCTAAAAGTAACAATTTTTATTATAAAATAATAGGTGTTTTTAAAGGTTGTTATTAAGAGAATTGGATTCATCTAATTGCTGCATTTTATTCACATGTTATTATTAGGATAAAATACTTCAAAATGAACGTTATAACTTCAATAGTTTATCACATCACATAATAAGAACCCATAAATTAATCAATAAAACTTAAAAATTTTGTAACATTTTGTAAAGTTGCCTTAGGTTTTTATATATTACAGAATAATTACAAAATTACATTATTAATAATTAATAATTATAATTAAAAAATTAATAGAATTATTACTAGTCTAATTATATTATTAGGTTTTACATATTACAGAAGATTCGGGAAGCTCGGAATAATTTAAATTTTACTTAGAAAGTATGATAATTATGGAAAAAAATGCAAAGTCCTAGGAGAAAAATTCAAATGAAACGTTGTTCCTTTGTTTACCATAATTCTTCCTCATTTTACAACAGCGCACAAACAGGGGAATAAAACGTATTTCTTCAAAAACATATTGCTAAATTTAAAATGAAGGCAGATATTTATTAAGAAAAAAAAATATATCTTCGCTAAATTTTAACAATATTTCGACTATAAATTATCGAAAATGGCCAATGACAACAGAGATGTGCGGTGTGACTTTTTTTTTCCTTTCCTCTTTGAAGGAAACCTTTATTTCCTTGAAAATGCGATGGAAATTTCGATCTGTGCTTTCTGTGTGATGGATGATGGAAGGAATAGATCTTCTCTTGTAGATATCTTCTCTCTACATTTCTTTTATTTTTCAAATTCAACCCATTTTTCAAGAAATCCATTCTCGGATTCAACCGCAGAAAGCGAAACAATCTGTCAAGTGAAGACACGTGGGCGAATTCGAAAGAAAAAAAAAAAAGCCTCAAAATTAAGCACAAGGATGTGACGGTGAACTTTTGATGCCAATTATATACGTAGCGTTTTAGATTTTTTTTATTTTCTCTTGTCAATAAAAGACACTCGAAAGAAATTAATTTTTTAGGGAAACTAAATTTTCTAATTTAATCCTAATTTAAAAAAACGAAAAGAGAGATGGGGACAACATTTTAAAGAGAAATTTTTAGTTACTCGATTAAAGTTATTTGAAGGAATCGGACCAAAATAAATAAAATAAATTAACGCTTATGAAACGTCTCATTTTGATTATTTTTTTAATAACTTTGTTTCGATATATGTGAAGTAATTTTTTGAAGTTATTCCACAAACATACTCCAAAATTAGATTAAAAAAAACACGGATAGTTGAAAAAACGTGATAACTTAAAAAAAAAAGACAAGAAGTTATTGAAACTTCTTCAAACCTCAGATTTTATTTGTATGTTTATTAATAAAACTCTTTTATAACAACTCCATATTTCTTCTATATCAACTCCAAACAGCGACATTTCGTAGACATTTCTATGGGTCTGCTTTTTTTCAAGCTAAGTGACTTCGTAAACTGATTTTTGAATAAACAATAATAACCTACAA
>JAFIDM010000001.1:120728011-120741053 GCA_023159025.1 Thereuonema tuberculata
TTTTTTTGTTGGGGCGGCATTTGAAAGGGAGGGGGGGCATTTTTCAGTTCTCGCCTAGGGTGGCAGAACACCTAGAAATGGCTCTGAAACCATATTATAAATATTGTTTTTTGAAGGAAGATTCAAGCATAATGAACATAAACATAAATATTATGAATTTTCGTAAAAACAAAAAAAACAAATATATCTCTGTTCGTAAGATTATCTTTGTTTGGAAATATCAGGTTAACAATACATTAACTTCGATTTAATACCATTGGATTACATTTTCCCAATGTATATATGATAATTATTACCAGTATCTACAACACAGGTGCTTTTATGTTATCTAGTAGGACAAGAAGGTCTTGTATAAAGAAAAAAATCATTAATATTAATAAAAAAATAATAATAATCAGATATATGTAGGAAATCGGCCGTATGACTGAACGATTCCACAAATAGAACTACCCGTATTATAAAACAAAGGCAGCAATCTTCTGATCATTTGCTGATTGCCAACAACTGAGAAGGACATTGCTTGGTTTAATGGCAAAGGTAAAACAGCCATTACATGGACTTTAAATGAGAAAGACTCACTGAAAAAAAAATTCTTCCAATATTTCAGAACGCAGTGTAATCTTGTAACTCTGCGCGTGTTTGTATATGATCAAAATTAACTGCACTTAAGAACTTCAAAAATTAGTTTTTTATTAGATGGCAAGAAGGATCGTTTTATATTAGGAGTAGTAACAAAAAAAAATTTTTTTTTAAACATATGCGGATTTTTTGTTTGCAGAGATTCAGAACTTAAAAAAACATAAAAAAAAAACAATGAAAAGTAGAGTATATGTTATTTTAAGGAAAATATGTTTTAAGTTCTTTCAAGAGCTTCTTGCTGTCTACGAGATAACGATTACAAAATTACAAAAAATACTCGAAATTTTATTTACGATTGACTATGTAACAGACTCAATTATTCGTATTTAGCCCAAAAAGGAAATTCTTGTTTGTTATCTTTAAGCGAAGCGTTCGTTCGTAAATAACGCAATTAGGAAGTCACGTGACGGTAAATGGCTGCGAATGAAAAGGAGCGAAGAAGAAGGGGAAAAAAAAGTATGAAAAAGAGATTCGACTATAAATAGAAAGATGATAAATAAGTGTTTGTGAGAATCTCGTATTGCTTCCATTCGACTGGCGAAGTAATGGGCCTTTAAAACACGATGACCAGCACAAACAAAACTATAAATGATGCAGACGGAATCGCGTTTAAAGAGATTCTCACTTAGAGGCCATAAAATCTCAATAAACACTGAATGCAGTGAAGAAATTGGGGCAAAAGAAAGAGAAGAGAAACTGAAGAATAACCTGATTTCTCTACAATCCCTACTAAGAAATCATTTGAGATATACAATGTTACTGAATAATAATTCAGCAAAAAAGATTTTTTTTTTATTATTTATTTGTTTTATTACAAATTTTAATAAGTGATAATAGTCTGAAAGCTCAATGGTGTTTCCCCCTCCCCCCCACTCCCTTAACACACCACACATTTTAAATAACTCCTTCAGGGATATATAGATAAGAAAAATATAATACCTTATTCCTTTGTAAGCAAGAGAATCAATTTTTAAAATTGTTCATCAATACCTACGCATACATATGAGGTGCTCGTAACGGTGCCGTAAATGATAGTATGTTACCCAAAATCATCCATTTTTTTTCCAGTTTTGATATCTCTCCCCCCCCCCCATCATTGTATTGTACTGATCTCATTGCTTGAAACGCTAACACTTAATCTACCAGCTTGAATGGAATCAAGCGCTGATTCGATGTTCAAGATAATTCTTTTATGTTCAAGTTAATTCTAGTATATATGCCCGTCAACAATGACGAGATAACAATACGATCTATGCTGCAGTAGCTACAGTACATATGAAAGTTGCCGGGCAGCTCTCTGGCATTACACAGAGGGCTACATGCACAGAATTGGAAAACTAAATAAGAGATAGAGTTTGCCCGTCATATGTATATGACGGATAGAAAATTAAAATGAATGCATTGCTAGGAACATAAATTAATTTGTTTATTTGAAGGCTTGATTACAAGTTACATTGCGAGTGAAAATTCGAGCATCAATTAGCAAATGACTGTTGGTTTTTTTGATGAGTACTTTGATGTTGTCTCGGTTTCAACAATGCAACATAAAGCTGGCAATATGATAATACTGGCTCGCTCAAAAAAAACTCCCAGTGCTCAAAGATTTGTCCTTGCGAGTAATTAATAGTCATGGCGAATGCGGGCATTACTAGGAACTGATGGCTCTTCAATTTGAATAGCAAATTGACATCACTCGTTTGAAAATCGATCCTGGTAATAGTGACGATATCACCTCTGTTGCTCTGCCAAATTAAATTGCGATGACACTTCTTAACAACCAATCGTGGGCATTACAGAATCTTTATTTCGATTGAGATTGCGAAGGAGCATAACCATTGATCCTTTCTTCAGGCTCAGCTGATTGTTGTGCATAATAACGTCGCATATTAATATGGAGGCAAAAACAAGAACTAAGGGGTGTGCACAGGAGACGGTGAGAGGATGGGCAAACATTGTTGAAGGATACTACTTCGGAGGTTGCAGGATAGATGAAGATTTGAAATGATCACATCATTTTTTACAAACTACGAGAGGTTTGAAGTGATAAGAGTGTGGAAAGGAGAGAAAGGGTGGAAAGTCTTATATATTCCGATCTGATATTAATTTCATATCTAGGGATCTCGAGTTATCAAATATAACATTTTTTTTTATAAGATAGGTAATAAAGGAAACGACACGTATATATATATATTAAAAAAAGATAATTACATGGACAGTTTTTTATATATATATAAAAAAAATATAGTTACATGGACAGATTCGTCAGGCAGTGCGATGACATCGTCAGCATTGATAATGTTCACAAAAACACAGAGTTCTTACTTAACAAAATAAAGTCAATTTGAATTTCAGGGGTCAGTAGACTTCTCGCGTAAGTCTGAAATTCAAATTATCTTTATTTCTTATATAAGAACTCATGTGTTCTTGTGAACATTATTAATGCTGACGATGTCATGGCATAAAACCGCTTGAGGAAACTGTCCATGTAACTACACCTTTTTTAATATACTGTATATATATATATATATATATACTGTCCGGCCACTTTATTAGGTTCACCTACCTAGCAGCGTGTTGGGACTTCTTTAGCCCTCAAAACAGCTTGAATTCATCGAGGCGTGGATTCCAGAAGATGCTGAAAACGTTGAGGTATTGTGTACCATGCAGTTCCTGAAGATTGTGTCACGCAGTTCCTGAAGATTTGATGAGGTTATGCCTGGAGCAAACAGCCCGTTCCAGCTCATCCCACAAATTTTTAATCGGGCTGAGATCTGGGGACTGAGCGGGCCACAGCAACAAGGAAAAGTCATCGTCATGTTCCTCAAACCATCCCACAGTCATGCGGGTTTTGTGCACCGGCGCAGTATCCTGCTGGAAGTAGCCATCTGCATGAGGATAAACTGTTAACATATACGGTTGCACTTGGTCAGCTGCGATGTTTTGGTAGGCTCTAGCATCTGACATGCCTCCAGAGGTATCAATGGACCCAACGTGTGCCAGGAAAACATTCTCCACACCACTACACTGTCCCCACTGCCCGTATCGTTTGTGAGCTCAACAGATATATATATATTACTTTCTTTTATTTTTCTCACAATGCTGGACATGAAGTACAGACGTTTGGCTTAGATTACGTTTCTTGGATTACGTTTTTTTACTTATTCTCGGGAAACTACTATTGATTCGTCTTGTTAGTAGTTAATTCAGGTCAAGTGGCTACTAAGTGGACCGGTATTATGCAGAAGGAAAAACAACAAAGATCTTGTAATAGCTTCAGGGTCTCTGAAGAACCATTCTTCTAGTATCTGAAACTCCCACCAGGAGACACGTGTAGATCCCAGACAGTTGTTGGCGGCCTTCTATGACCCATAGGTAAATAAATAATAGGCAGTCAAACAGCTGGGCTACTCACTGTAAGCTTCTCGTTGCTTGTGAATAAATTGGATCCACAAACACTTCTAAATTCTGCTAAAACAGCTAAAAACAAAAATCCTTAATGAAGTTAATTATTATCTAACGATCTTAAAAAAGCTACAACTGTAAATTGTAAGTTTGGACAAGTGGTTCCCAAATTTTTTGGCTGCTTTTCGATTGAGTGAATACAGAGCGTAGACATTACGTGATTTTTCACCTTCAGCAATAAATAGCTTAAAGAAATAATGTTGTTTTTTTTTGTTTTTTTTTATTTCTAAATTTAAAATTACAGTCCTGCTAGGTTTTCAAAATGAAATCCTGTGATGCAGGTGCTGAAAGTATAAATAATTTATATTTGTCATTTAAAAAGTATTAATCATCTAAAATCATATAAAAATTATATAATTACGCAATTATACAAATTATACTTAAATTAAATTCAATTATATAATTATATAAAAATCAATATATCACAGAAATACAAAAAGAAAATCAAATACAAAAAGAAAATTATTATAAATATCATTCATTACAATAAAATTTAAGGTTGCCAAATTATTTTTTACTTATTATTCTAATTACAATTTCTTTCTTTAAATGTTTATACTGTATAAACAGTATAAAGGAATGTAAAGTAAAATACTATAAAATTACTTGATTTTGAAGCGAGATACAAAGAAAGGGAAATTAAAAAAATCTAGACAGGAAAAATTCGATTTTTTTTTTTTTTGGCTGATAATTTTTTTTTATTAAAACGCTCCGTAAGTTGGGAAAAAAAAACTGCGGGCAGTTTGTGTGATATTCACTACGTACATAAAAGAAAAAGGTAAAACGACTCCTTTCTTTTGTAGGATTCTTGGCCTCTTGTGGAGTAATGTGGTCAGTAAGGTGGTCAATCCAACGCCCGTCCGCCTTTAAACCCGTAAAAGAAACTTGGCCCTATTTTACAGAGGGCTGAGCCCTACGACCAGTCTGGGAGAGAAATTCCAAATACATCCTCCAACTCCTACACCACTGAACCAACAGACCAAGGCACAACATAATATTTATATTAAGCCTATGGGTAAAAATATTAGGAAAATTAAAAAATGTTACACTGCACCTTAATGATTTTTAAAACTTACAATTTAGAGAAACTGATCAACATAACTAATAACATTAAAGGGAATAAGAAAATTTGATATATTTTATTTTAGGTCATTTTGTTGCACCACAAACTCTAAGAACAAGTCTTGATGTTCGAGAAGATTTCTGGACAAGACCTGCACGGGAAAAAATGTCAAATATAAAAATTGGATCGTCTCTTGTCTTTAGTAAGCATGCCAGTTTCATGAAAATTCATGCATTCGAAAGTCATTAAGGGAACACATACACACAAAATGATTAATTTGATAGCTTTCATTTCCGTACGCTTAAAAGAAAATGCATCTGCTTTAACCATGAATGCATTCCTCCAACATAATTCCTTGATTCTAATGAACTTTGAGTTTCGAAATATCGAATCTAACAGTGATGCCGGGGTCCTATTAACTAAAGCTGAGCCGAGTGACGCAGAGCTTCTCCTTTGAATCGAACGACGCTTGGAGCGTTGGGTGATCGGCTGCGAATCCGTATGGAAATGTGTGAATGCTCCATTGGCTCTGGCCGGAGATTCTCTCGACACAGCTCAAGCGTGAGTTTGCAGCAGGCATTCAGAGCTCAAGAGATAATGATGCGCGTCTCAACAGCCCTTCCCCGAGGCAATTCCACGCCGTTTTAAAGAAATGCAAAGGAACCTGCAATATCTTTCCCTTTCATTATCAAAACAAAACAAAAAAAGTGAAATTGAAATTCACCTTTCACCGGAAACTGAGTTTCGTTATTCCAAATCACGTAGAGATTGGATCTATGAGCGAAAAATTGGATTTTTTTGGCTCGGTTGAATAAATTTTGGTCTACGCTTCTTACTGTGGAAAACGACAGTAAATAAACTACACCGTAGTTACTGAACTTATAAGAAGATGAAATTTCTTAGGAAAAAAAGATCAATCGATAAAAAAAACAACAAAAAAAAATGTTTTATTGAATTTCCTTTCTGACGATAGCAGATGCCTGATTTGAATTGTTCTAACGATATTCGTTTATTGTAAAAAGACTCAACGGAAAATAACAGGAAGTATCTGACATTCCAAGATTTCAAATATAATCTCCAATAGAATCAATCCAAGCTTTCTGTTTATACGCATAATACGGCAGGATATTACAGGCTTCATCCAATATCTGTAATGCCCTTAAGTATCGAAAAACAAACAATGTAGAACATGGTTTTATCGAGTGTTACGTAGCGGAGACTTCATCAAGCACTAAAGGCTCACTACCCTGGTTTAGAACAGTTCGAGGGTAAATTTAAATTCGATTTAAAACGCATCTCGTCTGATTATGATCAGATTATAATGATTAATCTTACAGAACTGAAATTTTAATGGCAAATATAATCTGGAATTTGAATTTAATAAAAACTAGTCGGCTACCCGTCGCTTCGCTCCGGAAGCCTCGCGTATGTAACGGAAAACAATTTGTATTTATTAAAAAAACACACACACACAAATTACATCAAGTAAAATAAAACTAAAAAATTTTTAAAGTTTTTTTTTTTTTTATTTTAATTTTTGATGTCTATATTCTTTCAATCCACGACTGCTTTTAGAATCAGCGTGTGAATCATATATCTGTGATATATTTTTATTTTTTATAGAGATTAATCCTTGTGGTTTAATGCCTAAGACGTCTAACTTCGGAGCAGAAGGTTGCAAGTTGGATTCCAGTAGATAACTTGTAGAAATTATTTCTATTTTTGTAAATTACAATAATTGCACCAGACAGATAGAGAAATAAAAGATTTTATTAATATAGATACACTTTTCAGTGGCTTTTGAGGTACAAATAGTGAGTTTTCAGTATTCTACTTAATAGAAATAGTGCTTCTTTCTTTCTTGGGTCTCTTTTTTTTATTTCCATTGATACTTTACAGTGGTTTTTGAGTTATAAATAGTGATTGTTTTTTAGTAATAAAAAGTGATTTTTCAGTATTCTACCTAATAGAAATAGTGATTCTTTTTTTTTTCTTTTCTTTTTTATCCAATTCCAATTGATACTTTTCAGTGGTTTTTGAGTTATAAATAGTGAAAATTATCTACTAATCTAGGCCATCAGATTGTTCGATATAGATATTAGAAGAAGAGATGTTCAGATGGACGTTAGTTGATATAGATGATAAATGAAGATCATAGCTTGTATACAAAATTCTTCGCGACAAATTGATTGTGACTATTCTTCAGAGTGAAGATAACCAAATTCTGTTGAATTGTGACTCAAAGACATAAAGTTAAACGTGAGTGAAGACAACGTTTTCCAAATATATGGCAACTTTATTTAGAGTTTGTCCTTGAGCTTTATTGATAAATATCGCATAAGAAGGTCTGATCGGAAATTGTTTTCTTGTGAAAGTGAATGGAAGTAGATTATCGCATGGTTCCATAGACATCCTATGGATGAAAACAAAATCTCCTTTGTGAGTTCTGTTATAATTTCAGTTTCTATGAGATCATTATCGAATGAACGGCATTTAAGTTGAGTTCCATTGCAGTATGCAAACTTGGGATTCATGTTTCGCAACAATATTATTGGAGATCCAATCTTCAATGACAAACAATGTTGAGGAATACTGCTGAGATTCAATGCGTTCAGATATTCGGGTAGATAGAGATGTTCGTGTGGTGGATTATCAGAAGTGTCAATTTTATTCGCACTTGTATGTTCTGTAGTCTCTCCTTGTATTCTTAGACTTATCATTCGATTGATGTTATCGACACTCTCGTTCATCTTGGTTGATGAGCCGCATATTCATCGTGAGTTTTTTGACTTTGATGTGATTTTAGCTTTATGAGTTACAAATAGTGATTTTTCAGTAATCTACCTAATAGAAATAGTGTTTCTTTCTTTCTTGACTCTCTTTTTTCCAATTGATACTTTTGAGAGGTTCTTCAGTTACAAATAATGATGGTTTTTGAGTTACAAATAGTGATTTTTCAGTATTCTACTTAATAGAAATACTGCTTCTTTCTTTCTTGACTCTCCTTTTTTATTCCAATTGATACTTTTCAGTAGTTTTTGAGTTACAAATAGTGATTTTTCAGTATTCTACTTAATGGAAATACTGCTTCTTTATTTCTTGACTCTCTTTTTCATTACAATTGATACTTTTCAATTTAAGGTTTTTAAGTTTCAAATAGTGATTTCTCAGTATTTTAACTAATGAAGTACTGCTTCTTTCTTTTTTGACTTTCTTTTTTATTACAATTGTTACTTTTCAGTCAAAGTCAGTTCAGTTTTTACAGATAAGTCAAAAAAGCAATACGAAGAGAGTTGTAGTTCCCATGGCCTAATGGATAAGATGTCTGACTTCGGATCGGAACGTTGCAGGTTCGATTCCTGTCGCGGATGTTTCACTGTAAAAATTGTTTCAATTTTTCATTCTCACACAAAACTGCGCCGGACAGACACACAGAGAAATAAAAGATTTTAGTAATATAGATTGTTACTTTTCAGTCAAAGTCAGTTCAGTTTTTACAGATAAGTCAAAAAAGCAATATGAAGAGAGTTGTAGTTCCCATGGCCTAATGGATAAGATGTCTGACTTCGGATCGGAAGTTTGCAGGTTCGATTCCTGTCGCGGATGTTTCACTATAAAAATTGTTTCTATTTTTCATTCTCGCACAAAACTGCGCCGGACAGACAGACAGACACACAGAGAAATAAAAGATTTTAGTAATATAGATTGGACCCTTCGATACTGAATATTGCCAAAAAACGAGTAAAAAATTTTATGATGATGAATAAACGCAACCTACAAAGAAATGCTGAAATTTGCTGTTATAACAGTTCTTGAATTATTGTCGTATCACTGCTTTTTTTTTTCTTTAGTTTCCCATTCGCATTTGCTTCAGTTCATTTCCAACTTATATTCGCTTGTTTCCAAACTATCTGGAAGAAATGTACAATAGAATATTCCACAATGTTTGTTCCTTTCATCCAAAGAACGTCTGTAATGAATTCATTGTTTAAAAATAATAAATTAAGTATTCCGCGTTTAATATGATTAGCATAAATGAGTAAGTAGTAGTATTAATTTTAATTTCATATATACTGTGTATATAAATATATACTTATTTATATTTTTAGGTCTCTTTGCGCACGATAGTGTCAACGTGTTTTATAGCTTTAATATGCATTTGCAAGTGGGGGGGGGGGGGTTATGTTTCACTTAGAGGCGGGGATTTAAAACTCATTCAAAACTGAATGAATGGAGCTCTACTGTATTTACTTATCAAATAAAAACTGAAGCGTTACTTCAAATGGATGGAGGTTGGATATAAAACATTGTATTTAAAACTAAAAGCCTTTTGGGTTAAGCTGAGACCCTGAGACGGCCGTTTCGAGCTGCTTCTGCTCTCATCAGTCAGAGCTACTCACCCAGTGACTCTTAGGATCTTAGCATAATCCAAAAGGCATTTATTTTTAATACGATCATTTTTTGTGGCTTTTCTTTCACCCTTTAGAGGGTTTTCTTCTTCTCATTTTTGTCTTTTTCTTTTCTTTGTGGACAAATACCTTTTGAAGCGGTGATTGTGACACCCAAGTTGTTTGTATTCCACATTTATTGTTTTTATTTTTCGTTCTGTAGTTTTGAGGGGTCATGACAATTATCACCTTTACAAAATGTACTTCTTCACGGAATGGACCTCTTATAATCTTGGCAACATCCTCATCAAGATAATCATAATTAGATACTAATAACACAGGTAAGATATTAATAAAGATGCTAATAAGACGTTATATACTAATGGTAGAAACTAATAAACTCCAACTTTGGAAAATTTTATTTTGACACGACTGCGGAGAACTTTATGCTTATTGTAACAATGTCTTCTTTCTCCTGAATCCTATGGTTCATAGATGACATGGAGTCCAGTAAGAATTTTCGGTTTTGTGGTAGTGTATTTGTTTCCTGTTGGATCGACCTGATTTCACCAGCTTTATGGATTCTTGGTCTTCCTCTATCAGGTTTTCCCTCCATTATTCTTTCTATCAAGTTAATGATCAATTTAGTGTGTCTGAGGAGGTGGCCTAATTTCTTTTCTTTCCTATAGCATGTTGTAGCAGTATAATTATTGAAAAACCCTTCTTGGGAAAATCAGCCAGATGAGGGCGGTGTAGTGAATTAATTTCCCGAGAAGAGTTTTTTATTAGTCGACGCCAGGAAAACTTCAAATCTTATTTTAGTATAATTATTCTTAAACGTATATACAGCCATCCAAAAACATTCAAGATTTTATTATTGTAATCTGCGCTATTTCTATTCAGCAAATCAACGCTTTTACATCACTGTCCATTCAAGAGGCATACTTTATTTGTTTTACTTGCCAATTTCAACACAGTTTGTCATTGCTTAAAGAAAAAAAAGCACTGAGATGTCAGTTCATTAGATATTAGAGAGATATATCTATTAAACTATGTAAATAAACTCAAATAATTATAATCACAATAATAATAATAATAATAATAATACACAATAATAATACAGAAAACACACAGAGAAAGTTTTTTTTTAAAAAAAGGACTGATCTGTAGTTTAAAAATCCACCAGTTATTAATATTTTAATTTTAACATTTATTCTTCAGTTAATCGAAGAAAGTGACGCTAAAGATAAACATGCTGAGATGGTTGCAACTCTTTAGCTTGTAAAATTTAATGTTTTTTTTAAAAATATTAGAAAAATATGTGTTTTTAAACTTAATTTTGAACAAGTTTTTCTTTAACTTAATTCTAAGCGTTTTAAACGTTTAAATGTGTGTAAGTTTTGTGAGTTATTCTCGTGAGTGAGTGGTTAAAACACGTCAAATAACAAATCTACTTTATATTTAGTAAGCTTCACACTAACAGAAAATGCAGCCTGGATGACTTTGTAAGCGCTACATGGCACCGGCTCAACTAATTAGGTCTATTTATGAAAGGAGGATTATATGAGAGATTTTCGAGATTTCCATTATCGGTAAGCCATTAATCAAGTTCCATTAATACTTTCTTTTTTAATACGGGAAATCCTTGAGAACAGCGAGGGATTCAGCCACCTGCCTAATACAGCAGATGCCGTAAGGGTCTAGTGTGTTAGTATAGCCCTAATGAGTGCAAATGAGAGTGTAATTGCTGTTAGCTGACACTTATTGATGTTCTCATCAGTGTTATTTTATTAGAACCTTAAAATTTATTAACGTGCAGTTGCTGCAGGCTGCGATTTCCATGGTAATGGCCACACAAACGAGATGACTTAGTTGCTGACCGGAAATCATGGTTTGCTGACAACACAAGCGACTTTACAAGAATTGATCTATCGCTACGATAGCAGAGGAAGCGGCAACGGACACTGATAACACTTACGCAACGCACACCTAAGGAATAAATTAACTAATGTCAAATATGAATATTCTCTTAAATTAAGTCAAATTATTAAACTCGCTTCGTATTAACGTCTCCATTAATTCGAAATTAACGAGAATTTTAAAAACCTAGAAGTAAAAATAGAATGTTTAGTTAGCAATATAAAATTCACAATTCTTTATTAATTTCTTTACTCGCCCTTCGGTCACTACTTTTACATCTGGATTCAAATTTCAGATTTTAATTAGATATTTGTCTTTTATCTTGTTCTCGTTTCTTTCAAAAATGTACTTTAAGGCAACGATTTCCTCGGCAAAATAGTCTACAATTACCGTCCTTGTGTTAAACCTGTGCAAATTGCCAAACCAATTGCCTGAGGACTTCGCCCACTACTTTTAGAGGACTTATGGATTAGGTAATGGAAATTACCATTGTTTGGTAAAAATTAGCAATGGAGTCGTGGAAAAAAGTTGGTAGGTTTTGTACTGTCCTCCAGCTTTGTAAAAATTATTATCAAAATAATCAAACATTACGTTATTGAAAACTTCTTAAGAAACAACCCAAAATCAACAATATAAAAAAAGTCATAAGCGTATGCCTTTTTTATACTCTCTGCTAATATTTGCCGTAAAGTCTGATTTTCATTATTTCATCATTTCCGATTAGTTTTACAGTAAACTGAAATAAAAGTAGCAAATAATAAAAACAGGAATTTAACGTCTTTTCTTATTTACAGTTTTTAGTTGAGAAAGTAGAGATGTACATCAAGTACACATTTAAATGTAGAATGAATTGCAGCGAGATATTAAATCGGATTCAATGAAAAAAAAATTCAAAACATTTATTAATTTCTAATTATGTAAATATGTTTATAAAATTAGTAGTTTTTAAGAATAACTAAACCAAAATCATTTTGGGTTTTTATTACTCCAAATAAATCCAAATTCTGATGTTTGGATTCCAAGAACCCAGAAATATAATACTGGATATCAATCCCAGGATTTTTGTTATGTTCTTATAAATTCGTATTTGGAATTATTGTAACCAGATAAACACAAATCGAAGTGAATTCATAGGGTATTTTTTTTTCCTTTTGAGGCATTCATTCGGACATTTCTTTTAGCTGATGGAGTCAATGATCTAATGCACTTTAACTAAGGTTTCCAATGTAATCCTTCATCATCAGAATAATGCACGTAATGAAGGTGGTCCTTCTCTTCATAAACGGGGGAACAAAAATGTTTTCTAGGTGAGTTACCGCACTGGGTTCCATTACAGTAGATGCAATTAGTGTAACAGTTAAGACCCTTCTGTTCTGCATCCCTACTCTCGTTCACAGCCTTTAGTGAAGCCGCAGGAAATCAAATTTAACAAATTAGTTGCTTCCCATCGTCCTGACGTAGGCGGTAATATTTCACCTGTCTCTACTTGGTGACAGGCACTCGGGGAAGTAAAATTTAACTGCATCGGATGTGTAGGTGTTAAAGTGCAAATGCAATGTCAACACTGCCA
>JAFIDM010000001.1:120767358-120913051 GCA_023159025.1 Thereuonema tuberculata
AAGCTTTGTATTTTGCAGGCAGAGATCTCCATCTCGAGAGCTCCAGATTAAGGCGAAACAAAATCAATCGTAATAACAATTAGGGGGAGGAAATCAATTAAAATTGACGAAGAAGAATCGGTTTCTATCTAATGGAAACCCTCATCTGGTTTTAAAGCAATTACTACGACCCATTTGCCAAAGACGGTCCCGGCTGCGAACCAGCCAACTTCGAACGAGATAAAGAGAGAGATTTAAGACGGAGATAAGACCAGCCTAAACGAAACCCTAAAAGAAAAATACAAACGCTTGTAAGCAGGTCGGAAAAATGCAAGGCATTTACTTACAAGTGGCTTTATTTGAAGATGTAGTTTTCTGTTCAAGTCGTAAACTTCTACTCGACTTAAAAAAAAAAAAAGCCAGTAGTCCTTTGGCTCATCTACGATTGATTTTACACTTAAAGAGAAAAAGAAAAAGAACTCAATAAAAGTAAATTGGCCTCGACAATGAAGTTACGACAAGACATTTGGTGATTCTCAAAATTAATAATAAAACTTACGAAAGATAGAAAAGAAAAATAAATAAATACTCGAAAATTAATGGCAATAAAAGTAAGTTACTTTTTTTATTATTATTCTTGTAATATTTATGATATTTACTGAATACAGCATCAAAAAATAAAAACAGAAACAAAGAAAACAAAGAAAACAATACTGCCTTTCTAGATTTTTCATTCACTCCCTTTTCAAGGTGAATTAACAATTCCAGATAAAACTTAATGTTTGTAAATAAACCGTAAATAAACCATAATCCGGATTGTTATTTTCTATACATTAAAAATCACCGTAAAAATTACGGTGAACCTACAATAGGCGCTAAAACTATTACTGTAGTTAGAGTGTACGTGCAGTGCTACCATCATGCTATAACAATTTTTGAACCCTTTTCAATGTTGATAGTATAATAACATTATTCAGTACAGTGTAAGCACAGTGAAAGAAGAATTACCGTAAAGGAAAAAAACGGATCACTTAGTTGATGCTGGAACTCACAGAAAACAATATGGCGGCATCATAAGAGCAGGTTACTGTAAGGCCTGCACAGGCAAGTTAGAGGTATAATTTTGGAAGGTTTTTCCACTAATTTAAGAGTCGGGGTGATGGAATATGCATTTTTGAATTACCAGGAAGATCGGCTGTTTGTTAGAAATTCGTCCTATTTGACAGTGAAGAGACTGTCAACGACGACAATCAGCGGGATCACGTCAATTTTCTTCACCCCCGCTTTTTATTTTCCACGTCCGAAGCCTTTTGGGTATGGATGACATTTATAAAAAACGAGAATAATATAAATAATAAGAACAGTTTGTATATATGTTACAGATGCAAAGATTAAACCAAAAAAATCGAAGATTCTTGTTCTCCTCTATTTTGCAGAAAAATAGAAATTATTTACGATACTTTGCGCTAGATATCGCTGGGAATACATGGAAGTAGTAATCCATAATCCATGGTTTCCTTCTTCTTCCAACTGTTAATAATAATAGACACTGTATAATAGAGTTAAAGTTACATAAACGCTAATAGTTATGTTCGCTGTTAAATATTGATTTGAACGATACAGGAAATAAAATTTCATCGTCATACATAAAATCGCAATAATGTTATTCTGGAACGCCAGACTGTCGTTTCGGAACGCCACATGCAGAGTCGCTCTAATGGAAGACTCTACAATTGTGGATATACTATCAGGTCCTTGTTTTTGCCTTTTTTTTTTAATTTCTGAAACTAAATTTTTGAAATATTTTTGAAACAGCTATGGAACTAAACTTTAAAATAATCTTTAATAAAATGAATTCTTTTATTAATGATTATTTAAAGTTATTTGAATAGCATTCTGTAAATTTCTATTAATGGCCCATAATTGATGACGATTGAAAGAATTATTCCTGAGTGTAGAGATCGTGCACAGACGGCCGATTTCGACTACAGCGCCTTTGGCGGCTATTACAGTCTTAACTGTATGGAGCACGGCAGCCATATTTCCTTTTCGAACATATAGCTTGTTGTTACCCTGCTACTTCCACAAATCTTTTTCAAAGTAATTTAAAGCCGTATCCATTCTCAAGAATGGACATAATAATCAGACGTGGTTTCCAGCGTGTTATACATCCTGAATTGTCTTCAAATAAGGCATGAAGTAAAAATCCTTGAAACAGTTGTACGATGTATTCCAAATATGACAGTCAATACTGAGTAGGATATCCCTAATTTTAATTTCCTTAAAAAAAAGCAGCAGCAAATTGTTGTAATACTTTTTTGTCAGCCTTCAACCTCCATACACTCAAAAAAAAAATTGCTACCGCCTTGGAAAACTCTTTTTACTAAACGATTTCTGTGGCCTCTTAATGTAAATTTTTCGTATATAAGTGAAATAGATTTTTTCTTAAAAACCCTTTATTCAATTTTGGAAATCTAGAAAATACAAGCATTGCAACAATTTATCACTATAGATTTATTTCGGCACATATTTTTTGCACCTCCCCAATGATAACTTCGGAATGTAATATGATTTACATGTTATGCATAAAAAAATTACAAAATAATATATTATATGATTCACAGAGTCAATGATGGATATCTGACGTCATTTACGTAACTCGTCTGTAAGGAAAAAAAAAAGCCCGGATTAAAGTCAATATCATATCGTTTCCTTTGCTGCAACAATGGCAGAACTTAAAAAAACATCATTTTCCAGTAAACGAATATGAAAGTTTCGAAAGATAATGAAATGTATGGATGCAACACTGACACAACTGCTCTCTCGTGGCGAGTTTTAGAAGCTCAGCTATGTCGTTCTATCCGTTAAAAAAAATTCCAAAGACCCATTCTTTTTTTTTTTTTTTTTTTTTTGCAACAACTTGAAAATGATTATTTTTAAGTTATGACATAGTTATAACAAATGAGCAATATGTTATCCAATTCTGAATAACATTTAATTCGTCAAATCTTCAAAGCAAAGACCAAAATGTTTATCCTTTCCGAATAAAATAAATAACATTTTGCGATACTAGAAAGTAATCACAAAGCTGCTTAGTTTAAAAAAATTGTAATTTTTAAATTTTGATCAAATATATTTTTTTTAAAAATTAAAATGACCACAGTTTCAGTCAACTCAAGCGTGACTATTTTCAAGTCAAGTTTGAAAATAGTCACGCTTGAGTTGACTGAAACCGTGATCGTTGTAATTTTTAAATTTTTGTCAAATATATTTTTTAAAATAAGCAGTTGTGCCGGCTTTGTGATTGCTTCTAAGATATGAACAGCGCACGTAAAAGTTTTAAGTACCGTATTGGGTTTTGTTATATTATTTCTTACTTCATTTCGCGCCAATGTTAAGTTTAATTTCTATGTCAGGTTTTATAAATTCTAATAAGTCTAAAATGGTAAGCTTTAACATTTAACTGCTATTTACTTGTTTTATCGATTCTACCAATGTTAAGCATTTCAAAGTCGTAGGTAATTAGTTGTGGTGAAAAATATCAAGTAATTATTCAGATGTCAGCGCTGTCTATTGTTAGATTGACCTTTTTAATTTTTTTTTTTCCTTTTTCCGTTTTTAAATGTAGTTAATTAGCTACAATTAGAATGAATATATCTAAAATTAGTTTTGCTCTAACTTGTAACTGGTAATTTTCATAAACATATTAAAGTAAAATTGCCCGAGACAGTAATTACGTTGAGTTTTACAAGTGCAGTAATTGGACGGAATCGATCACAAAGATAAAGCACACGGAACAAGCGCCGAAATGTATCTCGTTATACAGGTGTAGTTTGTAATTTAGTCAATTTAGGATTAGATGTTTCAAACTAAAATAAGGGCAATTTACAGCTGTTAGTGATTAGAGAAAGAGAGTAATGTTCTTATTAACTAATTACACGAATGTAACAGATTTTAATGTCAACAATTGTTGTTAGTTATCAGACTACCATTGTGAATGGCCCAGAGCAACAGAGGCTAAGCTGCGCCAGGAACGAGTTTGAAATTGAGAACAAGTCGTTGAAAGGAACAGAAACGTACACACACACACACACACACACACTGGATATTTCGTTCTTTCTTCTAAGCCTAAGCCGGGATTCGAACCCGCAGCCGCTTGGCCTCAACCACTCGGCTGTATCCGGACGGCAAATATTCATACATTAATGTGATATTATCTTTTTTTTTTTTTTTCTAAAGTAAAAATAGGAATAAAAAAAAATAAAAAGATCGTCCCAAAATAACCCATAAGAGCTGACGGAACTAAAACGGGTCAACCAATGAGATTCTGTTTCGCAGGTGTAAACAAGTGAGCGTCGAAGGCAATCTTGTCCAATCCCTTCAGTGGTTCCTTGATCCTGAAGGGTCAGTTGCTGGCCTTAGAGAGAAAAAGAGTAGCGCCATGAGAAAGCAATTGTCTTCCACATGAACAGTAAATCTTCTTGAAAAATTGCGACCATCATTGCGCTGTTGTTGGAGCCCTTAAACGATATAGGCCTCCTTGAGATAAACAGCCACTCAGCGACGACAAGGTATTGAAGAGGCTTTCGATTTACAACTGCACGCTGGATCCTCAGTTGCTGCGTCAATGGCTTGGAGAGTTGTAGTGTAAAGTGTTCTAGGTCGAAGCCTCGTAAATTTTTGACTCCAAGATTCCAGAACTAGATAAAAAAAAAAAAAAAACTACAGGCCGAACCATAAAGACAACTGATTCTTTCGAGAAAAAAAAAAAAATCTTTTTAATGAAGCCCATTATTTCATTTAACATTTTAGAAATAAAAAATTACTTTTGTTTATTTAGAAGTTTAATATATTTTTGTAGTAAAATAAAACAAAAAAACGCATATTAAGTCTCTTGTCTAATATAGAAATTTAACGTGTATGAAATTAATTATGTAATTTTAAAAAATACGAGACACATAATAATTAAAAAACATAAAAACACATTAAAATCTGAATATCACGACCAGGTTTCGATCGGACCTGTAGATCTTTTACAAGTCTTTTTTTTTTAATGGTTACTTTGAAAATGGTTTCAAATACAAAAGTTGGATTGTCCTTAACTGTGCACTTGTTTCAAAAGGATCCCATCCAGCGATTCCAAACTTATTAAGGTGAGGAGGAAGAAGCACACATAGATTGATTTGATGTTCCTCACTTTGACTTTCCTAAGAAATTAGGCTAAAGAAATAACAGTCATCCCTCGTCTTACATCCAGGTTTCGTTCCATCCGGCAGGACGTACGTCGTTAAAATCATTAAAATCAACATAGTTATAAGCCGTAATTAGGTTACTGTCCCAAACACTGTGTATTTCACTGATGTTGGATTATTAACAATTATTATTGATAAAAAACAAGAACATAATGATGATGAAAGAGAGAAGAGACCATAATATTCATCAAGACTGTTACTAAACTTTGTAGCTTTAGATTAGAAAAGAACTTTGTCGTTGCTTCGTCACTATCGTCAATTTAATGGAAGCAGATCCTTTCAAGCCTCTGATTTTATCCATATTTTCAAAACTGTCTTCACTGTAGAATGAGACCATCTGATCACACTGATGGGCTTCCCACCTTCATGATGCTTTACAACTTGCAACTTCGTTTCAAGATCAATTTCTCGCTTCTTTTTCTGTGATTCATCACTAAGTTTTATAATTGCAGTGTAGGAACCATACTGCACAAAATATCGCTAAATATGTAATGATAAATAAATATTTACCTATTTCCCATTTCTCAAATACAAAATCAACAGAGGAACTGTTGAAGACACGTGCCGACTGCCGAGAGAAGTTGCCACTGAGAATGTGCTGTTGCCACTGCGCATGATATATTGTTGCTAAATAGAAACCTTTTTACTTTACGTTCGTAAGGTCGAAAATGTTATTTATTCCGTTATTAGATCACGGACGTATGTATCTTCGAAAGGACGTAACTCGAGCGGACGTAAGTCGAGAGATATATTGAAGTTTAACGTGTGCTATTAAGTAACGTGTGCTAATGAATGAAATGCTGACACACAAAAATGGAAAGTTAAAAATATTTAACATATTGAAAAATTACAATTAAAACTACTGGTTTCGCTTTTGCACAAAGCTTTTAACACGAGATAATTCTTGAGAATAAATGAGTTTATCTGTCTTAAGCACATAAATTCATGTTTTCTCAAAGATGTATCACTTGTCAAAGCTCTGCGCAAAAGCGAAACCGGTAGTTTTAATTGTTTTTTAATATTTCAATATATTTTTAAACTTTACATTTGCGTGTCGGGATTTTACTCAGAAATAACACGTCCTTGTTTAAAATAACTTAAACTTTCTTTTTTTTATTTCCTTAGAAATACTGGTTTGGTAATCAGGATAAGATACGCACAAAACAACATCGAATTGCAACGATGTCTATTTGGTCTACGTAGACATTACCTACAGAGAAGGAGAGTTATTAAGGTATCTCTACTCCCATAACCAAAAAAAGAGAACCACTTTCTCTCTTGAGAACACCCTTTCAGAAGGATAATCGAACCCCGAGGAGAAACGTCAAGCGAAGGTTATCGGTCGCAAGGCAATGACGCAGCAAATCCAAGCTGCGTCAAATGATGAATAGCGACTTACAATCCATTCGGTAATGGCAAAGGACGAGGGCCAATTCAGGGAGTCTCCACATTGCAGCGTGCTATAAGTTTGATCGAACCCTTTAGTATCATCGGATTACAACAACAAAGTTTTTACAACGGAATTTTACAAGTCCAGAAAAACGCACATCAGTCCGTCTTTTTGAGCTACAATAGCTCAAAAAAATTCCTAAAAAGATGAACATTTTAAATTAGGAAGACTGTGTAGGTAATTACAGAAGAAGCTTCAATTGATTGATTTGTTTTACTTTAATACTTTTAATACTTTTTTTTTCCTAGTTCACTTATTGATTTATTTATTTAAAGAATCAAGAATCAAACAAAAAAAAAATAACGTTTCATAAGTTAAAAGTTAAAACTGAAGAAAAAGTTAAAACGGTATAAAGAAAATACCAGAATATATTTGAACTTTGTCACAAAAACTCACTTTAACAAATAAAATCTACGTTCGCAGTACCAGAAAAAAAAAAAACGAAAATCTAGAAGTGCAGTCAACATCTATTAAGATTATTGTATTGAATTTAATAGAATTACGCTGTACTGCAATACTCAACTTCTATTTCTGCTTTTAGCTTAATTTGCGATTAATGTATCTATGAAATATTAAGTATTGAATCAACAATGAATATTACAACATATATTAAATACGTTGGTTCCCTTTAAAGTCTGCAGTGTTCAGAATAATCCAATCACCCAAATTCAATAACTAAACGATTCATCTTAAGGAAATCAGATAATAATAAGATAGTGGACCAAAACTAAGCATTAATAATAAAAGCGTATAAAAATGACGTGTTTCGATGAGCCCCAAAAAATCAGAAATAAAAAACGTCATCAGAAATAAAAAACAAGCTAAAAAGAACTGTGGTAATGATCCACTATCTTGACGCGACCAGGTCGTTTTATAGATTTCAGTGGAGCCTTCCACTCTTGGCCGCATGGTCGCTTCTGGCCGCGCGGCCAGAATTCTGGTCGCGATGACACGATTTTTCACGCGGCAAAATTGGCCGCGCGATCACAACGTTCTACAGATTTCAATGGAGCCTTTCACACGAGGTGCGACTTTCGTTGCGGTCAGAAGGTCATTTCTGTTTATTTTCGTATTGAGAAGTGTTGAAAAACATGAACAAAATGAAACTACTTGAGAGAATGGGGACTTTCACACTGAAAAATTCATATTAGAAGTTCAGTGAATATTTATAAACAAAGATGCCACGGCTGCAGAAAAAAAAACAATAATTTTTTAAGGTTGATATTTACAGATAATTGAAAGATGACGATTTATTAAATACGTATTATGTAGTGTACTGTAAAATTTATGTACTTGTATATGTTCGTCAAGAGACATAAGCTTGATCGTTTTTGCCATTTTCGTAACAGCACAATATCAATTCTTCAAAATCTATTTTGCTTAATGAGCTTCGGGTGGAGTATTTGGCCGCGCGACCATGGTCGCTTCATATGAAAGAGCGCTTATTAATTGGAATCAGAGAGACTAAATTCTGAATTAGTGAATTTGTAAATTTATTTATTACATTTTCGTTTTAATATGACGTTAGATCTTACGTTAAAAAAAATATCAACAATTAATTGTTTTGATTTGAAAAGACTGATATAAGCATAGGATGTCGACCGGAAATCTATCTCGGTGGTGGTGCAAGGCCGCGGGCTGGCTCAAGCAGCATGGTTCAATCTACGTCGGAGATCGGAGATCTTTCATAGGTTATTTCTCCTCCGGACGGGCTCATTTACCCGGAGGTAAATGGTGACAATGACTACTCAATCTCAATTAGTCGCCACGGCCATTGCAACGTTGGCGCCAATATCTTCGGCATTAATGGGCTACGAATGTTCATATGAGAAATATTTATCTATCTACAAATGTAAGACAAATCTGATAGAAAAATTAAAATCGTAATTTCAAAGGTTAATTTTGAGTTTGATATGTTCTAATCTTTTCTGGGATTTTTGAGCGACAACCATAAAGACGGAAATGCTTATAAGATTGACCGGCTATTTAAAAAGTTAAAGTACCCACTTTAGGCCGACACCGGCCTTTGGGGGCGCGGGAGGTTAGGCTCGCAGCAGAAGTAAGCAACGGGCCGAAGTTGGGGTCGGGGGGACTGGCCCGACGCCCGCCCGCCTTTAACTCCCGGGAAAGAAACTCGATACCTATTCGACAGAGGGCTGGGTAGACTCTGGGAACCGTTTGGAGGAGAAAGGAGCTAGGAAAAATTTCCGCTCTCCGCCGAGGCCGGGAATCGATCCCGCTTCCTCCAACCCGCAGCCTAGCACCCTAACCACTTGGCCACCTGGCCCGCTGACCGGCTATTTACATTTTTTATTTATATTAAATCTCAAAACTATCTGTATAAAAATCGTGGGAAAAAAAAAGATAAAAATCGATAAATTTGCTAAATTGCTATCCTTATCTGCGCAGCTTAATATACTTCCGTTCTCGTCAATTGCTTCCAACCAACCGTTCCCTTTTAGCGTGCGGGTAGAACCAACACCTGAATACATCAAGTTATCTCCAAATAAATTCTAAATAAAATAAACACAGCAGGTAGCGAAAGTTACATAAAATAAGTAAATAAATAACTAAATAAATAAATAAATAAATAAATAACAACGAAGGTTTGTCGACGACCTTCTTTTTCTATTATTAGTCAAACATAACTGGACAGTGTAATGGGAACTAATTTAAACTAGAGAGAAGCTCAAATAATACTCATTAAACTGGACATAATATCTCTTAGCAGCTAGTTCAATTCGATCTAATTGAATGCATCTCTTCATTTCAAATATCCGCGTAATGACAGTAATTAATTAGGTTCGTGACCACTGGTTCAGAAGCCGTAAATATTAGTTTGGCTTTCCCATATTAATGCCACTGATTAAAAAACAAACAAACAGAAGTTAATTAATTTAAAACCTTTTGACACGGGAAGTATCCTAACTTTCTTTCAATTCTATCTTCATATTCCTATCATAGGTTTAGCAAAGAGTAAAAATGCTTTTGTTTCAGGAATTGTGGTTCAGAGTCTAATCACAAAACATGAGCTGGAAACACATGTGAAATACTGAGATCCGGTGACTGAGGACACCAGGTAATAGTTTTACTTCGTCCTCATGTTCTGGGTAGCACTTCACAGCACGGATGGCAAAGTAATTAACTTGAAACCTGCCATCTTGATACTCGAATCCTCCATCTTGGTTTCATCCACACGTCTTATAGTTCGTTAACATTACAATCTGCGTCATTTGCTGTATCTTTTTCTTGCTGTAAGGAGTATTACTGCAACATAATTCAATATTCTGGATTGATTTTTTTTTCAATGTTTAATATCTAGTTTGTTTTCAATTTTCCTATTAAGTTTAATGGCTTTTTTTCTAGAAACATATTTAGTCGCCTACATTCAAATACCACTTCCGCGATTAATCATTTTATTTAAAGCAGCGGCTGATTTTATTTGCACTCCATTAAACAAATGAAAATCCTCTATCGATTACAAGAATTATTAATTAAAGACCAGTAATCTCAAAACCCTAAATTTGCTTAATTTGAGATTAAGTAACGACGGTAATAATTAATAAGAAGTTCTTCAAAGAACTAAAGCTTACTTTCTTTATGTTTTTTGTTTTTTTCTTTTTTAAAAATATGAAATAATACAAAGTAGAAGTCTTTGGTGTTTCTAAATTATAATATCAGATGAATGCAAATAGAACTTTAAGTTATCCATTTGCCAAAAACATTCATTAATTCTAAAAATAAGTTGCTTAAATCCAATTAAATTTCAATTACATCAAAGCTTGAGCGAACGACAGTGCATTTCTAAACGGATTAATATCCGTTGCTTTAAAAAAGTGAATTTTTATTAGCTTACGAGCAAATTGTTGTCTTGTTTGTTTGAATTTATAAGCTCGTATAAGAGTAAGAGAGGTTTTGTTGAAAAAAAAAATTGCAATACTCAGCCAACGAAAAGTTTCGTTTCGTTTAATTTGTTCGTGTTTTTTCAGTTGTAATGAAATTGAAATACAGCCGTTTATCAATGCAGTGAAGCGATTAATTACTCTACGTGGAAATACAACACAGAACATGATGTCTTCCTCTAACTTAATGGATAATGTTTCACAGGTTTCATTCCGTACACCCTCTCAAGATAAGAGAGGTAAATAATGCAACAGACCCCATGCTGTGCAAAGTGAAAGGAACACACGATCTCAGCATACTTTATTTATACTCAGTCGCAGAAGTGCACCACTTGTATAGTGATGAACTAAAAAGCTGATGAGTCCTATGCAATATGTGGATACAATTATTAATAGTGAAGTTAATATCGATTTTAAACTTTCATCAACTGATATCTGAAGAACGTGTAATTCAGCCAAGGAAAAAATAATACAGACTCAATAGATCTTTAACTACATTTACAACAAGCTGCAAAGGTTATATAATAGTCTGAAGGCTGCAACAAGCGAGACAAAAGAAGCTGTGTCTAAGAATGTACACAAGAGCTGCACACACTGTATATTTGGACACAAACAGTGTTCTTTAAGAGGACAAATAAGTTTGGTGTGCGTCGCTGCAGGGATGGCATGGCTGTGATTTGTGTTACGTAGGAGACGTTGCATCAAGGGAAACTTATGAAGTACCTAGCTAGAAGTTTGAAGCCCTGGAAACTTGATTCATATTCAGATTCAAGAGTTGGATAAAATAAAACATTCATTATTCTGGTATTGTTGTTGTACCTTCTCAGTGTCAAAAGAAGACAATGAGAATTGATTTCTTCTTCCTTCACGTTTATGTCCTGTGATCGAGACCCGTATAGTAGTAAAAGAGAAGAATGCACACCAGTAGTGTACAAGTAATGTACACACCAAATCAAAATGGGCAGAACTAAGAAAAAAAAAAAGAAAGGTGATTTTTAATAATCGAAATGAAAAAGAACGATTTTGTTTCTCTCTCACCAATAATAAAAAAAGTATCGTGAAACGGAGTATGATAAAAGCCAGTTGAACATAGAAAAGGTGTGGTTCTGTGATTAGTGAGTGGAGTATATTCTGTTTAAATAAAATGTTACTGCAATCCGAGTGAAGGGTCATCTTCCTAATCCTGGAAAGTGACTGTCAAATAAAAACGGTCGAAAAATAGAAGCAGCAAAGTGATGTATGATCTCATGAAGTTTATACTATCTGCCAATACGCCATTTTATCTGTCCTTGAAGTATGATAACAGGAAAGAGACATTAGAACTTGGAAGTACTGATGAAGAGTTGCAAATGCTATAAAAGTTGAAGTATCATTCACTCTTGCCCTCAGTCTTTGAATTTGTGTACCTTATCTGTGTTGCAATTTTTATAGTGTTATTTATGTATTCTTAAACAAATTTGTAAAAATTAACTTATTATATGTTATCATCCCAAGAAAGTCAAAAAAAGCAGTCAATGAATTGTTCTCATTTATTCAATGTAAGATATATTAAAAAAAAGTCGCGTTATTAGGCTTCTTTAGCCAAAATTATCATCTATTTTCTCTGCAAGTTTACATTTTTACAAGTAGACACCACCCTTAATACTTTCTAAAATGTACTTCCCTGTAAAATCTTTTGAGACCTATTTCACTGAACTTCTCAATGTACAGAGTTCATAGAACTGCATTTAATGTATCCTAATATTACAGAAAGGAAATATTATATAGCAGGAAATTTTATTCAAGAATTCGTGGTGAAACCGAAGCTCGAAGAATGAAATGGGAATTAAAATAAGAGCAAGGTATTGTGTGTGTGTGTGTGTTTCTTTCTTTCTTTTATATTTGTTAAATGCGAGGTCAAAGGGAATAAAAGGGGTTTGTGCGGAAGCTTAAACTTATAAAGTGTTTGAAATGTAAACAACTTGAAAATATTTAAGTTTTATATTATTCCACGAGACGAAAATCACCATCCGCAAGTTGAACAAGAGCCAAAGGCTAAAGAAATATTGAAGAAAAAAATACAAATTTAATCAAATGGGATTAAATTTACAAAATCAGTTTAAGTGAATTCCAGTAAATTTATTTTATTTTCACTGAACTCATACTGTAGTGTTACGCATACGAATAATCTAGAGACTCCATTTCGCAACTATTCAATGGAAGAAATTGTGGTTCAATGTAAACTGTATATATATAGGAGGAAAGATCAGTATTCTCCGAGATCACAATATCGATCACTTTAAGAAACACATGTTCTTTGTAGAACATACAGTCCTATTCCGAACAGTTTCCGAGGTACAGAACCATTTGAATGTACAGTATTTTGCATTTTGAATATTGTCTTTCCCACCGCAATATGTAACTATGTGGAATATAGATAGTTTTATATTTAGATTATATATAGATAGTTATTGTTGCAAAGTTCATTAATGTTAACGGTGGGCTATTTGAAAATTTATTATTTATTAGTATTATAAAAAATTTCGTTACTTAAACAATAAATATCAGGAACAATATGAAACATCTCTTTCTTATCAATCAGTTTGCAAATTCAAATACTTCTATTTCCGAAACGAAATGAGACACATACATAAACAGTCATCCCTCGACTTATGTTCAGGTTCCGTTCCTCCGGTAGGACGTAAGTCGAACGGACGTAAGTCGATACATTAAATCAATAGTTGTCCGGGTTAGGGACTTAACCGTAATTAGTATTCTGTTCCAAACACTGTATATTTCACTGATATTGGATTATTAACAAATACTATTTAAAAAATAAGAATATTAGTAATGATAAAAGAAAGAAGAAGAAACCATAATATTCACCGAGACTATTGCTGGAATTTGTAGCTTTAGATTAGAAAAGGATCTTGTCTTATATAAAGGATGTAAGACTATAACGATACTCGTGCGGACATAAGTCGAGGGATGATTATTATAAACTTTTTTTTCCTCTGAATAGTACGACCTCCCAGAGTAATGATCTCTCCTTCTGTAGGTAGTGGTTATTTTATCAATATGTACTTTACATACATCTCGTTCGAAATACCCTGTTAGAAAAATAATGTTTTATCATTTTGATAAATTTCCTTCGTATTCACGAACCAAAAAACCCTGCCACAATGCAAGGAAAGTATGTCTTAATTCATTCAGAAACTAAATAGCTTTAGGTAAATATAAGTATGAGAACTTATGTACATAATAACTCGTTTCAAACCAAATATAAACTTCTGCTTTCCAATAAAAAAAATATAGAAAGGCAAATTTACTTATTTTGATTTTAATAGCAAGGTGTCCTGTAATTCCTTTACAATGTTATTCTACTCTATCACCAAAGAACAGAAAAAAAAAGAAGGATTGAAAATAGCCTTCGTTTTCCTTATTTCACTGATTCATCTTAATGAATGGATAAGATGTGAATCAGTTCCATATTAAGAGGTTGTTGTATCTCTGCCAATTGCTTTCAATAGTTCCTCTTAATTTGCAGTGGTGGTTGCGGTTCTCACCACGTGCCAAAGGCATGTCCCTCCATTTGGGGCTGGCGATGCCGGAGCCTCGCACTTCAGCCACAACCGCAGATGAGTCAACCAACACACACCAGAGGCCGCTACCCATCAGAAGAACTTCACTGGACACGAAAGAAGGCTACAACAAATCAGAGGGGGAGGGGGGATGATATAAAGGAATACGGAACAAATCTTGCAAAATTTAGTTCTCTTTACTAACTCCTTATCTGAATAGAAGGAGATGTGACAAGAAAAGCCCAGTTTTGCTGCAATTTTTTTTCAAGTAAGAAATAAGTGGCTTTAAAATACTTTTAGTCTATTTTAGCTTAACTTGATCCAATTACTACTCTAAATAGAAGATAACTTTATTAAAATATTTACTAAAATGATAATCTGTTGCAATGGCTTAAAAATAATATTTATTTTTAATTCACTACTGAGATATTTTCATTTCAGATTCCTCAAAATCCAAAGCAAACATCCAACATTAATTTAATTCAAATTATAGAACTGCTCTGCTTTCTAGGACTCGAATTGGACAAAAAAAATGTTCAATAGTCACAAGTTATAATTGCAGGAAATTAATGCCAATAATTCTAATTGAAAAGCTTACGTACAGCGTAGACTGGTTCATTTACATTTTCATCACGAAATAATAATTACTGCGGAAAGAGTTTATTTTTGTTATTCGTAGGATAAGAAAACGCATTTGAAAATGAGGAAGCCGAAGGATATACGACGACAATTCATGTAACTCGGCTGCAAAAGATAACTTCCATTATAATTAATCCCAAGAATGAGTAACAAAAGTCCTAGGATTATAAACATGATTGCGCAAATGCGCTATAGGTCACGTGCTCATGTAAATAGCAAATCACACATATCACATAGGGACGGAAAAACATTGTTTTGCTTTGGAATATTATTTGCGATCAAAAATGTCATCTCTCATTTGGTGGGAAGGTTTCACAGCTGCTCTTTTCGACGCTTATTCCAACACAATTACAATGTGTACACAATGAAAATTCATGGTCACAAAATCAGTATCAGTCGAATAATTACTGAGAGCAAAAAGAAGCCAATTAATTTGGACCCGAAATAAGTTATATCTTTAAATCGTATCAGGTGAAGATTGAAAGAATAATTACTGTATCAAGGGCTCCTCTCATTTAGGACTGTGAGCTAAGTGAATCGAATGGGAATTCAGGCTTTTCCATACAGTTTCATATTCATTAAATCACAAGAAACATCTCGATGCGGAATCGGTTTACTGAAAAAGGCCCTTGGAAAGAGGCGACCTTGAACTGTTGATGGACTCTGGAAAGCCTGGTATTAATAACTTTCCAATATGCCTTCTCCAGGGGAGATAGTCAGAATGTAAGGGAAACAAAAAGAGCACAATCCTGATGGTTGGGTGACATCTCAGAACCGAATCTGGGACAACCCTCCGTACATTGCTGTCAGGAAAATAAAAGCAAATACGACGATCGCCCTTCCTTTGATTTTAAGTTCTGAAGAAGTGTTAGAGACAAAATGTTAATTATTTCAAAGATCCAAAAAAGCTACCAGGTTTCATTGAGATGGTTCAAAAGTTATTGAAGGGATACACCCGGACGCGGTGATTACATTAGCCTATCATTCCTTTAGCAAGGCAAATTTCTAATACTGCCTAAATAACTTACAATAAAACTAAATTTTAAGTCCTTTTTTTTTTTTTTTTTTTTAATCAGAGCAATTTGAGAGCCGAATATAATTTATTAAATGGATTTAAGAATAGCAAAGAAAAAAAAAATAACTTTTCTATTGTGCTATTTTATTTTATTTTATTTTATTTTATTATTTATGATGGAGAAAGAAAGTATTCCAAGAAGATATATTGTGCTATTGTTTTGTTAGAAGTTATTATTACTACATTAATTGCAATTATACAGGGTGAATCTAAAATAGGGGACAAACTACGGGGGCGGGTTCCCCTTACCAAATGAAGTAAAAAAGGTCAGATAAACATATGACCGGAAGTTGCTGAGCAATGCGATAGTGTAATTCAGTAATAGTACCAATAAAGAACCGTTCATGTCCATTGTTTCTATTGTAGTCTGGCTGAGTTTCTTTGGATTGGAATAATTCAGCAAACATGCACTTCAAGTTATATGTTTATCTGACCTTCCTTACTTCATTTAATACGGGGAACATGCCCCCGCGGTTTGTTCCGTATTTTAGATTCACCCTGTACTGTGTTGTATTCTGTACTTGCATTTTGAGTAAATCCCAATTTGTACTGCGAGTACATTTCTGAGAATTAGCTAATGGTCATAGATAGCCGAAAGCAGAGAAGGAGGAGGAAACACGTGTAGTTAAGAAAGAAAACATTCTGTCAGCCCGGGATTTCAACTCAGGTTCAAGCGTATCCGTCAAGTCACGCTCGACTATGCCTTAAAGATGATTCAAAAATAAATTTAGTGATTACTTGATAACCAACGTTGATTCTAAATCACAGTTAAAATTTTTCTTTTTTAAAACCAACAATGTCTATTTGGTTGTGTTCCTGTTTACTGGGGCTCACGAAAATAAAATCCACCAGAACTAAAAGCACTAGACTTTTGGGAATTAAAAGAAAAAATTGACGGGATACGCCTTTTTTTTCTATGAAGAAATCTTGTTTATAGAGATGTATCAACATCTCAATTAAATGTGCTTATTTCTGATATCTTTCAAAAAAAAATAACCTGAACAACTTAGGAATCGATTGCAACGTGTATTTCCACTTTTGTTTCTTTATTATTTGCTGAATGACATCTAGTTGGAAGGACAACTACAGGGAGATGGATGTTCTTTTGTTCATAATGACATGCGCCATGTATGTAATTCATCACAGCATTTGGTGATCTTCCAATCTTCGAAGCAATTCCGAGAGCCGACATTCCATTTGGCTCGAAGCCATTAATCAACCAGACAGGTTTTTACCAAATGTCGTGTTGACCAAGCATTCATACATCCTCATGATTTAAGAGAAAGTACTGTCGAAAGTATAGTCAAGGTTTTGGCATGCTAAGTTATTCGTTTCTTATTTATAACACAACTGCTTGATTTTAGGGGAATAATCAACGTAGCAGATGAATCATAGAACGATACCCAAAGTTGTAAAACATTTCCATTTGAAGAGATCTCCAAATTGCTGAATGTATAAGATACCCGATTTTTTTTTTCCTTTTCATTTAACCTACGAAAAAAAAATAACAAAAAGAATTAATGATACAACAACTCATAAGTTTTGTAGAACAGTTCTGCCTTACTGATTTTCGTTAGTGCTATGATTTTTAATTTTTTTTAATTTTTAACAATTTCTTGAATGAAGACGGTTACGTTGCCTTTCCAGGTGACTTTACTACTTTTAGGCTTCTGAAAGATGCCTTATATCCCCGGTTTGTTTGTCTGTGGACACATGTCCCACAATGCTTCGCGACGTCTTCTGTTAGCTCAGTTGTACGTGGCCTGAATGTTGAATGCTGTAGGTGGCCTGTTAGCTCAGCTTCCCTCATTTCAAACTCAGTCTCAACGACCCTCAATTTAAGCATTCCTTTTCCGCCATCTTGTGTTCATCCGCAGTCCCTCCAAAGAGTCCCATGTCTCGCATTTTCTTAAAAAATACAGAAAAAAAAACCGGCTTTTCATCGGTAGAATATTAAGTACATACTTTGGAATCGTTTCGTTCAAAAATAATGAATATTTGTCTTAATTTCACTCATTCGATATTTTGCATCCGGTTATTGGGTTTGTTTGTTGTTGTTTTTTTTTATTACAATACGGAATATATTTCACTTTAAAAAATTCAAAGATAGTCTACTTTTCAAGTAGATGTTTAAGGTAATTAGAATTTTAAGTTGAGTTAACGCACGCGCAACATCCTCTTCAACTGCTAATTATTAGTTTTAACTAATAAATGAATACCAGACTTTGTTGAAAAACCTAAGTTTTTGTTAATAATCGGGACTGAAAATATTGTTAATATCACATCCACTGGAAGGGAATTACGGAAAAAAACCTCGGAATTGCCACGTGAGATCGTAAACCGTTTTCTTCGACCCAGTATATAAACTCTTGACAATATTTTAGCAAACGATGACCATTTTGTTTTATACTTATAAAATTAATCTACTTATAAAAAACGAATTTGCGTTTAACATGCATACTTATTAATGATTCTAAATAGATTACTTAATTGATCTACATTAACTTTATTTCTGTAGTAACACATTAATTTTTTTTTTTTTTTACCTTTATGATTACTGTAAATTATAGTATAATTACAAAATAATGTATAAAAACATCAAAGTAAAGTTATGATTTCTTTTTTACTATATTTTATGTGAATTCATATATTTATTGAAAAAAGTACCTTTAGTAGGGTATAAATTAATTAATAAAAATTAATTAATTAATGTACTAATTTAAAAAAAACACCTTTTTTTACTGGTAAATATTGAATTAACAACCATATTTAAACTATTTAAACTATGTAATAGAAAAACGTAATTTAGTGACTTTTACTACGAAGTGTTATTATGTTATTACGTATTATTCTGTTTTAATAATTTTCTCATATTGAATTTAAATAGATAAGTAGCTTTATGGTTGAACTGTCAAAATATTTTCTATTTTTAATACAGTAACTTCGAAAAAAAAATATCTAACCAAATAACTATCATTGGTTGTGTTGCATTAAATTTTACATTAATTTTCATACAGATGATGTTAACTTCCCTATTGAACTGAAATTGTTAGCTTATTAAAATAAATGAATAAAATAAATTAAAAAAATGCTCTTTTACAATCGAGAACAGCTATTGTCGGCGATTGGTCCCCAACGGTGGCTTCCCAGCATTGCTTCGATGTCTTACAGACAATACACGAAAGATGTTCATGCCATAACAAAATAAAATTTTCTGTATCGTACAAAGCAATTGAAAATGCCCGACTCCCTACAAGTACTGACTAGTTAGACTATTCCCATTTGTAGTAAGACAATCTTTCGCTGATAAATAGAGTACCTTCGTCATCTTTGACAGGCGCTTTGTTCAAGTATTAAATAGAATCGCACTAAGAGAAACCTGATATTCTGCTTTCTTTCTTTTTAATACGTTATCTTGCTGCCAATGATAACAGTTTAATCTAAATTGATTGAAATCTAGAAACAACTTCTTTGACTTGTATTACAGTGAACTGTTTTAATTCATTAACTTATTGAATTTTATACTAATTTGTAGGCCTACCTTTATAAAAGTGGATTTTTTTCTTTTAATTGATTAATTTTTACTGGTTGAGAATAACAGTACATCCGTTGTCAATTATGTGATGAATAGGTCAGGTCGATTACGTTGAATGAAATGTCAATACAAATTACTGTAAACCTAATACGAAAAGCTAACTACCGGTGATGGAGAAATAGGAATTTAATTCTTCATCCATCAGCCATGAGTCGTATCCGACTCTTGGCGATTTTACGGGTAACCCAAATAATTTTCTTGGGTAAGATACTGAGGAGGTTTCCCGTTGCCTTCCTAAGGAACCCGCTACAGAATAAAAAAAAGTGAAGAAGAGGCTGACAAACGCAGGAAAGGAAATTGAAACATCCATGCCGATACCGGGATTCGAACCCAGTTTCGATACATGTGCCTAGTGGGAGGCCGCTGCCTAGATCACTAGACTGTGCAGGAAGGGCCATCTATAAATAAAACTATACAAAACATGGAATTAATATTCGCAAACCTTTGATAATTCCTTTTCAAATATTTCCAAAAACTTGTAAATTCCAGTTCAAATATTTGGAAGAATACAAGATTCTTTGTGATGAAATTCAACAAGAAATTCGTTAATATTTAATAATAATTAGTAATAATTTAGATAAGAGTAATAAACGCAACAGAAACGTAATTTAAAATTTAAATGGTCGTTCAAATTGTGTTAGCTAATCTAAAAGCATTGTTCGCTACGAAATAAAAGATGGGTGCTGTTCTTGTAAAGACGTTCGCAAAAACGGCATACTAATTAACAATAAAGATAAAAAAAAAAAATGAGATCAAGTGTTCTAAAGGTGACAGATGTTTCATGGTTACTGGAGATCATCAGCCATGTGCAGTTATCCACTAAGGTCTCAGGAACGAGTCAAGTTGTTTTCAACTGAAACATTCAAAAATCAAACAAACAAAAAAAAGGGAAAAGAAACACAGTTTCGTAACAGAAAAATCGTTTGACATTTAACTTACGTGAATTTGTTTTAGATAAAAATTAATTTGTTGATCTTTATTGATCAATGATTGCATTTTTTTTTTATTATATTTTATAAGTAAACAAAATTTAAAACTCAAATGATTTTTGGATAAAAATTACATTAGCCGCTGCACTTGATTAAAAAAAATGAAAAAAAATATTTCCAATTAAAAGCTCCCTACAAGTTGCATCCAATCTGCAATTTGGACGCAGTTAGGAGGGAGCATTTGGTTGTAAATATTTTTTTCACTTTTTAATCAAGTATGGCGGCTAATGTAATTTTTTTCTAAAAAATCATTTGAGTTTTAAATTTTCTTTATTTACGAAAAATAAAAAAAAGTGTAAACATTGATCAATAAAGATTAACAAATTAGATGATGTTGTTGCTAATTCGTAGGATTTCCTCATTTAATCTAACGATATTATTTACATCTACAATTAGTCGGGTACCGTCTCTTCGCTCCGGAACCCTTGCTTAAATAGCATTAAAAAAAAAAAAGCTTTATTTATTTAGCAAATTAATATTGAGATCGGAGAATATATCACTCCCCAGCCCGTTGTGGCCTTCTCCGCTTAACTCAAGTGTATTGCGGGTTGGCGCCACACACCTGTGGTTGCGCCACACACATATTTGCATGTATCTTGCAAACGCAGAAACGTTTGTGAATAACTGATATATCGTTCGATAGAACTTTCAAATACCAACATTTTCTCGATATAATGTTCTCTTCCATTTACACTTTTACACTTTTCGTTTAAATTGAGAAAAAGTCAAAATTTGACCCTTTAAAAGGCGCCCTCTTGGAAACCAAAAAATTTTTTCGAGAGATTTTTGTAGCATTTTGTTTGTCTTAAAAAGATCTACATTTTATCCATTTGCAAGACCAATCTATATATCTTATTGTTTGGTCACAAAATTGGAAAAACTCAATCTTATGACAGAATGACAGACAGAATAACGTTTTTATAATAGCTACAATTAGGCGATGTAACTGAATTAAGTACTTAGAGCAGATACTGAAGTATTTCATTTTTTTTTTTATAAACGAGTGATTTCAAGAAGATTCGCTCCGGGGTTCAAAAGTTTATTAGAAGGGAAAATTGTATGTCCGTACATGCAGACTGATTGATTTGATGAATCACAGTTTCCTAGGGAAGTAAAATGCTTAACTTTTCTTCAAATTTCGTTTAATGAGACAAATCCATTGACTTCCTTCAGAACTTCCTGTAAAATGATATGCCTAATTGATTGAGATGGACCCTGAAATCAAATACGTGCTTTGCATCTTTCGACACGAGCGTCATTAATACCAAATTTTAACAAATTCCTTTCCGTCAGTTCACAGCTAATAGAGACATCTAACGACGCTAAGTAGAACCAATCGCTTTTTATTGAAGCGCTGTAAAAATAATGACGCTACGTAAAATAATGCGTAACAACTTCAAAGCAACAGAAATCGGATGCTTTACTTAAAAGTTTTAATGTAGAAAATTATAATAGCCCCTTAGCAAAAGAGCGTAATTTGATACTGAAAAGAAAGAAAGAAAAATCAGGAAAAAGGATCTGAAGAGACTGACAAGGAAATAAAAATAATGATCAGAAAAGCTATTAGGAGAAAAGAAATGCGTTCTTCCAATATCTTTTCTCTGATTCCTTAATTGGTTGAAGAGGAAAAAAAAATAAAAGTTAGATATGATCAAGTGAAAGCAGCTTGTTATTTTAGAAATAATAAGTCATTACTTTGGACCATTACATCTGGCAGTAATTTAATTCATTATATTTAAGTAAATGAATACCAATTACTTGAATTCTTGGTATTATTATCAACCTGAGACACAACAGAACTTATTAAATTTTAATTTTATAAGTTTGTTATGTCTCAGGTTCGAATGGCAAATTTCTTTATTTTGAAGTTGAAATGGTGGATGCTGTTGTTATTGTAATTAAACAACATAGTTTTCTAGGTTCGTCCGTCCGTGGCAGTTGGGGCACTACAATTCAACTACAACCAAACTGCGGAAAAAAGCTAATATTACCGAAGTACTCTCAACAAAACAACACTATTATTAGAATGATTCAAAATTGTTCCAGATTATTCTGGAAAAGAGAGAAGAATCGTCCAGGCGGAAAATTTAACTGCTTAATTTGTAGTCTACTTTCCAAGTGTGTGTATGTGTGTGTGTGTGTGTGTGTGTGTGTGTGGGTGTGTGAAACTTCTGACCCATTGGATGGATCATGATTTTTGAAACTCGATATACAAATTTAGGACTTGAGACGACATTACTTTTGCATTTGAAACATTTTTCTTAGGGAACCTTGCCGAGAAATTACCACCGTCAATGTGACAGAAAAAAAAAACTCCCTTAACAAAAAAACAAACAAACATTAGAACCCAACATTTGATTTCTATTGATGTCTTAAACAATGGATATTGCACGTGCTTTGAAACTTAATCATCTTCTTATACTTTCACTTTCTTTCTTTCTTTTTTTAAAAAAAAAAGACTCAAATAATGCAAAGACAATGCCTAATGCCTCTATTAATGCAAGTAATAATAATAATAATAATCTAATGCCTCTGCTTTTGGAATTTGGCGACTACTTTTGGAATTTTCTACTTTGGACGGTCTACACAAGGCGACTCAGCCATGTGTCCCTATTAACTATCAGCATGCATGCTAACAACGAAAAGCGAACGCGCCTAAAAAATGCTACGGTTTACCAGGCATGTTCTTCTTATTCTTACTTAATTAATACGCAAAAAAAAAAAAGCCATCCAATGAAACATCGTAAACAAAGTGTTCCTCAAAACGACAACTATCGGTTGATGCGCATATTTCCACTCTGCGAAAAGGGGAGACACAATAAAAAGGGTTAAAACTGAAGTGTTTGAAACAAGGCGGGAGTCCAATGTTTTTAAAAGCTCTCGTTAAGAAACGTCAGCTGCTTGGGAATCGTCGACGCTACCCTTGGGCGAGCTTCTACATTCCGTTCCTTGAAAAGTCAACCCTTAAACACAAGAGTTTAAGGAAGCTTTAAAGAAAACAGGATAAGAAATTGGATGGAACCACTTGAGACCATTGCCTTTTGAATTATTTACAAGATTCCTTTCTTACATTGAACTTATTTAAAAAATATTCAGAAAAGATACAGAAACCTTGAAAAATGTTCGTCGTAAGCAGATCTAAGAAGAAGAAAAAAAAACAATGTTTTTATTTTTCTGTGCGTCACTTTTGAATTTATTTATTTATTTATTTATTTTTTTACTGATAATCTCTCGCTATTATAAATGGCAGTTTTGAAGCTGAATTGTTTTTATTTTTTTTCTGTATTTTGATTATTTTTCAATTGATGTAAGATGATTCCGATTTTATAAGAAGATAATTCTTAATGTAAATGCCATTTTTTTTTTACGATCTACCCTGACTCTTTGAAGTAAAAGCAATTTTTTTTTTTTCTACATTTGAAATACTTATCATTTATGTATGTTCGTGGAACACATCTTATTCTCTAAAATAATTGCTTTTAAAATCTAAAATAATCTAAAAAAAATCTAAAATTATTGATTTTAAAGAAAATCAGAAATTACTAATAAAAATATCCCCGAATGCTAAAACGCAGGAACCTAATACTTGAAGAAGAAATGCTTTATTACTAGCAATTAAAAGTACTTACAACAATTAGATGAATTTCAAAACAGACCGATATTATGAAAAAAACGAAGGCACAACGCAAATAACAAGAGAGGAAAGGATTCGCACCATGAGTTGTCATCGGGAAGAGACTGGGACGGGCCGTTTCGTCCGTTTTAGAACTTATCAGCAGCCAAACTTTTTTCATTGAATCATCAGGCACGTAAAATCTCTTTTTCAGACCGATATTACTTTGACGATAATTTAATGCCTGAAGGAAATTCTGTATTTGCACCTTAAATTATCGGCAAAATATAATGAAGTTTTGACAAAAATAAATACGCAAATATTAATTCCAATCGCCAATCAAAATCCAATTAATTTTAATCAAAGAACGTGAAAATTTAAACTGGATTAAAAACTGGCTTGAATGCTTTATTTTGTCGTCAGTAAGTTACGTTTTTCACTTCTTTTTTTTTTGCTTTTCTCTGTTCAGTTTTTTGCTGTTAATTAATAATTATTAATTAATTTTGTCGTTAATTTCGTGCTCCAGTTTCTTCGCAAAGAGTAACACGGTTCTGAAAGACTCAAACCTTTAAATATTCACGTCAAGAAAATCCAACACTAGTTCAAAATTTAATAGGAAAAATTTATGCACAGAATTTTAAAAGCCTAATTATTGTAGAAATATAATAAAGCCTTCGCTTCCCATAATGACGGAAAACTAGCAATATTTGTACTTAAATAAAACTAGAACTAAACATTTTGTACGTAGCCTCGAAGCATTACTTTTAATTAAAAAGGATTTTCAATAACCGTAAGAGATACAATTCGGCCTTTTATTAATTCATCACGAAAGAAAATATTCAAGTGAAAAAAAAAATCATTAGTTTTCGTTTGCAGTTTTATTGAGGACAATTTCGAAATTGATAATTATTTTGAGACTAATAGAGTTCTCTGTTAATTAAATTTTACTAAGCTGCTGAAATTGTGGTGCAGTAGCTTAACGATACAGGCAATGACTGCGTGTTGAAGGAGCGGGTTCAATTCTCGTCCAAGGTTGGAGATTTTTTTTTCTAGGTTATTTCTCCTCCAGTCGAAGGTTCATCCAGCCCCAGGGCCCCTACAATGGGGGAGGATGGGGCAGTTGGTCCCTCAGCACTGGGGCCCGGCCGTCAAAGGGGTCCGGGCTGAGGTTTTTACCGAAAAAGAAATTTTTATGAATTAGCCTATCACTTCTAGACATTTTTTATAATTAATTAACTTGTAATTAAGTTTACATAAACTACTTTTCTGCGTAAAACGTCTGCATGGAGCTATTCTGCATTAAAATGTTTGGATAGAGGGAATTTTTTCTAAATGTTTTTCTAAATTTCTTTTTTTAAACTTTTGGTGAGAGCTGGAAAAAGTAGATGTTGGTGTAAAGTTAATTTACTCTAAAAATAATGCTAATAATCCTGTTTTTAAAAGGGAGAAATACGAAGTCGTGTGGTGTTTTCATGATATTTTTGGCAGAGATAGAATTAACGTGGGAGCGGGAACCGTTACTGCCGTTGGTACCTGGGCCTTGAATTTGATTGGGGAGGGGGGGGGCTTCCCAGGCCATTGTAAAATGGCAACGGACACACTTTATAGTGGTTAAGTGGGTGAGTTTTTGGACTGATTAAAGAAACGATGGAGACTATCTCCGGTGCACCCAGGAACACAATACAGGCACCAACGGAAATAACTACCTTTACTATTTAAATGAAAAGGTACTGATTTATAATATTTAAAGACGATAAAGAATATAGATCATTTATTTCATAAGAGAATTATTTTTAGATAACTGAATGGAATTATTCACTTGATAAAAAAAGAGTGGTTATAAATTTTTATAGAGAAAGGAACAGGTTTTAGACCGTAAACTAAGGCTTAAAATTAAATTTCAAATCGTTGACCTCTTATTCAATCGGCCATCTTTATTAGTTCAAATGTTAATAGCAAAATAGAATAGAAAAAAAAAAAATACCTAAAACCTATTATTCAAAAGGTTAAATGTAATTTGTGGGTTAATGTCTCTTGCGTTCGCTAGTTCACAAATTAATTTTGACAGTGAGCAAATGTCTTAATTGAAAATGTTAAAACCAAACGAAAAGAAAGGTTTATTAGCAGTATTATGCCGAACTGTTTCGACTCTAAAATCAAAAATCGTGTTCCGTGATAAATTCCCAATTAAAGTTGTGGTTGGGCGGAAAATTAACAGGAGTAAAATCGATTGTACCTCTAGACAGAAATACGCAGTGAATAGGGAAAACGCCACTATAAAAATAAATAAAAGTGAAACAAATACGTTTTATTGATGAAACAATGAATTACAGCTGAGACTGCAATGAGCTTAATGTATCAACTGATAATATTTAATTACTTCGATTTTAATTTAGCCCTTTTGATAAGAGAAAGAATACGACATTTTACAAATCACAGCAACATACTTCATGTATTTTTTTTTTGTTTTCTTTTTTTAAAAAACTAGAAACTTATAAACTCTTGCGAAACTCAGCCTTATAAATTTAAATTCAAATGTTTTTATTCATTGCAGAGTCCTTATTGGAAATATTGCACAAATACTTTTAAATAAAAAGAGTACCAATATATTCTTTGTTCACAACCCAAACCAATCATAAATTTGAAAGCGTAGAAAGAGATCTAAAACCATCCTCCGAGGATTTGAAACGTACCAAGTAGCGAAACTAGGATTTGGCCGATGTTTGCGTAGGCGTGCACTGGCCCTGTGCCAAAATCCTATTCTTCCCACTTCACAGGCCCTTAATTGAACCCCGGTTGACACAATTGTTTTCGACGCCGAAAAATACAACGAATTCTGTTACCTCATTGGCGACAAACAAAACAAGCGACAATTTATGGCACATTACTGCTCGATTTGGGCAAAGCAAAATTCGAACGTTTAAGTTTCTCAGTAAAGTTTAGCTTCTTACTTTAATAAAATTAATTCCAAGGAACGAAGAGGCAGATAGTTACCTGGAAATTAATCTAGAAATCTAGCGAACACCCAATGTGACAGCAGTAAACCGTCGGTTTCCGATATATTTGCTTCATTATTGTTCCGAGTTAATTTCTAATTACTATCATTCTCCTGAACTCATCATATACATCAGGTTTAAAAAAAAAGAAAGGAAGAAAAATAAAAAAATCTTTATCTGTTATCTTTTAATAAATAAGACTTTGTTATGGCTAAGGTTGATTTATCGAAGATGGTAAAAAAAAATTACGAAATGTGTGCTGTCGTATTGCATTTCTTAAAAAAAAAAAATCTTTAATAATGTTTTTTGCTGAGAATATTTAAAAGATTTTTTTTTTAAATATTTTCAGGAAAAATATATATATTATTAACTAATAACTATGAACACTTCTTGTGAAGTGTAGTTGTGACTAAATTTGTAAAATGATAACATTAACGCTGACAAACACTGTTACTACGAATATCAATAAATAAAAACCGCCATTTTTATAAGAGAATTATTTTCAGTGAATAATTATATAATACAATTGATTCAATAAAAATATATGTAAATTTTCTCCGCTACATATTTCATTTCACTTATCTTATGTTGATTTCAATTATCTTATGTTTATTAAAATTAAAATCTCTCTTCTGAATTGTAAACATTGTCTATCTATCATATTATATTAAGATATGTAAGTGTAATGACTATCAGCCAATCCACGGGTATAATTTGAAACTTTTTCAATATTTCAAGAGTCAGACTGATGAAATACATACGATCAATGATGAACGAACTCAGCAAATGATCATGACGAGATGAAAGGTGAGGATTTTCAACAATAGTTTACAGAACAACTGCTTCCAAATATTCCCGCCAATTCTATTATTAAAAAAGACAATGCGCCGGAAGATTCCGTTAAAGTCGAAAAATCTACAACAAGGAACAGTATTGATTGGATGGTTGACCCGTCACGGAATTCCTCACGACACAAATAAAAAAGGCCTTTTTCAGGGCCAATAAATACATGAAAGAGACCAATTTCCTTCGGATTGTACTAAGTGAAGTAACGTAGAAACACATTCAACTTCAATTTATTTTACAAAAAAAAAAAAAAAAAATTATAAAATTTAACAAAAAAAAATGCAATTAATAAAATATTTTCAATAAAATAATCTTTAAAAAATATGAAATTATTAAAATAATAATAGCAATAAGATAAAAATGTATTCGTAACTGTAGAAAATACAAAAACCAGAATGTTTTCGTAATGTTTACAAGATTGCTTAGTTTACTTATGAATTTTAGCAATAGATGGCGCTGTTACGTTCTGGACACATTAATCCATAAGGAAATTACGTCATCAAAAGCTTTTCTTTCGTGAACTAAACTTTTTAACAAACTTACGTTTGGTCAACACTAAGGTGAAAGTAAGAAAACAGTGAGCTGCTTGTTGCTTAAATCGTAACTTTTGATGAGTTTACATAAAATGTAAATCCTGATTCTGTGTCCTGTTAATGGACTCCGATATGGATTCAGTTAATGTATCTAAACAGCCATTAAGTTTACAGCCTTAAGGCGTGCATTACATTTAGTTGACTTAAGAAGTAAGTGCATCTTAGGAAGTAAGATGTCTAATATTGATTCACCATTTATTTAAAACTTCCGCTGAAATCCATGAGAGGTTACTACAATCAAAAATGTATATCATGAATTTGCCCGTCACAGTTATACATACACGCATCTATTATTATAATGAAAAAAATTCAAGCAAGTTGAAAATTAAATTTTGACGCTGATGATGAACGTAATCTCGAAGACCCGAATAGTTTAAGGCAGCCATTTTCTTTTCCTCCTAAGACATAGTTAGGGTTTCAACTTTTGCTTGGTAAGGTAGCATAAAAAATGAAAATGATTAAAAATAAAAACACAAATTGTGTACTGACCAAAAAAAATTGAGAAAATAGAAAAGTAAGAAATTTGAAGAAAAAAAGAATAGACAAGATAGGAAGTAGGAAAGTATGAAATTTAAAACAAAAAAAAGCAAACTGAAGATTAACTGGAACACGAAGATGTGGAAGGGGAAAGACGTATAACCTATATGTATATATATTGATGTTGGGTTATTCGAATGACGTATACCCGTATATAATTGAATGACATAATGTATTTTGGTGGTTTTTGGTCCTTTTATTTTTATTTACTGCATGACATTCATTAGCCATTCATTTGAGACGATTGTCTGGCTGCCTTAAATGCTAGTTCTTTAGCAATTAACCCAGGGTGCACCGGGGGGGGGGGGGGGGCGAACTAGCTGTTACACTCGCTGAAATGGATGAAACACTGAAGAAGAAAGAATGAAACATCCAAGCTCCGCGCCGGGATTCGAAACCAGATTCCGACATATCTGCCCTCACGGGAAATCGCCGCCTAGACCACAAGGCTACACCAGTTCGGCTTTTGGTGCATATTTCCTTCCTGATGGTCCGATATGTACCGAAATTTAATAAAGTTTATCTTATAACCTAAGTTTCTATCAAAGTTTCAGCACCGTAGGATAAATAGTTTCTGAATCATCCTAATGACAAACTGCGTCATTACATTTTATGACTTTTTTTTTTTATTTTAACTTTCTTTCATTAAATGAAAATATCTGAGTAAAAAAAAAGCTGTATCAAGTCAGTAATATCCTTTAGTAGTTAGGTAGCATGCAAAATTCAAAATATTTCAGAAAAGTAAGAGTTCAATCTGTATGTTGATGTACTATATTTACTTAATCTAACCTAATTCTAACTATCTTAGGTTAGAACTACCTAGATTTGATCAGACATGAATCAAAAACGTTGAATAGTTTTCACAGAAGTCACACTACAACAATAAGTTCCTGAATGAGCTTAAAGCGTACTTTTTCTTGACTTTGTTTTGAAAGTCATGATTGCAGTAAAAGGCTCCTCTCGGGGCGGAAACCGGTTTAAAAAATTTTAAATTTTAAACAGATGCAAGAGCTTCAACTCAATGACTTTTAATGAAGTACGAAAATACAATCGAAATTCCTCTAATTCTTTCTAAAACTATATCTGCTGAATACAAGCCAGTACACATTATTCAATTCATATTAAAGCTTGCGCCCGAGAAGATTACATGAACTAATACTTATTTTAGACATCGATAGAAATTCATTATTTCATTTCTAATATTTGTCATCTCCACGCAGAAATTTTTCAGTATGGATCTATATGAAAAAAATTTTCAAATACAAAAATTACATCGTCTCTTATTGGTAAATAGAATCAGTGTTTTTTATTCGGTGTGAGTCCGGTTGCTCAGTGGTTTAGACGTTGGACTGCGGACTGGAGGAGCAGAGTTCAATTCCTGGCGATGGTCGGGGATTGCCAAACAGGTACCGGATTTCTTACCCAGAGATTAAAGGTGGTTAGACGTCGGAATGATCATCCGACCTCAACTGGTATTGTTGGTCGAGAATCGCTGGGAACCTACATCTCCCTCGAACCGAATTGCAAGGTCTGTATTGTGTTCTACAATAGGCCAAGCATTTTTTTTTTGGTTGTTGATTGGATAGTGTGATTATCTTTTTTTATTTTTGTTTTAATAATGAAACGTTTATGTTATTTTTTGGGTTGGATGGTTTCAGGAAATCGCGACAAAAACGTAATTGCCAGAAAGGATCGCCAGTCAAAGAACCTTGGGAACGAGGCTTATAATTTCTGAATTTGGACCTCAAGCGGTTTCATCCAAGGAGGAGCTGTTTTGAACCTCGAATTGTTTCGTAAAATTTAGATGAAATAGAAATCATTTTCATTTTTAAGGAGAAAACCCATTAGATGTAGTAATGCAACTCAATCTGCTTCAAAAATCTCGACTCCTTCTCTTAAATAACTTCTCCTCGGTTTTTTAGCGCTTCGTCTGTGGGCAGGCGCAAACAACTTTCTTCTTTCTTTTTTTTTATTTTCTTTTTTTCCCTTAACAGACCTCAGGACAAATCTTGTGGTGAAAGATGTTATCTTCATCGGGATGTGTTTCTTAGAAGCACAGAGTCACTTGCCAAATCTCCGGTTCAAGAGGAGAAAAAAAAAAGCAAACCTTCAAGCTCTTTTTAATGACTCTCCCAACCACTTCATAAACTTATCAAAAGAAATTAAATTCACTGAAACCTCCTTCCCACTTACTCTGATTTGTAACGATCCTCAACAAAACTAGTTAGAAACACCGACTCCCCCTCCCAAACGAAAAAGTAACTCCATTCCTGAACACAGATGCGTTCCCAACTTTTTTTCTTTCCTTCTCTACCTTCTTTTTTGGTTTTGAAGTCGCGAAAGTCAAGGTAAAGGAAAATGTCATTAGTAAAGTTAAGACAGAAGAAAAAGCAACTTAGGAACTTTTTTTAATTGTTTAAATTACCTTTAAAATTTTTAACTTAAATACAGTTAAAAAGTAGACAATTAATAAATTTAAAAAAAAATTAAATTGTTTCCTAAAAAACTTGAAATAAAGATGATTATTTTTTTTTCCTCCAAGATTTTAAAGAAAGATTTTTTTTTTATTATTTTTAAATTATAATATCTGCTGAACACAAACAGTAAAATTTACTTTTGTTAAAATAAATAAATAAATAAATAAATAAATAAATAAATAAATAAATAACATGAGTGTTGTTTCTTAAGCTTTTGAAACCGATTACTTTTCATTGTACTAAAACCTGAGCAGATATTAAGAGAATTAATTAGCGGATTAACATCCAATGGTTAAGACATACCGCTATATTGAAATCCAAAGTTTAGTTTGTAAGACCTTTTTTGTGGGAATTCTTGTCGTCTTCACGCTCTTATTTCTCTACAAAGACCTATACGGGACAATTTGAAATGTTAAAGGAAAATCGCCTCTTGGCTTTAAAGAAGCATTCCAAGTTTCAAGGAGATACATCAAGCGGTTCAAAAGTTGTAAGGGAAGACGCTGTTAAGCATTTCAGATTTAGGGGATATTTTTTAAATAATGATTTTCAATATGTGGCTTTTAGAACTAGAAACTAATGATCTCTTTGCACTTTCATCGCTACGTTATTGTTTGGTAAACAGGCTGCATTTTTTATATTACATCATCACCTTTTTCTTTAAAAAAAAAAAAAGCCTTTAAAACCAGTCGTTTGTGAACCATTGGCGTAGAAAGTTGATTTCTGGACCTAATCTCTTAAAAAGTTTTTTCTGAAAAGGCCTTTTTCCTGAAAAAAAGTAAATCAGATGACTTGAAAAGATGCTGATACTACATTGCACAATGAGATACAGGGTAGCAGAAAAATTTGGCTCTTTAGGCAATTTACTATGTAATTTTTCCCTCTCTCTTTCATATAAATAATCTTTTCTTTTCAGATTTATAATCAGAAACAGCAGAGCAAATTCTCCTTATATGGTGAAATCTGATCACTTACGTTCGCCTGGAAATCACGATGTCAAAAATAGAAATGGCGTCTCTGCAATGCCGGTCAGTACCCAAGACACTATCAAGATACTAACTGCCGGTCAGTACTCAGTCGCGAGAGAAGACATTACACAAGACACAAGAATATATATTCATGACAGTGCTACTGAACTGGAATTACTTAATTCTGTTATTATAAATATTTATAATTAACTCCTCATATTCGAGTTGAATTCATATTCCATGAAAACAACGTATTATTTATGAGGAAGTTTTCATAGCTAGAATCCTGCTTGTGCGAAAAATAATATCTATTTTTATAAGAAAAGGCCGCGCGGTTCGCGTATCGCTAAGACATCGGTCTCTCACCCTCTGAGTACAGGAGTTCGGTTCTCAACTCGGTATCATGGTAGATGATTTGCGCTGCGGAGATTTCCTCAGAATTCTCCCGTTTCCTCTGCACTATTTTCGCCATTTTTTCTGTCAACAAGTCCGACGAGCACGATCAGACAAAGACCACTTATCGTTCGAAATTTGTCTTGAGCGATAAATGTCTTTCTGTCTGGCAGAACTTTATCTTATGAAATATTTTTCTGCACCGCGCGATAAACCCTGCCAACTCATTACAGTGAAGCACGTCTCTAATCGAGCACGTCAGTTGTAATGTTATGCACATTCCTATGTTGTTTGTTTCCACTTCAGCTGAACACAAACCAATATTACAAAATTATTTTCACATTATTGAGATTATCTTTCGAAAGAAAATAAAGCTTACACTTAAATATTTTAAATTTATGCGTCAGAATACATCACAGAGTATTTAGAAACAAGCATTTTTCACAATTTCACAGCGTTTGGTGTGCTCGCTTGGAATTCTGGGATCGCCGATCACTCGCTGATAAAGAATTGAAGATTTATTCCTGACAAATGGAAGAAATTTAAAAATAAAATGCCTCAGGAAGACTCTGCAAAAGTTCTCTAAATTTCTGAATAAGAATTTTGTTATATTAATGGCTTCAATAATAATTATCAAATTAAAAACTAATTTCCGCTGTTTGATTCACAAAGTTGAAACAGACACTGTATTGAGTGATACAGGAAGTGAGTGAGTTTCTTCGAAGCTCTTACTTCAGTTTCCTGGCGTATTCTAATGCATAGAATTAATATATTTCCGTGTAAGATTGTTTCCTTTCCGAATGATGATCCTATTATTGCAATGACAAATTTTTTGGTAGTTTTCACAATAATTTTATTATTCAAATATACCGAACTATCAGCGAAGCAAAATAATATCACCAATAACTTGTTTCAAGCCTTCACACTAATTAGTTGATTCGAGGCAAACATGTTCGATCATTTTCTATCCTTTTGGTTGTATCAAATACGTCAAGAACGTTCGATGAAACTTAATAACACTGGTGTTCGCCTACCTCTAAACAATAAAAAAAAAGGAGGAGACAAAGTCTGATTGTTATCTGGCGACACCTTCGGGATATTTACTCAAACGATAGCAGCATTCTTTACTCATCCTGATCGAAGATGGATTAAAGGATAAAACACAACGACAAGCATTACAAAAATTTTTATATTTTTTTTTTCGTCATTAAAATATTGTTAATGTTATTCATCTGTCCTGAAAAATACGAATTAATTGTAAGTTCGGCCTAAGACTTCTTCCTGTAGGCGAAGCTTCTTTGCTGCAGGAACTTGAATTTGTTCCGGTGGAGACTAGAAGGCTGGTTCGGCAGGAAGATTGGTTTTAAGGAGGATTCAGTTTCGGATTCCGTTTCCGGTCGACCACAACACTGTAAAGACGGACCTTTCGTATTTAATTCTCCGATAACATTATCGTGTTCTGGATAGACTTTAAAGGTCACTTAGATATTAACTACAGGGTCTCTGAAAGTTTTAAATTCCTAAAGTTTCAGGAAAAATGCCTACAATTGAGGCCTAATTGAGTGACTACAAGGCATAATTGAGTGACTACAAGAATTCTCTGTTATTCAATGAATTATAATAATTCGAAGCAAGATATTCTCTTAAAATAAGCTTTGTTAGAATTTTTCGGAATTCAAAGTACTTAGGTGCCGAATAAAAAATAACAAAGAAAAAAAAGAAAAACAGTGTTCTGATGACAAGTGGATAATGCATAAGTTCTTTAATTCACCAAGATATTGTTGCGTTACCATATAAAAGTAAAAATACAGAGTCGAAGTCATCAAGTAAAATTCGTAAAGATTGTTGTATCAGTGAAGACTGAGAATTACGCTAAATTCCCCGCATGAACGATGAGCCCCAAAAATAGGCTTCCTTGCAATGTGTTTCTTTCAGGAAAGTAATCTAATAGGTTTGGCGGGAATATTAGTAAAGTAAAAAGTTAAGGCAGATCTTCTGTTCAGACATCAATGAATTTGAATATTAAGAAACCAGCAAAAATGTCATCCAATGATTAAATTTCGAGATTCCAAATAGCAGCATTCAGTTGAACCATAATTTCATAGGGAATAAAGCAGTTTGTCTTATTATAAAAGAAATTAGAACTTCATGTTACTTACTTTTTTATTTTTAGTAAAACGCATACGTAATTACTTTTACTATAGTTTCAATGTCAGCAAATACGAACCTTAAGAGAATACTCAAATATGAAAACAATTCAACTTTGAAGCCAAAAAGAATATTATAATTGAAATTTCATCTTTCGAATATCTGGAAAGCGTCCGTGTACAATGGCGATGAGGGTTTCTTATTCCGGGGGTGCATGTACAGCAAAAATCAATAGTGTTCATGCTGATACTTAAAACTTACAACTTTCAATGGTTAACAGCTGATAGACTGTTTTTTCCTGTAAACGACGTTAGCCTAACACTATTCTCATGAAGATTTACAAGAAAACGTACGTTTTAAGTTTCTTTCGACGACGAAACACCAAGATGCTGAACGGAGATCAATGATTATGTACGGAGGAAAAAGATGTGTCAAGTTCAAAACTGAAGAAAAGGTAAAAAAAAAAACACAAAAAAAAAGAATGAAGTGATGTGCTAATAGTTTACCTTTACTAATTAATTATAAGCTTCATTAAGGGAAAAGGAAATATTAATGTTTCGGTTTTTTTTATTATTTAAAATGTAAAAATTCCCTTTTTTTTTAATTTAGATTTTAGCAGATCAAAAAGGATTTCCACGCAGAGAGTACTTTCTGACTGATGAACAACCAATGTCTCATCGAACTGTTGAAAGCTACAAATCACTTGAGTCAATAAAAAAACAAAAAGAAAAAAAAACAAGATAATTGGCGCATCTGTTTCAAAATTCCATCTGAAAAGTTTAGAGTAAAATGTTAATTGATTAAAAATTAGATATCAAGCACAGGCACAAAGCTAAAGGAAGGATTCGCACCTTGAGTTGTCACCAGGAAGAGACTGGGACACGTTAAACTTCTTTTCTTTATGTTAATTGATTGTTTTCTGTTTTTCTCTGCAAACTATCAATGTTTCAGTTTCTGACTATGATTTTCTTTCTTTTTTTTTATTTTTACTTAATATAAAAGTTATTACATCAAATTGGATGAACCATTCAGCTGAAAACTGCATCGAAACTTCTTGAAGAAGAACAAGAAAGCGAAAAAAAGGCTTAACCAAAACAATGTCTTCAAATCTTTTCCTTTTTTTATTAGTAGATATAAAATACTGGCCTAAAAACAATAAAAGGATACCTGAAAGAAATTTTGATTAATTTAAACATCGATCTAATCAAGTTGATTATTAATGCTAAGCCTAAAATTTAGAAAGGAAAAAAAAAAAGAAAAATTAATTAAATTTTTCGTGATACGATGAGATTCGAGAATTCATTTCCAATCTCTTTTTTGGGAAGACGGAAAAATGTGCAGTTTCTTGGTTTCAATAAGGAAATATCTCAACGATAAATTGAAGCGAACTCAGTGAGTGTGGTGGACCCCCATCCATTATTTACGAATTTCATCCTTTTTCTTTCTTTATGTTCCTTCTGGTGGCGAGCAGGCAACGTAGCCACTCTGTAGACTGGTAGCTCTCCTCACCACTGCTTTTGCCAGGGGCGTTCCAATCGATTTTCTGGTAAGCAAAGCTCTACCATTACACCACCAATAGAACAGATCCCCCAACGATGAACTTGATTCGGTCACAAAGTAAAAAAAAAAAACTCACTTAAGTCGCTTTACACGGAAAAGGAACTTTTTTTTTTTAACATTATTATATTTTTTGTGATTCAGAAGGATTTAGAAATTGGAAGATGCTTGTTTTTCTTAGCTTCGGTTTAATGAAGGGACCCAGTTATTATTCAAGATAGATATTATTCCTCACATTCTAAATTGTTATTAATATAAAACGTATATATATAATTTTGAAAACATTATCGAACAATACAGAATCCCGGCAGGGAAAAAAAGGTATTCTTTAACTCACAATTTTGACAAGTTTCTTAAGTTTAGATGCCGATCAATCAGGAAAAGTTTCCTAGACCATCCATAAAAGAAATCAACAGTTGAGAAGGATACAGGAGTTGTATAGACTGTGGTTGTTTCATTAAGTTGTCAAAATAATATAAAAAAAAAAAAAAATCTCGAATATTGGAGACACTTCTTTTCTAAAAATCACTTTTTTTTTTTTTTTTTGTTTTTTTTTTAATTAGGAAATTCTCGAACCTTAAAGTCTTAACAGCAAGCGTTCTTAACATTTAGCAAATCCATTCACAATAATTTTTCCCAAAGGAAATCTACAAGTTTTTTTTCAAATATTTTTTAAAATAATCTGAAATCTCTAAGAGATTCAAGTTAGCTGAAATTTGATTCAAATATGAACTAGTATCAATTTTCATAAAACAACAGCATTTAACAAATAAATATGGAAAACCTTAAGTTTTGTATAAAATTTTGGAAAAAATAAGAAATATAAATTATAAGAATAAATTTACAGTCAAACGACAATTTGTCCTTAAAAAGTTTTAAACATGATAAACTATAGGTCAAATACAAAGTTCTTTGGTGTAATATTTAACGTGCGAGAAATTGTTTTAAAAAATTTATAAAAGTGACCGCACTCGCGCAAAACTCATTTACTCAAACTGTTGTAATTCAAGGGTTAAGCACAAATTGATGCGATGTCTGCATTGAGTTCATTTAATTTGAGTCGATCCAAACTTTGTATTTATTCGGGCGAGTCTGCATAACTGGCCAGTGGCTATCTCAGGTCGAGGATATCATATTCGTTTTCAGCATAGAATATTCACTATAGCATTAACCCAATTACCACTGTTTGCCTGATCCAATCGACGGCCTCCTAAATCCCAGAATTATGATTTTTTTCTGAAACTCCAAGTCATGGGGAAATCCAACTCATGTGGCCCCGACTTCGGGTTATGGGTTTAACCGGAGTTAAACACAAACACATGTGTTTTAGGCATGGGAACCCTAAAAGCTTCTTCCTATTGGGGACGCCGAAAAGAAACAAAAGAAATTAAAGAATGAAAAAGCAAATAATGGTAATGATGGTACCTTTCCCCTTAGATATCTCGATTTTAATATAATTCGTGTAGGGTCTTTCTCGAAAGACGACTATCAAAAACCAAAAAACAAAAAAAAAAGCAAATTTTGTTTAAATTATTTTTTTGTGAAATTTAAAGTGTAATGTATGTGTTATGTATTTTTTTTTCTGCTTCCTTTTTTCTTACAAAGCCCCTCTTAGCATATAGATTTTTGTACATTAGAGGTGCGAGTTTGCCTTCAACCCTGGAAAAATTTCTAAGGGCGTCCAAGGTTGTGATTACATTTTTAAAAAATTCGAAATCCAATTTTCAATTTTCAGTCATTGTGAATTTTCTTTTTTTTTTTCTACTGGTAACAAGATTAGAAAGTCATTCCTTTAAGGATCGGTTTTTAGTTCTAACACATTTTATAGCTCAATAAAAGACAAAACATTTATCTATTCTTAAGATATTACAGCAGAATCTTCATCTAATCTCATTTTACAATGAAGAAAAAAAACATTAATTCCTTTTTGCTTTTTTATTACTGTCTGCTAACTGTAATGAAAGTAAAGAAGAGTTATTATATATAGAGTTAAAAAGGCATTTCTTTCTTATTAAGAAAAGTTCGGCTCTTAAAATGAGTGTATACCTATATCTCCATCTAATAACTTCTGTAATCAATTAACAGATCTTCTTGAAACCTGGCGTTCATGTTTGGGATGAAAGCTTTTTTTGGCTTTTCAATTACAAAGCATAAAACGTTTGACTCCTGTGGGAAAATTAGCGCGAGATGAAATAAAATTCCCACAGAAAACGGTAAGAATCAAAACAATTAAGTCTCACTGTTGGCAAATAATGAATTTCTATTGACGTCGCTGTATTATCAAGTCTTGAAATATGGTAAAGCATTTCTTTTGGGTTTCAAAAGAATTTTCTTTAATATTAACTGGATTTAATATAGACCCACTTAACGCAATAAACTACAATTTTTATCAATCTTCAGTAAAACGGAAAACTTGAAGGTAAATTGTCTACCATTTTCTAAATTTGGAGGCGCCCTGTTTCCCAGTTTTGTTTGAACATAAGCTTAAAAAAAAAAAAACCAGCATTTTAAATTCTTCAGTTTTACTTGGTTTACAATCTTTATTCTATTGCAGGAGTTAGTATATTGATCAACCATTACATTTCAATATAACTTTACATTTTCCTTCCTAGATCTTATTTAAACTATTTTCGAGTAATCATTCCACGCCAGTATGGGTGATTCTATGTAGATGCAAGTCGGTTGTATAGAATCTTTTGGAAACTCGAATTGAAAGATTCTTGTACAATCTGCATCAAAGTTCTAATGTAAGAGTTTATTGGTATTGTCTAAAGTCCGACGCAGATTTATGTGGACTATTGTTAAATCGGTGGATAACAATGGCATTGACTTTTGCTATCTTTTTTTTATTAGATCGCCGCAACAATTTAGTTTTAAGGAGCCACAAGTCATTGGCCAATAGAAAGGAAGAATAGGAGACATCTCATAATGGTCTAAAGAATCTAAGAAAGGGTTTAAAGAAGTCTAGACAATAGACTTGAGTACACTTTATATTTCTAAAATCATTTAATTTTTATGTTCAGTAAATAAGGGGAGATGAACTTTAAGTTTCATATTTAATTATAAAGTTACATTTCAAGACTTAAAATGTTCATAATTTCATCCATAATTAAAGATAGCATTTATTAAAGACTAAAGCTTTCATGGCAAAAGATCAAGAATTGAAATTTCTTGAAACTATGTGAATATCAAGTCTTGCGATGATTCCATTGTTATTTATTTGCTAAATTTCATCTCGTTTGCTTTGTTTTCTCGTTACAAAATGTTTTTTAAATGGAATTTAATTTACTTTTTTTAATTGGAATTTGTACCTGCTCGACAGTTGCATACAGTACTACACATTATTACTCTAAATATACGATAATCAATAAGACAATCCAAACATGATCTGCCCTTGAAAGCTGAAAGCTTAGAAGCTTTCGTTTATTATAAATAATAATTTTCTTCTTTTTTTTTTTTGCAATCTTACAGAACTGGTATTTGACAATTTGCATACCACAAAGGAAGCGTTACATTCAAATGAAATTTTATTAGTGTGATGATAAGGATAAAAGATAGGAGTGATTAAAACATCACAGCAGCACGACGATGTTATATTAGATCACCTTTAGTTCTTCGTTGGACCACCTCGTGCCTTGATACATGCGGTGTTGTGGTCGGGCACAGAGTCAAACAGATGCCGTATGTTGTCTTGTGGTAGATTTGCCCATATTTCTTGCAAATAACGCTCCAATTCACGAACAATGCTGTATGGCGACAATTGGTGTCCCATCTGGTCCCAGACATGCTCGATTGGCGACAAATCAGGAGAGCGCGCAGGCCTAGGGAATGTTGCAACATGAGGTAGGCAGTCTTGTAAAATCTAGCGGTGTGCGTTATCTTGTTAGACAATTGCTCTTGGGCGTCCAGCGAGGAAAGGCAGCATATGGGGCCGCAGAATCTCTGGAACGTTCTTCGGGGCTGTCAAGTGTCCTTCGTGGCACTGCTAGTGAGGAAAGACTCTCATACGCGATGGCATCCCATCATCACGCCTGCAGTGAGGCATACGCTGCTATAAAGTGAGGCTGGGGTTGTAGCACTCACCTGAGGTCCTCCAAACCCATGGTGGTCATCGGTTCCCAAACAAACGGGATTCCTCGCTAATCCGTGGCATTCCATGTTGCTCTCTACTATCACCACTGCAAACGTAGTCGACGCTGTTGAGATGTTAAAGGCCCAAAATGGAAGGGGGGAGGTTCTAGAATGCAGATTCACCTCTACTAGGAGTCTGGAAATGGTTCTGGCCGAGACACGGTTCCCTTGTGACCCTGCCACGTGTTGCCGGATAGTGGACATGGAAGCCATTGGATCTGTTCGTGCCCGTCTGACGATCAAACGAATCTCTCTCTCTCTTGGTGGTCTATCTGGGTCATCCAGAGCAAATCCGCCGTGTAGAGATGCCTCCACGGTCCATTGCTCCCAACACGATATGTCTGTAAAGTCAGAACGGCAATTCGCCGCGCCGCACAGCCCGCCTCAGCTCTCTCAAACTCGTTGAGTTGTTCGTACTGCCGTCCAAGGCATCTTCGCGGCGTGTTGATCGTCCACAGACCTCACCCCCATCACCTTACAGTGCATGTGGACTCCACTGCGCATGCCTTATAAGCCCTGAGGCTTGCGATTGCATCGCCGCTGTAGGACATGCGGCCATGAGCAATCACACCAAATGTTATTCATTTGCATACCTTCCCTCACCATAGTTATTTATTTACTTTCGCGTTTACAGAATGATTTTTTCTTGCTGCGCAATTTTTTTATGTCAATGAATGTATATCTTTTTCTTATATTTAGTTTTTGTTTTGTTTTTTGAGTGATTTTTTGAGTGTTTTGAGAAATCATCAATTACAGATTAGATTCTGTAAGATTTATTGGATTGAAGCAGTAAGTTTTGGATCATTTGACTCACCGACGAATTAGAAACCGGAACAAAACGAATTTGCGCCACAGCTGCGGATGGTATTAAGCCGAAAGCCATCTGTAATCGACTGTCAAGTTAGAGAGAAAAACAAAGAGAACGCGCACAACAAGCATCAGTCAACTTGGTATTGTGCACTAGACGTTCATCATTATGGCCAATTTCTCGCCAACCTCACTTTCTTCTCTCAACCATTCCATATTTTTTTTTCTGCCGTCTCTCAGTCTCTTTCACTATTTTTTTTCTTCCCTTTTCTTCGGGTCGTCTTTAGAAACTTATCGGCCAAATCCTCGACGATCAGATAAACCCCGTCCGACGAAGGCCTCCCGCTGCGACGAATCTCTGACCGCCGGTGTTTTGGTTGTCGCTTCGGCGTAGAGGGAATCGACCGGACGACGACGGCGACGGTGAAAAAGAATAAAAACAAACAAACCGTCGATGCGGGCAGATCTACCGACGAACTTGACAAATGGACGACCCAAAAACGAACGGCCCTTTCTTCACTCGAGGCAATCGTCACAGAAATAAAATCCGACGGATACGGATAGGCTAACCCCCTTCCCCCCATCTCCGTCCCGAAAACACGTGGATTTATTATTCCAAGATCACTCCGTCAAATCGTGTGGTAGTAACATAAAACCAAATAACGTCTATTCACGTAAACAACAGACCGATCGAATGTTTATTGAACAATCAAGAGGAAGAAAAAAATCTTATCTGACTTAAAAATTCCGATTTACAGTTAAATAAATTAAAAACTTTATAAAACTGTTTCCGTAGTTTATAATTATAAAATAAATAAATAAATGTAAATTAATGCTATTCTTTTCCATTAACTGTGATCAAGATAACTAGGCCTAATTCATTATCTCAGGAAGTTGTAATTTTGACTATTAAAAGAAGAGTTTGTAAAGGAAAAGGAAAAGGGCAATACATTGCTACTTGTATTTCACGTTTACTAACCGTAGCTGTGCACATTACTTTTATGATTCCGCATGTCTAAGTTTTGCAAACAATTTTACAACAAGTGGCGAAATGTTGCCCAAAGGTATGTCACAGTAGGCAGTTTATGCTATATCGGCAGAAACGGACGAAACACAGAAGGAGAAAGTAAAATCCCTGCCGACGCCGGGATTCGAACCCACATTCCGACACATCGGCCTCATGGCAGACCGCCGTTCGGCCATGCCTAGTAAATGTAAAAGTGTTTAAATATGCATGACAACTTACAAGATCATCCATCCAATGGTTCGAAAGTTGTTAAGGATGGACGCAGGCACACACAGATTACGTGGTTTGATAGCCTCACTTCCCTGGAAAAGTGAGATAAATTATTAGGTTATTATCAGCTTCCTAGTTAATAATGTGTATATTTGGCGGCTTACGTAAATATGGTCAAGATAGTAACGGCTTACGGAAGGACGTGTTGCCTTGGCGGAATACATTCATGTAAAATATATTCAACAGAGCTCTGAATTGTAAAATAATAACGTACAGACCATTTGTATTCAAGAAAAGATTGATATGAAAAGAAAAATCTCTTTAATTGGTGTCTATTGCAGTTTGTTTGTCTTTTCTGTAATTAATCTTTGATTATTTCTCCGCCAAATGCCACGTAATTACATTAAATTTAAGAAACTTATATATAACAAAATAATAGTTAATGAATGACTGTGCCCTTATTTTTTATTTTTTATTTTTACATTGCTATTTTTTAGAATCGGGATTTGTTAACAGCATACCGTAATATATTGGCATTTATTTATCTTGAAATATCTAACGATGGTGATGAAAATTAAGTTTAGCAACAGTCGTAAGAATTAAATGATTATTTATTTATTTATTTATTTAAGATCCATAGTTAGCACATGCAACCAACACGCTGCTATAGGTGCTACAGGATTCCGAACTTGCTATGCAGTACGATCCAAGGTCTTGATCTAGTCAAAGTCGAGATTCTGGCCTCTTTAGATTCTATAGCACCCGCTTGGTCCTTGGGTTCACTTCGTTAAATTCTCCACTGGGCGGGACGCTGTCTTCAAAGGAATCACTGCGATGTTCGATCTGAACCCATTCTCCACACATAGCCAAACTCTGTAACCAGATTTGTTCGTCTACAATTGGTTGCTGCTACCACTATTTAATAAAAGTTTCTTCTTTTCTGTTCCTTTGCTTTTAGACAATTGAAACCAGTGTTATACCTGTACTGAAACTGGGTAATGCACTTAAATCATATTCTCATTCTTTTTATTTATTTATTTTTATTTTAATTTCAGACCTATTTCTAGTCCAAATATTTGAAATTCAAAAAGAAAAAAAAAGAAAAAAGAAATCAAACTGCAAATGTAATCGCACAGTTTTTAAAATTAGATAATTACGATTAAGAATTATTAACAGCATCCAAATTGTAGGTAGAAACTCTTTCAAGAAACCAGATCTTACACTGAGATTAGCTTTAAAGTATTCGTCTTTAAGATCTTCCGGTTACTTTTTGTCGACGAAGACATTGTTCATTATCACAAGTTTCTGCAGCAAATTCCCTGGAACATGAAATCTGAGAAATTTAATAAACACGGCTCAATTAAAAACAGCTCCATTATTTATTAATGAGCTTTGTGAAAAATAGGCTTAAGTTTTAACCGCTTCGTGTTAATTGTCTTTCCTGCAGAGCTACTTACGAGGCCAGTTTCAAAGTTGATTTGACCCACTACATAAATTTCAGTGATTTTTGGAGGGGGTGACTTCAATTTCGTCAATCCAAACCGAATTCTCTGCAGACCAAACAATGTCTGGAATTTTGGCCGCAGGCTGAGTGGACATTCATCAGAGAAGAGTCCACAGGCCCAATGCTCGGGGGTTCTTTGATGACCTGCTGACGATATCAATTGAGACGGCCTTTCGGTGAGTGGAAGGTCGGGACACTGGCCACTGTCCTTCTGGCATTTCAATCCTTCCTCATTAAGCCATTGCTCAGCTCTTCGTCCTTTGCCGAGATTACAAACAACTCGAGGCGAAGCGTCGTCTTCTAGTCCACTCTTTATCGCTACGGAAAAATAATAATCACCTTAGACTGTGGTAAGTCTCGGGCGTCCTGGTTCCCCCGTCTCTTGAAATTATGTGTCAAGAGTCGTTACTAGCGGCCATCTTGGCATTTCGGAATAATCTGCAGATCTCCGCACAACCCTTTGAAACTGTGAAGGATGATGGATTTGCCTTTGTATTTCCTGTAGGTGTCTTTTAATTAAAAGCCAACAATTAGGGGTAACAAAGGAGAAAGGAGGTTCTTTTTTTTCTCCTTCCCAAATATCCCCGCCCCCGCGAAAATTAATTATCGAGTTAAGTCAATTTTCAAAACATAAACTGAAACATTAAATTCCTTAAAGAACTTGAAGCTTACTTTCAATTATTTGTTTTCTTTAAACCGTGAAACAAATCAAGATAACCTCTTCTGTATTAAATTTTAACATCTGACAACTAACAAAAAAAATAAATTAAATCCTAAAATACTGAAGATGTCTAAACTCAATTAATTTTAATCGTATCAAAGCAGGCGCAGATAAAAGATGCATTGTTAGATAGAAATTCGTTGTTTCGATTCTAAAACGGCAATTTTTTTTTGGTTATCTTCATGCGCAAACACCTCCATACGTAAAATTTTACTATTTACAAAAATTTTGTTGTGTCCTTTTGTAAGTCAAGTTTCAAGAAGATCATTCACTAATTCCTAAGCAGTCCTTTCAGAAAAGGTCAAGCTAATTTTATGATCTTCACTTCCCTCAGGAAAACAGAGTGAAAGGAGATGTGCAACTATTAGCCGTTATTTATGAGCCACTCTGCTACCGCCATCGATGACACAATGCCAATAGCTTTGATGTGAATCAATATCGACCACCATTTATAGACTTCTGTAATTTGCATGTTTGCATGTAATTTGCAGCTAGATTTATTTCATGTTTCGAATTTGCCTACAGAGTTCGGGCAACTAGCTCAATTTTTACTGTTGACATGCAGGAATCGACATTTTCTCTGCATACACTGCGTGTGTTTAGATTTACGACATGGTAATTTAAGGATAGTGAATATCCATCTACCTCTATTTTCCTTAATATCTACTAGCAAACCTGTAAAATAAAGTTTTTAGTGATCACGTGACCTTGGATTCCGATGTCATTTTTCCAGTCACGTGATTTTGATGGCGACCGGACTACCTGTAAAAAGTTCATCACAGTGAGAGAAACTTTATGTTTTGGTCATCAAAAATGAACGGTTTAGAAGTTGATCTTGCGTCACGTGATTTCCGGTTGACTCTCATCGATGAAAAATGAAATGTAGCCATCCTCAATAGTATATCTAACATTTGATACCTGATTTGTCTTATGGTTTCGGAGGAGATAGGACCGGAAAACCGCAAGGTTTTCGTTTATAATATTGATTCTCTTATCTTATTCTTTCAGTTTATTTTTAGCGATCCATTTGGGAGTTATTGTAATAGCGAACAAAATTCGGTTGCTGTTGTGTTCATCCGTGTCTGTCCACCTTCACAATTCGCGGATTTGACGGATTTCATCATCGTGTTCAGAGGCCCAAAAACTGTGGGAATGGGGTATTTTCAGGGCACCCACCCCTCCCGTGTTCGAGATATTTGGCATTGTTGTCAATGTATCCCCCCCCCCAAACCCCCGAAAACCTCCTGAACGAAAGGTCGGATCGAAAAACGGACTTCACCGTACACCATCGTGATTAGATGCTCAAACAACGTAGGAACAAGTTATTTTCAGGGACAATGCCCCCCCCCCTTCCTTGTTCGAGATATTTGGCGTTGTTTCCATTGGATTTCCACTAATAGCTGAATGTTAGAAATACAACTACCTCTTTCCAGTTACCAACTGTTGCTTGATGGATAAGGTCTCGGACTTATATACTGAAGGTTGGGGGTTCGAATCCGTACAGATACTTTTTTTTTTCTTTCTCTTTAATCTTTAATCAACGTCCGCGTGATTTTTTTTTTTTTGCTTGTCTATTCTTATTTCCTTAATTTTCAGCAGATAAAATAATTAGAAAATAAATTTTCGCTGTTTGATTTTATCTTTTTGTAACAAAAAAAAAAAAAAAAAAAAAAAAGAAACATAACATAAAATTTCTATTTTTTGTTGTTGTTGTTGTTGTTTCTTTTTCTTTTTTTAAATTAAAGTTAAAATTAAAAAATTTTAAAAATTTTTCTTTTTTTTTTTCTTTAAATAAAGGTAGAAACACTTATATCCATTCCAGTTCGCAGTTCTTCATTTTAAATCGAATGCAATTAAGTAAAGCTGTTTTCCAGGTACACATACACTCAACTCTCACACTAATTAATTGGTTCAATACGTAGAACTGAAATCGTCCTCCCACGAGTGATTAATCATTAACTTGATGTCGAGATGGTCCAATTACCGAGTCTTTTGTTAATTCGGGTTCAAAGTATTCGAAGATTCTCCCAATCTATCTTCTGAGTGAGATTGTAGATAAATTCAGGCAACAGTGAGTTCCGAAGATTCGCTTTGATCTTCAAAGGGACAATCGCTCCTTGGCTTAGACAACAGCAGGAAGCACAGACCACAGGAGAGGCACGAATCAAGGTTCGACAAGTGCGCGGGAAACCAACTCTTGATTTCTTAAGATTGACTTAACATACCGATTCAACAATAAAAAAAAGTTCACTTGTAAGAAAACAAGGGCTTGTGATTCGAAGACCTTTTCACTGATTTCTGGCTGATAGTTTAGTCTCGTGGATTCAGACTTTTCAGAGAGATTAAAAAAAAAAATGTAAAAATTGACTTATTACCTTCGAAAGGTCTACGTAATAACCTCCAAAATAGTCGTTCATAGTTTTTCAGCTCCTTACCAAGTGGTCGTTTTTTAATAAAATTAATAGACCTTCCTAATAATTACTTCAAACTCAAGTTTCAGCGATCCAGCGCATTCGCTTATCCGCTTACCCATTTCGCTACACACGCGGTCTCTTCACAGTCATGCGCAGAAGCGAAAAAAAAAATTCTGAGTGGCCTGTCGGGCATTGTCGACACGAGCTCCACCAGGGGAAGCTGTGGTCTTCTGTTGTGTAAAACGTCTCTACGTTGTTTTGATAATACTCCGTGTGTCCTGAGTATTTCAAGGTATTTAGTTGTTTAAGTTTTATTAAATTTCATCAATACTTCAATGCAATACGGAAAATTCTTTACAAGAACGGTACACAAAAATGATGCGTTTACGTTAAGGAATATCGATAGTAAATAGTGAAAAGGGTCCGAGGGAAAACGTAATATTATTTTTCCCATTGGATCAATGCTTCAATATCTGCGGTTTCGTTATCGCGGGATTTTTTTTTTCCCGCAGTTAACGAGAATTAACTGTAATTTTAAAAAGAGATATGAATTTCAATTAATTAGACACACATTAAAGAAATAAAACCAAACTGCAGTTATGATAATAAATCAAAGAAAATAAATAAATGAACAAATGATAATCACTAAATAAAACACTCCAGGTCTAATAGATGATATATAGACATAAATGAAGTTTTAAGCAATAAAAACATTTTTTTCCGAAATTTTAGATTTTTTTTTTTTTTTTTTTTAGGAAAGCATTCTTAAGAAATTTTGAAATCATTTTATGTGATTTTGAATTTCTTTCTGGAACCAAATAACATCAGAATGATGTTGTGATTCATCGTTTATGAATATAAGGTATAAAAAAAAAAAAAATCGATTTCAAAATCACTCATCCAAATTTTCCGTATGAAGCTATTTGCTTTTATCGCTGAACTTAATAGTTTCATTGCATGTTACCTTTCGTTCTTTGCGAGAACTGCTGCCCTTTCTTCGCGAGAGGTATTTTTTTTTCCCCTCTCTACATTCGTGAAAAGCTGCGTATTGTTTGTCTGTGGAAGAGACAGAAGATGATGAAGAACCGGATAAATCCTGCCAACTGGCCGTGAGCAATGGACGGCATCTCGCGGGACAACCGTGTGATTAATTATACAGAAGCCGATCCCTCGTGCGCAGCGTACTCTCTCTCCATTTATCACCATCGATCTCCTCACCTAATCACTCTTCCCACGCACTCCCAGACTACCGCGCTACGAGACAAATTGGAAACGTATCCAAAAGAAATCGCCTACATTCCTCAAAACTCCCCCGTACTCTTTTAAAAATTTATCTTTTTTTTTTTTTGGAAAAAAAAAACCGAAACTTAACCGTTCTCCAGTTCAAATCACTTGTGAATAATGGAATAGTGAATAAATGATTAATATCGCAATCGTAAGCTATAAATTGTCACACAGACCAACCTTTAATTCGTTGCTGTTCAGTTTCCGGACAGTTGTAACCTGTATACGATGGAACGTGGGAACATTTTCAAGAATGTGGAGGCACACTGAAAAATTATTATTAATTAACAACAATTAACTCTTAATAAACCTAAGTAATTAATAATTAATTATTAAGTTTTACCTTTTAATTATTTCTGTAATTTAAAAGAATAAAAGTAATTCCCTAATTGGTATAATTACAAGAAAAAAAAAAAAAGCAATAATCCCATAAACAGGCCATGGAGGCCACGGGAGCGCGGGAGATAAGGCTCCCAGCGTTTCGAGACCAACGGCACTAGATTGAGGTCGGGAGGTCATCCCGCCCGCCTTAACTCCCGGGAAAGAAACCCGGTACCCATTCTGTAGAGGGCTGGGTAGACCCTAGGACCCGTTTGGAGGAGAAAGGAGTTTGGTGGAAAAGGCATAGTTATAAGGATTTACATTAATCACTTACTTCATTTTCAATAATTTCATTAAAGATTAAAATAAATACTTTACTGCAAATGATCTTTTCCGATTCTTTTTTTTTTTTTCCTGTTGATCATTCCTTAGAGCCCTAAAAAAATACAGTCAGGATTTATTATACAGGGTGTTTCGGAAATGCTAGACAAAGCGAAGAGATACGGGTTACAAAGGTCATTTTGAGTCAACAATGTTCTACGACATTTTGTTGTGCGGGCCGTAGTTTTAGAGTTAGGAAATGAATGTTTTGGGAATGGCCCCTAATCAAAGAAAGCTCAGTTCACATTAGGAAGTGCAAGGAAATAAGGTAAAGGTTTATTACAAAAAGCAACCCGGGTAACAAATGTCATGACTGAAAATAGATACGATAATTACTTGCCAGAACTGAGCACGCACAACAACAGTTTCGACTCAAAATGACCTTTGGAAGCCGTATCTTTTCGCATTGTCTACCATTTCCGAAACGCCCTGTATATCAAGTACATAAAATTGGAAATAACAATGTTTAATTATAACTTGTTTAGTATTTACAAATTTTTATACATCGTATTGTTTTAAATATAATACAGGTTTTGGTTAGAAAATGGGCGAAATGTGATATTAGTAGGGAAGTGTTTTCCCCGTCCTTTATCTTGGCAATCAAAGCTCCTGGATGTACGCATGCATTTACAACTTCAAAAATGATCCAAAAATATGATCTAGAGGAAAATGACAGTAAGGCCCAACACAAGAATAAACAAAACAATTGCCTTTTCTGATTCATCTTAACGAGGGAAACTTGTGTTGGGCCTTACTGTCATTTTCCAATAGATTTGACAACACGTAAAACCCTCTTTTTTAATATGATCTAGAATTTGTCTTAAAGAATCCTCTTGCGACATAAAGTAAAAGTAACATTCCTTTTGGAAATTAGTCCTCCAATTTAATAATATTCTATGTATCCCTATGAAAAGTAACCCTAAACACGACAATTACTGTCAAATACAAAATTTCTAAAACTAAAAGCAAAAAACGGAACAGGCATTTACGAGATTAAAATAAATCATTTTTATATTAATCCTAAGTAAACTGAAACTGCAGATGTTGTTATATCAAGTTAAAAATGAAAACAAAGATTAGAAAAAAAAAGAAAAAAGACATATCCTGAAATTCTATTCATGATTATTTACTTACTGATTGGAATCTGAGAGAGAATTTCAAATGAAGCGGTTTGCGGTTAAATACGAAATCGAATATCGTCGATGCAACGCAACAATTCAACGAGTAGCGGTAGAGATAGGAAGGTTTTTCAGTCAAAGTAATTTAATAACACAAACAAATGGACAACAATTACAAGATAGGATCGAAATTTGTTCAATGCTGCCGTTTAGGATTTCTTATTACGTAGATTCATAGTGTCACGTGACTTTCAGTTTTACTCACCTTAATATCACAGCTCAGAATATCGGATTTTTTTTTCCCAGAGCTGAAAGCGGGCGAGTATCGGATTGGCTTTCCGACCATAATTTTTTATCTTTGGCTTGAACTCGTCAAGAGAATACAGGCTTTAAAATAACCTAATACAATCTAAGACTTAAAAAAAGTCAAGTTGGTGATTGTCAAAAAAAAAAAAAAGTTTCCAAGTATTTGAGATCTTAAGGCTAAACTGTAATTTTTGCTTCCCTTGTAACTGTGTACAAAATTACTAGTTTTAACTAATATTTTTTTTTAGTATTTTATTTTTTTGATAGCAAAAGTTATTCTCAATTTATCTTTAAAACTATTAATTAAGACTCAATTATCCGAATTATACTTTAATTATCCTTCAATTATTCTTTAAAAGTATTCTTTAAATCTATAATGCTAATTGCAAAGCAGAAATTCTTAACGCTGTCATTGTACCCACGAAATTTACAGCAGAATAATTTAGATATTGAGATTAAAACATTTTAAAATTAAGATTAAACTCAACGGCTATCCGTCGCTTCGCTTTGAAAGCCTCGCATATGTAACGGAAACCAACGTTTCATTTATACAAAAGACAAATTATATCAAGTACACAAAAAGCATAGCGAATAGAATAGAAAGTGTTATTACTCTCAGAGTACCTATGGTCCGCCGCAGAGCGGCGCTAGTATCATTATGAACCCATCGATATCATTGCCACTAAATGGAGTCAGACGATAAATGAACATTATATCTTCTTACAGGAATGACCACTTCGCTATTTTTAAATATAATGTCAGACATAATTTACTGGAGCTGCTTATTATATTATTATCAAGTATTATTAACTATACCATGCGCACAAATTACAAAATATTTGCGAAAAATAGTCTCAGATTCGCTGTTTCTGTAGCAAAAAACAAATCTGTCAACTTCGGATTTTTGCTCATTCAGGACACAATTATATCTTAACGGAGAGGAAACATTATTATTATTATTGTTATTGGGTTTGGTTTTTTTTTGTGAATATAATCTGATCGTTTTTACCCTATTTTAGTGTTCGGAGCAAAAACTTTTATCTTTTAAAGGAAATAATTTTAACACTTATTAAATCATTTAAGTGATTTGATAAAACTGCCGTTGGAACCTTTTACCTGACATTTCTTGATCATGGTATCAACTATCATTTTCTATTTCTTGCTTAGATACTTTATTTGCGGTTCTGTTTTATTCTAATTTACTTTAATGTCAGTCAGCGTCTTTTCTAGTAAAAGTATCTTAGCTTTCGCTGCCGAAAATGAATTTTTAATCAAATTATGATTAAATTTTTTTATTTTCTGCTAGTACTTCAACTGTTTTAATTGTATTTACATTTTTCTTTCCGGAAAAAGTTGATTAGCTTTTAAGGTCCAAGCTAGTAGAAGTCGATGGCCGAAATTCATGTACTGTGGCTGCTTCATGGACATCGTGTTTTGATTTCTTCTGAGAATGAGATAAGGAGGTTCTTTCTGAAGGTTGTTTTCTCTTATTTATTTCTGTACTCAATTATTTCGGAACATTTGGAAATACACGAAGGACAGCGTCTGGCTTTAAGCTCTATCTTAATCTCCGAAGTTCTTCACGCCATTAATGATAAACGTGTTTGCTTTTACAATTAGTTCGTCAGAAAAATGACATTCACGCATAACTTCAAGAAGAAAGCATTTCCCTTTCCCACTTTAAAAAGATACCTTATATTTCGGGGGTTCAAAAAAGCGCCTTATCTTACACGCTTTTGTATCCTGATTTATAACCTGGCACGAAACAATGAGGCATTTCACTTCTTTACTAGTGTTATATAGCCTAAAAATCACCAACATAAGTTTCCTTTAGAATTCTTAAAGTTATAACCTTTAACAGTAACATTAACTTCGTTTAACACGATGAAAACTGAATATATTTTGCAGCACGAAATACACGGTTCTCACTCAGATAGAAGCAGAACGATCGTCACGCCGCAGTTTCGCCTATGTGCCGCAGCGCCAGCCGACAACACGGAATCCATAGGGAAAGGAAGGGGAGTGATGACACTTTCTATCCTATTCGCTAAGCTAAAAGTTTAAAACTAAAAATAAATTAAAGTTTTGGTTCTAAAGAACACATATAATACAATATTGAAATCCAATTGTAACAGTCGGAAATTTCAGCAGTTGACTTGACCGTGTCACAATACTCCCGTTGCCTGGCAACGAGCGTGCGACGTTACATTGTTTGGGACGTGTGCGCACAACCTGTTTCGGCTTTCTGATGTCAGTCGAACCGAATAAACGTGTCATGAAGATTGAATCAATTTCATTTTCTCTGTTAATGAAAAGTGTCCATTTCAGATCTGTCCATTTCAGATTTCTGATAGCCAAACAGGCAGTAATGTTTGCTCCTTTAAGGTTGCGTCAACAACGAATTAGGTAGTTAAAGTTTATTATTACGATAATAAACAGAATGAAAAATCCTGCACTGTCTAAAGAAATCTCAAACGAACTGTAAGTTTCACTCTGCAAGTAACAAATGTAAAGTAAGTGCGTGCACCAATGTCTTCACCAAGAGTAAATATATGGAGAGCTCAAACAGTAAAAGCCTAATTGCTACTTTATCATAAATTATCCTTATAGCATCAAATGGTTTCTGATTGCTGACTAATGACATGTGAGGTTATTCCAAATCCTGGCAGAATTACAATGTGAAATTCTGGATGACCAATGACCAAAAACAAAACTAAAACAGATTTCAATGGAGTTTTGGATCATCTCCTTATGTTCGATCAAAAACGTAATATTAAAATTTCGATCCACAAGAATTACAGTTATGACTCCTGCATTACTACAGTACAAAGAAGTAAAAATAGAGATTAATTTTTTTTCACTTTTAAAGCATTCTTTGTATTTTCTGTATACTATATTAATGGATTAGTCTCTTTTATATATTAGAAATAGAATTTCGACGGGAAGAGGTAGAGAAGAGGCAGAAACCAATTTGGCGAAGAAGGAAGATGAAAAAACAAATTGAAGCTTCTCAACCAATGTGCCGTTAGAAAGTTCTGAAAGTGCACCTAAAAACAATAATTTGATTGCAAATATAAATGAAATAGTCTAGACTATAAACTAGACAGAAACTAATCTGGCCAAATGAAATTTCAACTATATTCTACTTTTCAAAAAAAAAAAGGTTCCTACACTATATCTCTTAACATGTGTCTGATGCCGAAGCATTTAACTGAGTATTTTCCTGACGAAATCCTTGGTAGTCAATGTTTACGTCTCATTGATTCGCTGTGGAGCTTAACGAAAAATGAATTTCTCTAATGTCTTCATTGCTATTTTCGCTTTCGAATTCTTCAATCTGTCTTTTTTCATAGTGTTCTTTTTTTTTTAACCACATTCATCCTCTTCGTCTTTCTTCTTCTTTTTTCTAATTCTCATCAGTCATTCTTCGTTCATGTTTCTTTCGTTTCACTTTCTTTTCATCAACAAGCGTAACTTTCCAATGGTTCTCTTTTGCACGTGCATTTCTGCCACGTGAATCCCATTCTAATTGACTGAAGAATGCAAAGTTCCACTTGAAAAATCTTCATCTCCCTTTGCTTCGGTTAATTTTGTTTCTTTTCAGGTATTGATTGTGGTATATGACCCTTTCGCAGCATGTTTTGCTACAATAAAACCAGTGTATTCAAATTCCTTCTTGATTGCAGTCATTGTTTCACATTTCGGAGCAAAGCCACTTTCCTCATCAAATAAACACGTCTTGCTGCAGAGATGTTGTCCTTTGACCTACAAATAAACTTCATGGCAGACACACATTGCTTTAACATCAAGCACCACTTTCATCTTTCTGCCATTGCGAATTGGTCACTAACGCGCGTTCATGTTCCGAGGTGTTCGTACTGGTGGTTGGCCAGCGGTGTACGCAGATGAAGCAAAACTTCCGCTGCCCGCTTGTGTTAGACACTGTTAACCTTGTGAAAAATTATAATCCGCTCTCAGAAATGGCTTCTAAGAAGTAGATACCGCTTTGATCGGGTCCACTGATTATACCCTGTTTCTTTTGATATACGTTTATTTATATTAAAAAAATAATCATTTGTAGACAATGAGAACGAAGCTCTTAAATATGAAGTTTGATCTGGATATTGCAAACGGTTTGACCACATCTGTAACATCTTTAATAGTTTTAATTACAAATTAAAGAAAGGGATCATACAAAAAAGAACATATATTAAAACGCCTTCACAACATGTTGCGGGATTCAGGTACGGACCCCTTCATCAGATGACACATAAAGAATAAATAGAAACACAACAAATTTTGGTTTGTTCAAATTTCAGTTGAATTGTAATTCAAAAAACTTGTTGTGTTTCTTTTTATTCTTTATGTGTCATCTGATGAAGGGTACCTGAGCCCCGCAACATGTTCTGAAGGCGTTTTAATATATGTTCTTTTTTGTGTGTATGGTCCCTTTCTTGAATTTGTAATAACACACTAATATTATGGAGTTTTTATTACAGTTCGCTTTTAATTTCTGTAGATCATTGTAATGAGTTGCGTTACTGCGCATGCACGGGAGGGGCGAAACCTGGTATCATGGGAGATCATAGTTAGACAATAAAACATGGTTTGTTCCGTTTATCAAATAGTCTTACTTATTTTAACTTTGGAAGCATAACAATTGAGATATCTAACAATGACGTTAAAGTACTGCAACAAAGAATAGTGATAATTAAAATTCAATGTTAAGCTCATCTACCATAAAGAAAACAGATATCTTTTATATGATACTGTTAGCCATCCAACAATCATCCACAGAAATCTTACAGAAAACAGTAGTTTTGTCATCACGCTGAGTCATCATTTTTTTTTATTCTTATGTATTATTTTCTGAGTTATCGTGCTTACAAAATTCTTAATATGTTTTACACATACCACAAACTAAAAAAAACTTTTAAATGTGTTCTAGATACTCAGAGGTAAAAAACTATTTTTCATTGTATTGTTCTATCTACTCTCATAAATTAAGCTCAATCAAACTACAATAGACAATATCTGTTAATCATCTGCAGGATTATTATACATTTTCTTTACATCTGTGTAGTAAATGAGATATATAAATGTACAGAAGGGAATTATTGCTAATTTCAAACTGAGACTTCAGAATCTCAAAGTTGGACATACCGTAGGCGTATAACTCTCTCTCATTCAGCGGCGATTGCGAAGGTCAGTTAGAAGCGATGCGAATCCGTCTGAGGATCGTGTTAATTCGTAATTGAAGCTGGTGTAAATGCACCAGTTATTCCACTGACCTGATGAACTGTTAATACTCAATAATGTTACATCTCCAGCCGTCCGCTGCCAATGGAATCCAATATTCATTTGGCCAATTCCGTCTGCCTAATTTTAGGATGAAACTAATGTGGATTTGGTAATTTACTACGCCAAATGGTACATGAACGTTTGCAGTGGCCGTTGCAGGATTCTTTATCTTCTCATCTCGTTTGCATTCGTAGAGCAAATCCTGTGTTTCTTGTAAATAAAATTAAATTCTCCCTCTTTCGCTTATATTTGCTGATTGTGTGCGTGTGTTTCTTCGAGTAATTTTCAACCATTTACGAATTGGGTCTTCGACGCTTGCCAGCTTAAATTTTAGTATAATCATGTAAAATATTAACAAATAGCTCTAGAAACATTATTCAATATATTCAATGTAAGATCTTCAAGGTCTTATTTTCAAAGCTTGCTTTTTTAAAATGCTTCAAAATCCCTTGAAAACGATTATTAATACCTAACAATTAATAATTGTTTTCAAGGGATTTGAAGCATTTTTATTAAAAATCAAGCTTTGAAAATAAGACATTGAAGATCTTACATGATTTTCATGTCTTATTTTCAACAGAATAAATCCTCGATGACACGCATGCGCAGTGAGATACCGTTACTTCGCAACCTCATGCACTCCTGCCTTTCTATGAAGAGAGAAATTTGGGCACGTTATATCATTTCCCTGACAAGCCTTCAAGAGACAAGCTTTGATCGCTTCACTAGTTAAACATCGGAAAAGGTCATTCGGGACATTTATCAATCCATTCTTAGGAAACGCTGAATCAACCACGAAATAATTTGGGAAAAAAAATAAATAAGTAAATAAATAAAAGTCATAAGCTATCATGAAAATTAGAAAAACTTATCATGGCCAAAAAAACAAAAAAAAAAAAAAAAAATTAATTTCCACTGAACTCTCATCCAACTAGAAAAACTTAAAATAAAAGATTGATCAATAAATAACATCCTTAAATGCGTACACAATGATAAATCTTGGTTTTTCACGTACAATAATAGTAAAATATATGCATGTAAGCTGTGAAACAGACAATCTGCTTTCAAATTTTCTATCGACGATGAAATTGATTAGTTAATCCGCAATTAAAATCCTACTTAAAGTGGTCTAAATCCATTAGATTTTAATAGACATTAGCCTGTGCCACTGCACTACTAATTCACTATTATACATTATTAAAGATTCATTTCTTCCCGTTAATGGGAGTTAATTGTTCTGCTTCTAGTGTTTTGGGAATTTTTGTCGCAAGCAAATTTCTCCGTAGGGATATGGAACGTAAACAGGGATATGGTATTTTCAAATACTATTCTTTTTATCCAATGTCGTTGGAAGACTTGAAGGAGATAGGAAACATTATTCTATGCTAAACTACAACTGAAACTGGTTTTCTAACGTCACTTTGCGGATTCGTTTATTACTATAAACAAAGGGGATAGAGTAGCTTACAGTTAGGTCGGTAAAAAGTGACCAATCGCAGCATTCTCTGGAAGACCTACCACTACGTCCGATTATTTACCAGATTAAAGATGAGTAATCCTAATGTTGTTGCACTACGCCTCTTATCCTTTTCTTTACTGATTCGAGTCTACGTATGTATCTTTATGAAAATTGATGCGCATTTTATGAACACTTTTTATGATATATATTTTAGGAGAGGCTTTTAAACAAGCTCTCTCTTTTTCTCTATCTTTTCATGGAAAAAAAAAGTTTATTTTTTTATAAATTTAATATAACGCTGAGATGAAACATTAGTATCCAAAGATGTAGCCTCCCACTGTTAACAAAAAATCTTAAAATTCGATATTACTAAATCTTTTAAGAAAATTACATTTTTTGGCCTGAACAATTTTCTTCAAGTAGTAAATTAAAAGGATAGGTTCTCCTAACAATAGTAAAAACGAAAATGATGAAGACGATGACAATAATAAACAATAAATTTCCGCAAGAATTTGAAGCATATTTTCCAGAAAACAATGCGGTTTTTATTTTTATTTTTAAGGTCCTAAAAATAATACAAATGGAAAGTGTCTATTTATTTTTAAATTATAATATCTGCTCAATACCTACAGTACCAACTTCCTGATTTCTAAAAAAAAATACCTAAATCTGCATTATCAATGTTACTGAGCTTATTTTATGGTAAAACAAAGGCACATTCATTCCGGTTTCCACATTTCCCATCATTCAGAAATGACTTCACGAATGGTTGGGGTGATTTCTTTAAAATTGATACAATGCTTGTTTTTGGTTCAAGTTAAACAGATGAGCCCGATTATTTTTAATGTCTATCGCAGCGCTCAAAACTGACTCTTCCTGAGCGATGGATATTTACCTAGATTTGTTAATAATGTAACCAGATCGTTTCCTTGAAAACCACAATAAATTCAGCGACGTACCCATGTATTTACAGAATCTCATTGGTAAGAACGGGTCAGATTAAAAGTACACACAGTTGCTAACCAAAGGGTTCATTTGAGAACCTAATACAATTAATTAAGTGAAGTTTCAAGTGGAAGACGCAAAGTAACGTGAGATTTTGGCTTAATGAAGTTGCCGCTGATGATGACTTACGTTGAGAAAGGTTTGTGTTTACAGGAATTGTGAGTCCAAAGAGGAGACAAAGCAAGATATAGAAAAGAAAAGTTTTGGTTAATATTTTACATTCTCAGCATCGTTATTTGCCGAGAAGAAGAACGTTATGGCGACAGCGGGATCTAACGTTGGGACTATATCTTGTCCCGTGTTTTTCTGAATGTGGGGGTCATTGATGACAAATTGTCTTCTACGACCTCGTCTAAGTAACAACCCTCTACCCCGGCCCCACCCCCTACCTTCCGAGCTATGTGTGTGTGTGGGTAGTATAGTGGACGGGGCATTTACGTCATTCGTCGTGGGTTACGACCAGAAAGCAAACGACGTTTGGCAGAGAAGTCTGGCTGGCATGTGTCATGCTTACTGACTGATGACGCCATCAATTTATATCACCAGCCTACAACTGGATCTTGGGTCTATAAATCAGCTGTTTCGTTGGGCCCGGAAGAAGCTCCTCTTCCTGTAGAGAGCAGAAAACGCAAACACAAAGATTCCAGAACTTAAAAAAATAAAAGCTTTACGATAATAAGCCTATCTGGGTCATATAAACATAATTTTTTTTATTTAAAAACTGCTAACTTTTTTCTTAAATGAACCTGGAAGAATGCCATCACCACTCTCAATTTCCATCTAAACTGTATTTAGCTTTTTATACAAAAAAATAACAAAAAAGTTATTTAAAGTTATATCAATAAATGGGAACATCTCTATCGGTTAATTAAAAAGAAAAAAATATTTTATATAACTTTTTTTCATTGTATTCGGATACTTGCAAGGTAAAATCGCAAACAAAGTCGATTAAAAAATAAAAAAGTGATTAAAAAAAATAAAATAACATAGTAACTGAAAAATTGCAAAGAAATAAAAAGGAAAGAATTCGAAGAATGAACTAAGTAGAAGAAACGTAAAATGATTTTAAAGCAAAACAAACATTTAGATTATCCTTTTTATCCTTAATTTGTTTTTTGATTTTTTTTTTTTTAACTCAAGGGCTATTGTTTTGTTTAATCTTGTCTTTTGTTTATCTTTCTTTGAATTTCACTGAACTATGAGTACTGGGCGAATCCAACTGATGAGAGGTATGTACCTGCAAACAGTCTGTCTTTGGTTCCAAGTACAACATTTCCATAAATAGTTGAGTGAATCCCTTAAATGTGTGCGTTTTTATGCTTATTTTTATTGTTACTCATCTAAAACCTTCTATGAAACTTAGAGCTGTAGGAATCAAAAACTACTTCAGAACAAATAGATTTTGCGTTATCATGTTATACACCGTGTATCTCAACTTAAAACTGCACTTAAAAACTTCTTAGATCTTTTCAAAAAATTCAGTATCTTAGAACTCTGTAATACCCTGTGTAAGTAACTTTCTTATGGATGTAAAAACAATATCAACGAACTTCATTCTTCTATTAACAAAAATAGTAATAATAATAATAATAATAATTATAATAATAATAATAATAATAATATTCAAGATATTATTCAAGATAATATTCAAGAAAGATATTCAAGTACATAAATACTCGCCCTTCACATTCAAATCATCATAACCAGGTTCAGGAACATCTCGACACACTAAAACAAAAACTCAATGCACTTGCAAAAAGATTACAGAGATACAAACAGTGCACTCTGCGCAAACAACAGAACAACACTTTCCAATACAATGAGAAAAAATTCTACAGATCCCTTACATCTTCCTCTACTGCAACTAACACAAACACTCCCAACAGCGAGGCTTTACATGAATACTGGTCGTCTCTGTGGTCAAACCCTATCCCCCACAATGATAAAGCACCATGGATAACAGAGGAACAGCAACTCACTGAACACTTACCCTGCATGTCCTTCCATGAGATTACTCTCGCAGACATACAGACAGCACTAAAACATGCACACAACTGGAAGGCTCCTGGTGCAGACGGAGTCCAGAACTTCTGGATCAAGAGGTTCACGTCCCTGCATGGAAAACTAGCGCTTACACTCACTGACATAATCCAACACCCAGAACATATGCCTCGTTTCCTCACACAGGGTGTCACATACCTACAGAGCAAGAACACTGAAACAGCGCAACCTGCAAACTACCGCCCAATCACTTGCCTCCCCACACTTTACAAACTCCTCACCTCCTGCCTCGCAGACAAGATCTACACACACATCGAGACATATAACATTCTTTCCGAACAGCAGAAGGGCTGTCGCAGGAATTCCCAGGGTTGTAAGGAGCAACTCCTTATTGACTCTGTAATCCTGCGCCAGGCACGCGCGTAGAATAGGAGCTTACATATCGCATACATCGATTACAAGAAGGCATTTGATTCTGTCCCTCATTCCTGGCTCCTACACACTCTTCATATCTACAAAATACACCCCAAGATCACGGCATTCTTAGCTGCCACGATGAAGAGTTGGAACACAACATTACACCTACGCACCTCCAACACCTCCATCACTACAGATCCCATTCCCATAAGGAGAGGTATTTTCCAGGGAGACTCCTTGAGTCCTCTTTGGTTCTGCCTCGCCTTGAATCCACTGAGCCATATACTAGATAACACAAAACACGGTTATAGGCTTACCACAGGCACTGTGACACCATATAAAATCACACACTTACTCTATATGGATGACATTAAACTCTATGCCACAAACAATGCACAACTTACTAATTTACTACAAGCCACCACACAGTTCACCAAAGACATTGGGATGGAATTTGGAATTGACAAATGCCGCAAGTTACACATAATACGTGGGAAGACTTCGAATTTGGAGGGTTTTGAACTGGACCATGGTTTGGCCATCCAATCCATGGAACAGGGAGAGACCTACAAGTACCTGGGCTTCCAGCAAGCGCACGTCATTGACAACGCAAACATCAAAAATGCACTGAAGAACACATACCTTGCTCGAGTTCACAAAATCCTCACAACACAACTCAACGCCAGAAATAAAATTAAAGCTATCAACACTTTTGCCGTTCCCACACTAACATATTCGTTCGGCATAATTCCATGGACAAACACCGAACTCGAAGCACTACAACGCGCAACACGCACTACATTCACGAAACACAACATGCACCACCCCAAGTCCGCTACGGAAAGGATGACTCTTCCCCGCAAGGAGGGAGGCCGAGGACTCATCAACCTCATCACCCTACACGAAAAACAAATACATACACTTAGGGAACATTTCCATCAAAGAGCAGAAGACTCCTCACTTCACTCAGCCATTGTCAAGGCTGACACACACCTCACACCCCTGAACCTCGAAAACTCTTCTCCAACACTCACCACCCCTGACACCCACACTCAGCAGCTGCGTGAATCATGGGCTCGTAAGGAACTCCATGGCAGACATCATCACGAACTCAGCCAGCCTCATGTCGACATGGAAGCGTCGAACAGATGGCTGACGAGTGGTGAGCTGTTTGGGGAGACCGAAGGGTTCATGATCGCAATACAGGACCAAGTCATCTCCACACGCAACTACAAGAAACACATTCTACACGATGCAAACACACATGACGACAAATGCAGGAAATGCCACACTACGCATGAGACGATCGACCACGTAATATCAGGCTGTCCCCTTCTCTCTCAAACAGACTACCTCCACCGACACAATCAGGTAGCATCGATCGTTCATCAACAACTAGCACACAAACATTCACTTATTAAGAGCACGGTCCCGTACTACAAGTACATACCAGAAAGCGTATTAGAATCACCCTCATATAAACTATACTGGGACCGCCCTATTCACACAGACAAAACCATACATCACAACAGACCAGACATCACACTTGTTGATAAGGTCAACAAACAGACCTATCTAATTGATATTGCAGTGCCTAACAGCAAGAACATGCAGAAAACTCACGCAGACAAGATCAGTAAATACACTGATCTAGCACACGAGCTCCAGAAGCAGTGGAGGCAGGATCGAGTACGTGTTGTACCCATCGTTCTGTCTGCCACTGGTCTGGTGCCTCACACATTGCACTACAGTCTCAGCACACTAGGACTTCACAAAAACACTTATGCACAACTGCAGAAGGCTGTGGTACTCAACACTACACGCATAGTTAGGAAATTTATGGACCCAAGCACACACCCTAATCATTTTTGCACACATTTTACACTTGGCAGTATGTGCTTTGGTCCTTGACCCGCCATATTGTTTTTGCTGGGGAAACCCAAGGTTTGAAACATACAAACATAATAATAATAACGAAGTCTCAGTGATTACATTAGGAAAAGTAAGGAGAAACTTTTGAAAGCTGTAGCCAGTGAGAATATTTTAAAATCAACAGAAACCAAAACAGTTTATAAAGCACGGCAGTTTGAAATAAAATTAAATAGTTGGAAAAACAAGCCCTTGCATGGACAATATCTGAGAAATATTGAAGGCAAAAATGACAGCGATTTAACTTGGGAATGGTTAAAGTCGGGTACTATCAAGAAAGAAACTGAAGGATTAATTTTTGCTGCACAAGAACAAGTATTACAGACAAACGTAATGAAAGCAAAAATCCAGAAAACCAGTGATAACCCAAACTGCCGACTATGCCAAGAAAAACTTGAAACTGTTTCGCATTTAATCTGTGAATGCAGCAAAATCGCACAAACGGACTATAAAAGCAGACATGATAGGGTCGCCAGATTAATACACTGGGCATTATGCAAAAAATATGACTTGCCAGCATCTAAAAATTCATGGGAACATCAAGTTGAAAAAGTTTTAGAAAATGAAGACGTCAAAATCTTGTGGGATTTTAGAATTCAAACTGATAGACACCTGGATCATAATACGCCAGATATAACAGTATTAACAAATAGAACTATTTTCATAATTGATATTGCAATCCCTGGAGATGCAAGAATTTTAGATAAAGAACAGGAAAAAATTATAAAATACAGGGATTTGGCAATAGAAACAACACGGCTTTGGATGAAACACACAATCATCACGATCCCCATCATCATAGGAACACTTGGAACAATCTCAAAAAATTTTACCAAGTATTTGAACCAATTGCAGTTGTCTGAAATAACAACATCAGAACTTCAGAAAACAGCGCTGCTTGGAACATCATATATATTGCGCAGATACCTGGTGGATACTTAGGTTTCTGGCTGAATTTTGTATCTACTAAAGGCTCCAGTCAGCGAATTTTTAACTGTTTCAAAATATATAATAATAATAAACTACTTCAAACTTTTTTTTTTTTTTACACTTGGCAATATGTGCTTTGGTCCTTGACCCGCCATATTGTCTTAGCTGGGGAAACCCATGGTTTGAAACTTTTTCAAGATAATAATAATAATAATAATAATAATAATAATAATAATAAATGAAACTTTTGAACCAGCGAAGGGTTCTTCGAAAGATAAAGAACCAGTTCAGTAAAATAATTCAGTAAAATAACCTAAGATTGCGTCATATTAAGTTGGAAACTTCTGCAAAATTATTAATTTTCATCTGCAATGATCAGTAATTTTCAGCTTCCTTTCTTTGTGAATTGAAATTCTTACAGACTCGCGTGCTAAGATGATAAAACAAATGACTACACTCAACTTCAAATAAGAAGGATTTTTGAACTTTTGTTGGTTAGCGATCTGTTGTACCAGTTCGTATAGTTTATCGATCACTCATAAACCTTAGGATCCAACAAGAAATTACGGCGTTATCATCCGACGAACTAAAATTGTATCCAAGGACTACATATCCTAAATAATCCACTCCCACTAATGGACCACTCCAAGAGTGCAGACAACTTGTTTTCGTAGACGACTGAGGAATTTTCCTCGACACACGCTGGGGTCGTCTCCGTCTTCAAACTTCATAGCTTATCTGTCAGTATGTCATTGATTAAGAAGCAGTGAATCTTACAGAAATTTTCTATAGGTCCTACAGGTTTATAGTTTAAAATTATGCAATTGTAATATACGATCCATTAACACAATAATTAAGAAATTTTAATAGCTGGAAAGTTAGTTTAATCGATGTACTAATGAAATATTGAATTGATTTGTGAAATACTACATTTTGTTATTGACTTAATTTGTGAATTGATTTATAAATAATGAGCCAGTAATGAATTAATATTATTCATTGTTTGGAAATAAAATTTCGCCAAAAAGCATAAAGCTATTTTACCAAGTTATTTCCAAACTGAGAGCAATGCCGTGTAATAGATAACATATCCATAATGTTCCATGATTACAAGGTAACCTTTAAGGTACATATATACACTGACTGCTCAATTGAAAGTGGACACCTGTGGTATGGAACAGACGTTTTCTTTACAGCGTGTCTAATAGCGCGTACTGCGGCCTTTTGCCCTAAGCACAGCATCCACACACCGTGGCATGCTCTCCGTCAGTTTCTGACAGCAAGCAACCGGTATTCTTGCCCACTCCTCCTTCAAAGCCTGCACAAGTTGGATGAGTGTTTGCGGTCGCATCGGACGCGCATGAATCCGGCGCTCCAATTCATCCCATTGATATTCAATAGATTTGAGGTCCGGAGTGTGGGTGGGCCACTGAAGTTCCTGAACATTATTCTCCGGAAACCAGGCGCTGACAACACGGGCTTTATGGAACGGCGCATTGTCGTGCTGGAACACAAATGCCCTTTCACCGAACTGCAATCACAACTTAGGAAGCATGGAATTGTCTAGAACATCCAGATACTGTTTGGATGCCATGTTCCCCTCGATCACAACCAACGGACCACGTCCAAACCAGGAGAAACAGGACCACACCATCACACCACGACCGTCGAACTTCACTGTTGGGATGATACAGTCAGGTGTCCACTTTCAATTGAGCAGTCAGTGGACACCTGACTGTGTCAATTGGAAGAAATCTCTTAGCATTTATACATAAACAGAATAGAAGAAATACGGTATTTCTTCGAGATATAATGACACCTGCAATGTTGCAAAGAATCAACTGAAGCACTAGGAATATTGTTTGTAAGCAATTCTGTTTGTTTCTTCCTTTTGAAAAGATTTGAAAAAAAAACAACGCTAAACTAGACAGTGAGGAAGTGACATTGAACCGAAAATGTTCAATGGCTTTTTTTTTTAACAGAAAAGAAAACAGCACAAAACAGAACAAAATAGGAAATTGCCTTTCTGATTTTAGATTATGGGAAGGAAATTGGGAACGGCCGTTTCGTCCTGCTACGGACCCATCAGCCCAATTCCCGCCTTCCCCTAACCGAATCAGAAAGGCAAGACCTAGTTGGTGTAAGCCACCGCCGGCTTGGCAGTGACCCCACAAACAACAAAAAACAAGAAAACAAATTGCTGCTTGTCTGGAAGCCAGGACAAACCTTCTCCTAAGAATCATTAGGCAGAAGGGAAATAAATAATAACAGAAGGTTCAAACAAATATTAATAAAGAAAGTTTAACGTGCTGGAATAATGAGTGAAAAATGATAAGAAAAAGAAAACAGCACATAGTAGGCTTAAAAATTGTAAAATTGTTCTGCATTATAAACAAAAGCAGTACATTCCAGTTTAACTGACAGCTAATATGGGTTACTTATTAATTGATTCCCGTAAGAAGGCCTCTCTGTATCTTTGACCCCAATATCCCCTAATGATGTTTGGTATCGTCTAGCTTTGACCGCAGCAAAGGCAAAGCCTTATAAAGCAACGGAACGGTTACCTCAATCCGTGTTGGCTTCGGGAATGTTCTCTGATGTAAGTTCCCATTGAGAAGGATATTTGAAGGGCTCAGGGAGTAGAAGCCTTCATCTCCTATCAAAAAGCAGCCCAAGGCAAAAGCACCACCTGAGTCTTTCACAGTGGCCGCGCTGAATCACTTAAAGACTTACACCGTAATCTCCAACCACTGGCCCTCGCTGCTTTTCATTAGACTGCCAGAACAAGAACGGAATAGCGAGTATTTATGCAAACGAATAACAGAAAAGACAGTGACTCCCCTTACATTCCGTGTAACTTTAAAAATTCGTAATTAGATGCACACTGAAAATTATCTTAGTACTAATTTATCAAACTTCGAAGACAGTTTTCTGAAGCATCATAAAAGAAGAAATAAAAGAAAATACAAGATAATCACTCACTCAATTATGACATTTATTTTTGATAAATACGAACTTGTGAGTAGTCGAGAGTCTTGATATTTAAATATCAACACTAAGTCCAGTTTTACACGGATTTATGGGGTTTTGCAAAAAAAAAGAAGGGTGGGGGGGTTGCCATATATGGTCATTATGTAGCGATCGATTTTGTCTGGAACAAACGTCACCAGTCATGACGTCATCAACTTGAACTCCGAGCAGTCAGTTCAAGATGGCGTCGTTTTGTGATCGCCTAAGCGTGACCAAAAAGGACAAACTTTGCAGAGCCAAGCAAAGGGAATAGTGTGGAAGGTTTTTAATTATTTCAATTGTAATTATTGATATATATTCGTAACTGTAGAAAATACAAAAACCAGAATGTTTTCATAATGTTTATAAGATTCAGTTCCGGATTTTGGCAATAGGTGGCGCTTTTATGTCCTGGAAACATCAATCTATAAGGAAATTATGTCATTAAAAGCTCTTCTTTTATGAACTGAACTGTAGTACATTTAAAACTTAGATTACAAAAATTTTCAACTACATAAAAAATACATCTTACAGTTTGTTTTTAGACATCTGATATGCTTGAAATAATTTTAATACTGAAGCACTCACAGGAACAAAATTTGTAACCAACATTTTTCGCTGTAATTCTATTAAACTATTAAAAACTACAACAATTAAAAAGAAAATGCTGCATTAGGTAGTTTAAGGTGATTTATGTCTGAAAAGAATGTGTGGGAGGATCTCTTTCCATTTCCTCTCATTTTTCCAGCCCTGTCTCGACCTTCAACTGGACCAAATTGTGTGCCGGACAAAAAGTTTTAAAAATAAGAGCATTTAACCAAACGTTTTATTTAAGTAGGGAATGGTAAGGGAGAATATTCCCCACATGTCTTCATTGTCAAGTCCTTCATTGTCTCGCCCTTTTCCTGGACATAACGAAACAATATCGGATCAAGATACAGTACATCCTTGGCCTTGGGTGGCTTCTCTGCATTTGCCCAAGTCTTGCAGAGAAGTTGCACAAAATAAACATGTATTCGGTGAGTGCAAAAGTTCTACCCGTTTTTATTACCCATAGAGAAGAGCAAAAAAACGCAAAATGAACAGTACCTATTATTGTGCGTAATCCCCATTGCTATCTAGGACCTCTTGCCATCTTTCTGGCAGGAGATGAATCCAACGCGGTAAAATTTTGGCGGTTTCGAGTCAAAAAAGTCTTGGATGGCAGTTTTCACATCATCAAGATCATCAAAGATTTTCTGACTGAATGAATTGTTCAACGCACGAAATAGGTGATAGTCAGTTGCTGCCAACTCAGGAGAATAGGGAGGGTGGGGTAAAACCTCCCAACCAAGCCCAGTAACTTTTCGCGAGTGATGACAGCAGCGTGTGGCTTGGCGTTATCGTGATGAAGGATAACACCGCGACGATTGATGAGACCTGGCCGCTTTGCTACCAAATTTGAATGCAGCCTGTCTAACTGTAGACAGTAGAAGGCAGCGTTGATGGTTTGGTTGAGTGGCAGGACCTCCCAGTGAATTATTCCCTGCACATCCCACCACACACTCAATAACACCTTCTTGGGATGAAGTTCAGCTTTCGAAGTCGATGCAGGCGGATCAGAAGGGCGACACACAGTCCTACGACGCTTTACGTTACGGTACATAACCCACTTCTCATCTCCTGTCACAATTCGTGTCAAGAATGGGTCATTTTTGTATCGGGAAAGCAAGGAAACACAGGTGGCGATTCGGTCATCCCGTTGCTTAGCTGTCAGGTTTGTGGAACCCAACGATCCAACTTTCTCGTAAAACCTATCTTAGCCAGCCGTTTCTCGACCGTTGTCCGGTGTACGTTGAAGGTCTCCGCTAATTCTTGCACGGTTGTGTTCGGGCTGTTCCTTATGGCTTGGTCAATATCGTCCTCTCCAACATGTGATGGCCGTCCACTCCTAGCCTGATTCTGGCAGCTTCTGTCTCCTTCCCTAAATTTACGAAACCATCGACGACACGTGCTTTCATCTATTGCATCCTCCCCATAAACTTGACAAACATTGCGACATGCTGCGGCTGCCATACTCTTTTTATCGAACTCGTATAACAAACAATGTCTTATATGCTCCTTCTCGCGTTCCATGTTACACCCTCTAATATTTTTATTGAGATGATTAACTTTGTGAGACACGATGCATTTATATGTGACGCATCCACACGTTTGATTGGCAGACGATTTGCGTCATTACAATGTCATGTGTGAGGGCAATTCCATTGCAAATTTTCATATCCAAAAACGAGTAGAACTTTTGCACTCACCTTATAGGTTACGGAGAGGAAAGTAAATAATAAATAAATAAACCTAAACTAAATTTCAAATAGAATGTCACAAAGTTTTAGGTAGTTATGCGCACACTGTGAAAAATTTGCTTTTTGTAAATCAAAAAGTATATTTGTGGGATCGTTATACAACGTACATAATAGACATTCACTTACTATTATAATGTTGTTAAATTCCAAAGATACTAAGGGTTTACTCGAAATAGCATCGTCGTATAATATTTTTTGTTTTTTCTTACAATAAATTATTATCAAATCAAAATCAATTATAAACTTTAGATGATTGAAAACATAGCAGTGCCTTGAAATTTATTTCACATTATTTTATTTTTTTTTTAATTGTGCCTATTCTTAAATATCCAATTTCACCCTCAACTAAATAAAACTTGCTTACAATATTAAGCTATTGGCAATTCCTCTATTTATCATCTACAACATAAAGACAAAAGTCTTATAAAGCATTCAGTAAAAATTTTTAACTTTTTATTAACTCGAAAACTTGATTATATCTAATCCGGAGAAAGAGAGAACGGCTTGTATCTGTCGCACAGAGACATCTGGCGGTCATCGCTGCTGCCAAGACGAAGACACGTTCGTGTGGTTTTCTAATGAGCGGGAAACGTACAGACGGACGGGGTCCAAGTTGGTTCCACGGGCCAAACGAAGCCACCACTTTGCAGAGGACAGTAGCACGGCCCTCCGCTAATAAATTTCCTAGTAAAATTAAATTCTCATCAAGTGAAATTTAATTTGAGGCATCCTGACATGATAAACAAATTCGCGTTCGTTTAATTATGCAGCAGTTGACAGCTTGGAAAGCCCCGAATTCAAGAGGGAGGAGGATGACCGGTTTGCCCTCCACCCCACGGAACAGTGGAACGGTCGACTGCGAAAAGGAATAAAAAAAAAGAAAGTCATCTGCCACAAAATTCGCCCAACTCGGGAGAATTGCATTGCGAACAGACACTGGGAGAGGAGTTTTAATGCCGTTTGTTTGCGAGAATAACAGCAATTGCGCCGAAAGCAAATCCAAGATCAACCAGAAGTTCGAAAGAACTTAAAGCCTACTTTCTGGATGTTATATCTGAAAATTTTTCTTTTTTTAGTTGTTTTTTTTTTTTTCGTGAAAACGACAAAAACGAAACGTCTTCATTTACATTCCAATTCTAATATCTGTTGAGTACAAACTACAAATATTCCATTTTCTGGAGGAAAAAAATAAAATTCGCATTATTTACTGAAATTGTCTAAATCGGATTAATTTTAATCCTTTCAAACCATGTGGAATGGCTTAAGGATTAATATTCACTTTTTACGAATATTAACAGAAATAGGACAGAAATCCATTGTTTAGATTGCAATGCTTTTCTTTGAGAATTTTTATCGTCTTCTCGCCCTCTCTTTACCATTTAAGAGGCAAACTTTCTTAAAGGGTAAGCGTATCTCCGAAACCGTTTGATTTGAAAACACGGATTTCATTTCAGCGTTCTTTATCAAAATCTAAAATACAGTATATGTATTTGACGAATTTTCGATATTTGAATCCTAAGGGATACAGTGGGGAGAAGGGGCTTTTCTGCAGGGTACCGCATATCTCATGTTGCAAACATGAAATTTCACATGAGTGTTATTTGTCAAAATCTAAAATATACGAATTCGACGAATCTTCGATATTTGAATCCTAAGGGGAGTAAACGGGAGGGCAAACATTTTTCAAGGCTAAGCATATCTCCGAAACCGCTTGAATTGCAAACATGAAATTTGTCATGAGTGTTCTTAATTCTAAGTTTCGGTTTTTAGTTTACTTGATGTAATTTGCTTTTTTTTTGAAAAAATAAGGTTGGTTTTTTTTTTTTACATTATGCAAGGCTTCCGGAGCGAAGCGACGGTAGCAGGTCTATAACATAATTTGTAAATAAAGCGCGCTTTTTTTTACCAACTGGAAAAGTTTCAAAGTGATCACACAAACTCTTTTTTTTTGTAACCCGCGCGAAGCATAATTATTTTGCTAGTTGTATATAAAAGTGAGTTTATAAAATCATCGAACACTTAATATCATTTGTAATAAGATATCAATGCTGGGAATTAATTCGTTCAGTGATTCCCTCCGACAATTCCATTCGCAGGTGGTATGCACAATTTGTGGAGACGGGGTGCCTGCGTATGGGAAAAAGCAGAGGGCGTTCGTCCGTGTCCGAAGAGAAAGACCAGATCAGAGCAGCCTACGTAGTCCTATCAAATCAACTGAGAGAGGAAGTAGTAAACTCAACATCCCGCAATCTACGGAAGCGTGCACGAATTAAGCCATATCGCCTAATGCTGCTGCAAGGGTTAACAACTGATGACAACCACCACAGGGAACTTTCTGCACGGAACTGTGACAGTTGATGGAAGCAGATGGTTTCTGTGACAGGCAATAGTGATGAAGCAACGTTTCATTTGTGTGGAAAAGTCAATCGATACAATGTTAGAATTTGGGGGACGGGAAATCCCCATTAACATGAGCGTGCATCCCCAAGGTCAATGTGTTCTGCGCTGTTTCCAAATTTAGTGCATACGGCCCCTTTTTTTTTCGTTGAACAGAAAGCAACAGGAATGATTTACCTTAATGTGGTCACTGAATGGCTCCTATTCCAGCTGAGTGATGACAGCACTGATTTCATATTACGACAGGATGGTGCCCCACCCCATTTCCATCGGGACGGCAGGGCAGTTTTAAACCAGCACCTACCACAACGCAGGATTAGGCACAGAACTAATGGCGATTAGAATCTCCTATCGTGGCCACCCCATTCACCGGAGTTGTGATTTTTTATTCTGCGGCTACGTAAAGGATCACGTCTTTGTCCCCCCTCTATCTGCGACCATCCTGGTGCTTATCGACACTGCCATTGGCAATATCGCCGCTGATACGCTGGAGCGTGTATGGTCGGAACTGGACTATTGTGTCGATATCTGCAGAGTGACTCATGGCGCCGATATTGAGCAATTACAATGCATGTCCGTAACTTGTTGAGTTTTCTTACACAATAAACAATGCGTCGTCTTCGTATCTCATTTGTACTGAGTGTGTGGTGATTTTTTAAAACCCCGACAATCATTTTGAATAACCCTGTACTTCAAAATATCTTCGTAAGTCTAAGGTCAAAGTGATGGATGGAAATCGGTTTGTAGGTTTTTTTTAAAAAAATTAACTTAGATTGTTCATTCATGTGCTGCGTCAGCTTTAAAGTCTTCGTCTCTTTTAAATGTGGAAATTCTTCTCTGGAGCTTTTTTGTCTACATCCCTTTCAAAAATGAGGACTTTCTAATGACATCATTTGCCACTTCCGATTACTTGATAAGGGCACGCCAGCCTAACAGAAACAGTTACAATGACTTTTACGACTTGTTTAGCACTTTTTACATTTTCCTAATTACGTTTCCAACGTATATATATATATATATATATATTCATTAATTCCTTTTCTTAGTAATGGCAAATTCCTTATTCTCAAATTGTCTAAAGGAACGTCTTCCTACTTTTGGTTTTTCGCACAAAGAATGTAAAAAAAAAATCTTTCTTCAATTTTTACTAAGCTAAAAAAAATTAGGAAGTTTCATTATTTTTGAAATTTCTTAATTTATTTAATCATTGAATTTAATTTTTTTTAGCAATTAATTTCGTTAGTCTTTTAAAAAGAAAGTTGTTTATAGTTCTAATTTGTTTGCCAGATTATCTGTAATTATTTAAAATGCAAACATATTTCGAGGTAAATGAATTAATATTATTCTTATCATATATTTTCGTTGTCAGTTATTAGTTTATCAAAGGTAAAAATGCATTAGTGAAATGGATTACTGAAAACACAGATTAACTTAATCTTATATTTTTACTTACTAGACGACTATGCGTTGCTTAGCTCCATATTATAGTTAATGAATGAAACAAATATTTTATTTATTCAAAAACAAAATTACATCAAATAAACTAAAAAGTAAAACTTATAACTAAAACTAAAAGTAAGTTAAAGTTATTGTGACTTTAAACTTTAAGTTATTTTTAAACAATTTCTCTAATACAATATTTGTGCTTTTATATTCTAATAAAGAATTCTGAAGATTTTGTGCAATAATACTCCTGTTGCCTGCAACGATGTCACTGTTGCAAATGTATGTACACAACCAGTTTTTCTAACAATATAGATTACCATTGTTCTTAATTTTATTGTAGCTTTTTTATTTTAATTTTTTTTTTTTTTTTTTGCCTAAATAACAACATCAAAATTATAGATTAGCATTTCTTATTTTGTTTTCTCTGTTTCAATTTTTTTGTTTTGTTTAGTAATTTCTATTGTGAACCAACTTTTTTTTAGCGACTCATTTGGGAGCTATTGTGATAACGACCCAAATCGGTAGCTATTGCGTTTATCTTGTCGTCCGTGTCCACCCCTAACAACTCTCGAGCGGAAGGTCGGATCAACAAACGGATTTCATCATATTGTTCAGAGGCCCAAACAACGTAGCAATAAGATAATTTTAGGGGCCAACGTCCCCCACCTATTTGAGATATTTGGCATTGTTTTCATTGGATTTCCGCAATTAGCTTAAATGTCAGAAATGCAAACATTTCATTTCATCATCACTCTTAGAACATAAATAAATATTTAAAAATATGCTTTAAAGGCAAATTTTCGGAAAGATAATTCGACTTTCCTTTCAGTTGTCAGCTGTAGCGTATTCGGTAAGTTTTCAGATTCATATGCTGAATGTTATCGGTTCGAATCCGTGTATATCTTGTCTTTATTTTTTGTTTGTTTTTTCCTCTTAATTTTTTTTTCTCAATGTCCACTTGATTTTTTTTTTTTATTTTTTCTTGTTTTCCAAACTTTTTTTAATTTTTTCTCATTAATGTACTTCCTTTTTTTATTATTATTATTTTTTTTTTTTTTTTTATTACGGGTCCCCTTTAAATTTACGCTGGAGCACAAAATTAAATTCATTTGTTTCTTTGTAATTTTTAATGATTTATGTCAACTTAATTTTTATTTTATAAAAAATTCCGAGAATAATTTCTAAGTGTCTGTTGTTAGTGATCTTGCCTGTAAAACAAAGGGGACCGCTCTTGCTTTTATGCTTGCTGCATGTCACACTGTAGTGGCCAAACGGTTAGAGATATTAGAATGAAACCTTCACCATTGTGTTCAGCATCAAAAAGTAGGTGACTACGTCCAAAAAAATCAGACCTCTAGGATCATCTCCCTGACCGGAAGTTGGTGGTCAAAAGTGGTCGCGTCCGATAAAATATTGTTTATAAAATTGTGCCTATTAAAAGCCGCTTTGCTTTTGACACTTGTTAAATTGATTATCTTGTTAAAAACTCATATAGGATTTAACTATCAAATTACAGTAAATAAATAAATAAATAAATAAATAAATAAATACAAGTTAGTTATTACTGACAAAGGAATCATAAAAATCCTCTCTACAAAACAGACAATTTAGACATGCTGGTTTAAAAAATATTTTTAGAATTTATCATGATATTTTGAATGAATTTTTATGTGCAATCTTAAACAATAACGTTGAGGCAATAAGACCCTTTTCACATGACCATTCTCTCGCCACAAAAACGGATCACGTTTCTGTTTAAGTTTTGTGGTTATAAATTTTGATATGGAAAACTCTCAGGAATATCGAACGCTGAATTAATTTTGGAATATTAAATTTCCAATGATGAAGGCTGCTCAACAGTCTCAAAAAAATATTTTATGTAAATTATGTATTTGCATTTTGAAAATTGATCGTTGTTTTAAGAAATAATAGTGAATTCTAATGTATATTCATAGATTTTATGCCATGCGTTCAGCTTCAATTCTCGTTACTTGGTTAAAATGAAGTAAATTAAAAGTGACGTAATTTTATACTTATATTTCGCTTTAGAATGGATAGGAAGAACATATTATCAGTTAATTGAAAATAACCTTATAAAAAAAAAAAATTAGAAACCCAGCAAAAGTGGATTCTTCTAACGCGCGACCGCTTTCTCACAACCACCTGGTAAAAGAGTTGTGAGTAATTTCTTTTTTATAATAATGTAAATTCTCTATTAAAAGTTTGATTTTGTAGGAAAATAAATACATCGTATACTGATTTTAAATTTGCTTTTTGGATGATCTTGACCATAAACGGAAACGCTTTACCAAACCTAAACTAGGTAACTTAGTAATACATAAAAGATACCAACAATTTTGAAAGGGTTGCTGCCTTTCAAGAAAAACGATGTGAATACTTATGCAATCAACTATTTTCTTTGATCATCTTGGTTACAGAATCTCAATTTCTTTTCCTGAAGGAACTAAATAAAAAAATAACTAAAGATCCCCGCCCCACCAATAAAATATATTAAGAGACCAGAAAAGATTTATTGCGGATTCTGCAATTAAATTAAGGCTGAGTTATCAGATAAAAAAAAATATTTCAAAAGAATTTCAATATTATTTTATTTTATTTATTGCTATAGACTACTATTACTTATTTATTTCAGGATTTTCTGCGGAATCCCGTTGGGAGTTGCTCATCTAAATAACCGGTAATCCGGATGGAATTTACGGTAAAAGTATATCAACCAAAATCAACAAGAAGGGAAAAAAGAAGCCCTAGTGACAACAGTTTGTTTATTTCTGTGTTACCAAGTGCGTATAAACAGCTTCAATAATCTGATCTTAATAAAGTTATGGCTTTCAGTTAACAACACAAAGGCTCGACGTGTATTGTATGAAGCGTCGCCATAAAAAAAAAAAAGACATTAAAGCCTTCATGAATGGACGTAATGTGAAGATTTCACACAATTTCAAATTGCCAAGGGCAATAATAAATGCAATATGTCGTCTCTTGTAACCTTTTTAATGTATCACTGACTAACGCGGTATGAAATTTATTTTCCCAAATCAAATCAAATTTGCCTAAATTAAATTTTCCTTTGGAACAAGTTCAGAATTTCATTCTGCAATTGTTTTTTCTTTTTTTTTTTCCTTCAACGATTTCTGTACTATTCTAACTTTATTGTTACGTGTTATGGAATTTCGATGGGGAAAAAAAAAACGACCTTTCCAAAACACGACATCCTATACGAGAACTGATTTTACGGGAGACGATATAGGAAAGCGAGTGTCAAATTTATTTTATTCTGCTTATGAATTCGAGAGCGCTGTAGTCTCAGATTTGTTCGGAACAATGACGTCCTCGGGGTCCTGGAAACAAATGTCACCAATAATATTCCCGGTTTACGGTGACGGGAAGAAAAGGATTTTTTTTTCTTTCCTTCTTCTTCTTCTTTTCTTCTTCTTTTCTTGTTATTCTAGGATGACGAAGGTTCCGCTACGGAGAGGAAGAGATCGAAGTGTAGAAATAACAAAGAAGGAATCAAGAAAACGAGACTTTCGTCGCCAGAAACGTGAGACTAATCCTATTCAAAGAAAATTAGGCATCTGTTTCTGAGATTAGTGTTCAGGGGTTCGGGTTGATTGGTTGCCTAAACAAAGGGACGAGTCATTTGCATGCGTAATGTTAAAGCATTGCGTTCGTATCACGAGTCAAGCAAAGGAGGTAGAGGCCCTTGTGATCTCAGCCAACAGAACAAAATCGAGGTCGGAAGGCCGATCCAAGCTCGCCCGTGAATGGCATCTGCAAAATGTTACTGTTTTGTGAAATAGAATATTTCGAAAAGTTTGTCTGCTGCTTGTTGCCTCCATCTGCAGCCGCCATCTTTATCGAAACTGCAGTGCTCGATGACATAATTGCTTAAAAAAAAAAAAATTTGATCAGTGATACAAAATATCATTGTTCCTAGTGTAGGTCTGTTTATTTGTATAAATTCCTCTTAGACTGAACTCTACTGTATAACTTCTGATGTGACTGTTGGGATTTTGCAGACCAAAATCCTTCGGTCCAGCCAATAAACCCAATCCTCTTTCGCTTCAGTGTCGAAGAATTCATTTTGAAAGACTTTTTGTTTTTATACTTTCACTTCGTGTATTTCGGTTAGTTTAGAGCAGGGATTTTCAACCATTTTCAACCCACCTACCCCTTTTTGTGTAGCTACGCGTACCCCCAACAAAAACACTTAAGTTTTATTAAAATGTGTTATATTAGTTAAAGTAACTGTTAAAGCTTAATTACGAATAGGTAATTTAAATTAAAAACAAGAAATTTTATTTTAATGGACATTTTATTACAAAGTTTTTATTAATGAGACAAAAAATCAAAAAGTCTCAGAAAATAATTAGTGGGAATACTTTTTGGTAGTTAACCGCGTACCCCTTACAGATTTTCGCGTACCTCCAAAAGGTACGCGTACCACCGGTTGAGAACCGATGGTTCAGAGAATGCATGCTCCCAGTACACAGCAGATCGGTACAGACTAAAAACTAACATAATATAGGAATCTCGGCTTCGATAGAAAACAGCAAGTAAGTATGGATTCCTTCGCTTCGGAAGAAATGGAAAGACTACCCTGAAGAAAGTTGTAACAGAAAAATTAGATCCTATCCCGAAACGAGGACAAAAACACTGCCATTTGCTGTTAAAACAAGCTCATTAATGACATCTGAAATCTTAGATTAATTATTTGGGAAGTCATACGATCCATTTTTCCTTTCAGGCTTTTTCAAATCAATAATGTTCTAAGTTGTTTTTTTTTCCTTCATTACAATCCAAACATGTTTAATATGAATTAATATAATTATCGTCCCTCGTTTATGCACCGCCTAGAGCAGCTTTGAAATTACAGATAGTCAATATTGAGTTGTTGGTTGTTGTTTTTTTTTTTATTGGTATTTAGCGGCCCCTATGCTACAGCTTGCCTGTAAAACGTAGGTGACCGCTATTGGTTTTATGTCTGCTGGATGTCACAATCTGTCACACTCTGCCGTGGCCAAACGGTTAGAGATATTAGAATGAAACTTCACCAATGTGTTCAGCATCAAAAAGTAGGTGAACATGTAAAAAAATCAGACTTGTAGGACCACTCCCTGCCCCCACCCCCAAATTAACGTTTTCCGTAGCAGTGTTAGTAATAATAACAATTAACACAGTAATAATACTGATGCTTCATACATAACAATACTAACAATTGCCACCAGGACGTCATCGTTAATATTTTCAAACGTATTATTTCATAAATTCTTTAACATATCCAAATGATGCACTAAGCATTGTATTAGCGGCCCCTAGTTTACAGCTTGCCTGTAAAACATAAAGGAACGGTCTTGCATTTATATGCTCTTGCTTTTAATTATTTTGTTTATACAATTGTGCATATTATGGGACCACTTTGCTTTTGACACTGTCTAAAACCATTAATTACTTTGTTTTTTTAAAGAAATTAAAAAAAAATTTCTATACAAATGAACAGTAATTGATTCTAATCTAATTTAGTTGAAGAATGATACACCTTCGATAACAATGTAAATTATGTCCCGAACTCTTCTGCAGACCCAATGTCTTAAACCGTAATTGAGTTTTTCTGGGACACGTCCTCCCCTGTTTTAGAATTCGCAGTTATTTGATGATGCATTACACTTGTCTGGATGTAAAGGACTTCAACAATTAACAATCGATTTCAACAATTGAGCATGAATGCCAGAAATGATTAAGTGCTAAACTAAAACAATAACAGAAGTACCATTTGTTTGAAAAAGCCCACAATTTGTTTGAGGGGAAAATCAGATATAAATATTGCAAAATCCATTCTTTCTCTCGCAAAACAAAAAGTTATAAAAACGAAAAGATTTTTTTTTCCCGCTCCTTAGCCAGTATGATTAAGCGAGAAGGCTCATTACATTAAAGCGAGAGATGGGCTTCTGTATCGAAGCAATTAATTTCCTTTGTTTTCCTTAATAATAAATGATGGCGGCCGCCTTCGCTATCTGCCAGTCTGGCTGTCTGAAAAGAAAAAGATTTATGAACAATACCTTCTAATTCTATTAACGTTTGGTTTCTAAGGGAAGAGTTAGAAGTAGTTTCTTAAAGAGATATGAAGAACGTAAGATTTCTTCAAATAGCTAAAGGAAAAACAAAAACATGCATCTATGCTGACTAATAATAATATTAATATACATATGATTTAAATATAGATATATGATGATTAAGTGCTTAAGATTTCGTAAATATAAATGTATGATAGCGGAGACTGAAAATTATCACAGACTTAATGCTTCGTCGACATCAATTTAACTAATTATTCTTAATCTTTTTTTTTTTTTTCTTTTTGGCATTCAAAAAGCGTACGGGAAGTATTTCGCAACACAACACTAAATATCATTTGAGCTAATCGTACGAATAACGCTACTATAGCAGGAACAATAATAATAATAGCAGGAAATGACAAAGTATCTAAACTTTTGCTAGTATCTAAACTTTTATTTGTTTTATTTGTCTTGCAACAATTACAACTCTTAAACTCCGAGATTATTTCATATCAAACCACATGGATTATATAATTATCCTTAAATGAGTGATATTAATGTTACTACACAATTAATTTATATAAATAAATAAATAAATAAATATTTGTACTTTTGTATTTTTGGATTAAATTATCTTGCGATAGTTTAAAAAGAGCAAACTCACGCGCTTTATTTCTGGCGCAGCTTAGCCACAGCTGCTTTTGCGCCATTAAAATCCAACCAACAACAACAACAACAACAACGCCCTTTATTTTCAAAATTAGTTTCTAAAATAAACGCTAGTTGCCGCTGATGACATTATCGTAAATTGGGCCTCAGATGATAACAGAAACAGAAGACTAGATTTCGGATTGGTAAGCTACAAAATGTACACTTCTATCTGCTTTATGTAGAAATATATTTTTTTTTCTGAAAGGAAGCCTTATAATCCCGGTTTGTCCGTCTGTCTGTGGACAAGTATCCCACAATGCAAAGCACAACAATCACAACAATCGCAACAATCACATGTACAATACAGCTCAGCAACAATCACAACAATCACAATATTCGCAACAATTGCTCCTTTAAGAAGCCGTTGCGAAGCATTGTGATTGGTTTACAAATCGCTATCCCTACCTTGTTCTCTACTTAATAAGCCCAAAAATTAACAATAATCGTTCTCCAATAGTGTAATTATTAATAACATCGATTGTTGCCGTTTATATTCATCAGTAAAAATATCTGATATCGATTAATTGGCATAAAAAGATAATAGAGTCACTCTGTCTCAACGATTACTATCTTTCTTATAATAGTAATAAAAGAAAATATAAATTGTGACTTGAGATTTTCATGTCATATGTGTTTTATGATGCAGCTCTACCACAAATCTTATCTGACTCTCCATCTTCATGTTCCTCAAGAATCTCCCAATGGCTCGAAGCGATCGAAATAAAATTCCAAACAAGCTTTTAACGTAAATGGAGCTTTTGAACCATTTTGTTGATCTAGGAAATGGGATTCTTAATCTTTCCTAGGCCTCGGACCCACTTAAAGAATAGTGTGTTGAAAGTCAAGGACCACTCCAATTAAAAAGCAAAAAAAAACGTAATTAATGCTTTTAGACAATTGTCAAAAGCAAAGCGGTCCCATAATATGCACAATTGTATAAACAAAATAATTAAAAGCAAGAGCATATAAATGCAAGACCGTTCCTTTATGTTTTACAGGCAAGCTGTAACCTAGGGGCCGCTAATACAATGCTTAGAGCATCATTTGGGTATGTTAAAGAATTTAGGAAACAATACGTTTATAAATATTAACAATGACGTTCTGTTGGCAATTGTTAGTATTGTTATATATGAAGCATCAGTATTATTACTGTGTTAATTGTTATCATTATTACTAACTTCTATGGAAAACGTAAATATGGGGGGTCAGGTAGTGGTCCTACAGGTCTGATTTTTTTACGTGCTCATCTACTTTTTGACGCTGAACACAATGGTGAAGGTTTCATTCTAATATCTATAACCGTTTGGCCGCTACAGAGTGTGACATACAGTGTGACAGACAGACAACACAAAAGTAACAGCGATTCCCTATGTTAACTGTAACATGGGACCGCTAAAAAAGATAAAAATAGCGTAACACACAATGTTAACTTTTATTATTTATATATTTGAAGTCAAAGCAATGTTTAAGATCTAGAACCCCAGGTTAAAAATCCCTTGGGTCTGTAATGTGACCTGCAACAAAAAAAAAATCAAGTCGGAAAATGGACAGACATCAGTGGAATTAATCCTATCTTATAACGAATAATAATAAGAACATTTTACATAATAAGTATTTTGTCGCTTGAGAAAAATAAATCAGTAAAAAAAATCCTTATTTATGCATCACTAGCTCCTTTGTTTTTGATTACTGCAGGTCGCAAACTTGATTGCGATCATCAAAATTGTGCGTAGAAGATGAAAAATGGTGGACGCAAAATTCAGAGATATTATTTTATTGTAGACCTCAAAATATTGGGATTTATAAAAAAATCTGTTACCTTACAAAGCTACGATAGCACTGCGGAACTGTAGAAGCTGGGACACTGGCTTTCAGACATTGTTACCTTTCTCAATGCTATGAAATTTTACATACTCTTTTCGGAAGATAAAGATGAGGCATCTTCTGATCCACTGGATATTGATGACTGCATTACTGTATAATGCTGTTCGATACGGGCAAAGAACTTGATCTCACCAATTCCGAGGACACACGATTGTAGGAGACCGATAGATGAGTGGCAGAGATTCAGGAAACCGCCGCCATTGCCTATTGTTCGCGGAGTAATGAAGTCAAGGTGCTCCAAGAGTACAAAAGTACTGAACAGAACCCTTCTCATCGATGCTCATGGTTAATATAGGGTGTCCTATTTTATCCAAGTTCTTGGATAAAACTCTGTGGAAAGGCTAACCGGTTCAAATATCAGGAGAGGAATAGGGGTGTTTCCCAAGACCACAATGCGCAGATGGTTTCTCCTTGTAGCCTGCAGTGGCATCCAATCCACATCCTTCACATCTAATCATAAGCAATTTTGTCTGTAATTTGTTATAAACATTTTCATTGGACAATTGAAGACGGAAATAAAAGGAAGAACATTGTTTCCAGCTTTGTGGTAAGGACTATCCAATTTCGACAGAAATAGGCCAGCAACGATTTGTATGGCAGATATTTTGGGAATATCTTGGAGCAAATCAAACGACACCCGGCAAATACAGAAATTTTAGGGGTTTGATCATAACATTCTGACTGGAAAGTGTAGGAAAATATCAAGAAATTATACGCATAGAAATAGAAATATTTCGAACCGGCTCCAATGTCTAATGATTCACTGTGTTTATTAAATTGAATTAATTCAAAAACTTTGTTGTTTGTATTCTATCAAACGTCCTCTTTCTACAAATGATAATTTCAGTTTTTTAATGAGGATTGAAACTTTTCCCAGTAAAATATCACTAATCAATTTAGTTGCTGATTATCAACTAGTATGAAACAGCTGTTATAGGATATCACTTAGTAAATATACATTTTATATTCGTATCTGTAAATAAATGCACGCACTTTTTTATTAAGATGCTTCATAAACTCATTTGTGGCTGACGAGCATTTGAATGTTTTTATCGTCATTTTTGAATTTACTTTTTTCATTTTTTCTTTTTGTACTACTGTTTTTAAAATGCAAGTATTTCAGATAAAGATAATAAGAAATTACAAAAACACACCAAGCATAGACGCAGAGAGTTACATGCTAACTTATTACTGATAATTTGCTTATATTTTCTTCTAAAATATTAACGTAATTTTAGATGTACAGTAAGAGAAACTGCAGATAAAAATCTACACTCAGAAACATTAGTGCAGAGATTCCCAAATTTTCTCAGTTCACGGAGCCTCAGCAGTTTTTTCGCGACTCTTCTACCAAAAGAAAGCTAAGGATTACACCTTACGCAATCTACATTACTAAAATCTTTTATTTCTCTGTCTGTCTGTCCGGCGCAATTTTCTGTGCGAATGGAAAATAGAAATAATTTTTACAATGAAATTTCCGCGACCGGAATTGAACCTGCAACCTTCTGATCCAAAGTCGGATGTGTTATCCATTAGACCATAGGGACTACAACTCTTTTCATATTGTTTTTTGATCTCCGCAATTGTTGTGTTGTTGTTCTGCCCCAATATTAGTGCAACAATGGAAAACGGTTTTTTCATTTTTTATTGTCACGAGGAAGTCGACAAATTCAAAATGAGCATTATTGAACTTCAAAATGTTGCGTTAACTGCTTTCTTTGGAATCGAGTTTTCTTAGATTATCTTAAATTTTATTTTCTTCTTATTATTACTTTTAATAATTGAATTGTACCTTATTAATATATTTTTGTAAAAACAACTAAACTTATTGATTCACGTGTTTTTGAAATTTGTTTAAGCTTCCAACTATTTTGTTTTGTTGTATTCCAATTTTATTATGCTTGAAAAAGAGATGGCTTGAAAAGAGTCTTCAAAACTTCAAAATGTTGCTTTAACCCCTTTCGTTGGAATCGATTATTCTTGGATTATCTCATATAAACCATCGTTTTATCATCGATAATCAATTAGTATCGAAATGGACAACGAGAATGAGATCTTTTCAAAGAACTGTTAATAATGTCGTAATCTCGGCCATTCTTGACTACAGGTAACATTTGTCTGAAGTCTCCGCCAAAGAGGAAAATTTGTCTAGATTCACAAGTCATCAGAATTTGGTTATCTTCACTCGAAAGAATAGTCACAATCAATTCGTCGCCAGGAGTATCGTATATAAGCTATGATCTTCATTTAACATCTATATCAACCAACGTCCATCTAAATAAATCTCTTCTTCAAATATCTATAACGAACAATCTGTACACGGGAGATGGCCTAGTAGTTTTGAAAATATGAAATAGCCCGCGGTGCACGCTTGAGAACGACTGCTCTAGTCAAATAATCTTAAACAAGAAATAATCTTTTCATAAGAACCTACATTTGTTTGTACATCTCCGAAGATTTCACTGATGCCCCCGCGACTCGGACTTGACTTCTAAAAATAGAAGCGATATTCTTTACCGAAATAACAAAATTTTGTCTTTCTTCCAAATAAGGTATTACCACAAGAACGGCATTTCGATCAAACAGCATTTCGATCAAACAGCATTTCGATCTGAAACGCGAAGCTACCTTAACACTGCGCAAACACGTCGTGCCAAATGTTTTCGTACCGCGAAACAATGTGCTTTGCTTTTGTGGGTTCCCACTTCCGGGAGCGAGAGTGAGATTCTTATTCTGAGTCTATCATCGGTGGAGTTTGGCTGATGAGTCCTAAAGAGGAGGAAACGGTCGTCCCAGTCTCTCCCCCGTGACAGCTCGAGGTGCGAAATCTTTTTGGTTTCTTTGTGTCTTCCGAAGTTACCATTTTTTAAAAATAAATATTCATATTTTAGAAAACATACATTTTCTAAAATATATACTTGAGATAACAACACGATATGATGTAATGAAATGGCCAATAAACTATGCAAATGAAAGAAGTGTCCAACACGGAGATACATTCCATTATTTTAGGATAGATAATTACTGATAGATTCGGCTTTTAACGACTTTCCATAAAGTCAAATGTATCGGGGAAAACTTTTTTCTTCATTCATATTAATAATAGTGAGATCTTAAAATAATAAAATCGCTAAACATGAGAATCTACGAGCGATATCGTAATTGCCTAAAGGAAGAATAGGTGATCCGTTCAATAAATAACTGCTGATCGAATAACGAGCCGATATTTATTGGTCGCCATAAAAAACGAATAACATTCAGTCGATGTCAGCGACTCAGAGCAGATTCCAGGTAAGAATACAACGTGGAAAGCACACGTCTCGTAAATAAAACATTTGCAATTAATTTTTTTTGCAATAAAGACTTTAAAAAAAAAAGGAAAAGAAAAGAATATCGCTCTAAAATAAAGGAACGTAACTGAAACAGTGTGTTTTGAGCTTTAAACTAGAGAGGAAATGAAACCATACATTGATATTCAATCAGATTTTTAAATTACGCAAGTTGTGAATAACTATTGAAAATGGCAAAGACAATATTTTTTCTTTAAGAGGTTCCTTTTGAAAATAACTTTATGCATATTACTTTACATTATGTAATTAATATCATTATTTTTTAAATGCAACTTCATTTCCTCTTAAAAAAAGTTGTGCGTCTCACATTACTTTTAGACCTAAAATAATTTAAATATCTAATCTAATTCCTGTATAGGTGTGCGTCGAGGTCCCATAAATAAAAAAGTTTAAAAATTAAAAAAAAAAAAAAAATATGATTAATTTAAATTAAAAAAGTGTAAAAACAGCAGTGTAAAAAAAATGGTTTTATGAATTTTGACTATTTTTTACGCTACAGTACTGCGTATTCAAATATATACCACAATACTGCACTGTATTACAGATAGTGTCTCTCTCTCTTTCTATTGTTGTTACTGTATTATAGTTATTTGAGTTATTTTTGCATGTTGCGTATGTATAAAGGTTTAATTGCGTAAATCGGACAGTATTGTATGTATATGCTTTACATTTGACCCCTCATATACGTATAAGGACAGAGATCGCCTATGTGTAGCCTGGTCGCAAGTCGGTGCACATCTATATTAATAACTAGAATACCGTAACTATTTTTTAATATTGTAAAATCGTCAAATGGTTCGTTATTTTAAGTTAATAATTTTTTATTTGTTATTTCAAAGGTCAGTGTGGAATATCCTAAACAAATACCGTAAATATTTCTTGCAAAATATTTCGATGCAATGTGGTTCTGTTACCATAATTTTTTATTATATCGTATCTAGTTAACAATCAAAGAGCAACTCGAGAAACTGATTCATCGAGAGGGTGAAGGTCGCCGAGATGCACTCGTGGTCTCAGCAGAACAGCGGGATAATAAGACCTTCTCTGCGGTATTTCACCCGTTTTGGGAGATGTGAATCTTGATCAAAGACAATCTTGATCTCTTACAATCGATAATGCAATCCTCATTTGACTGATACGTTCTTTCATATATTACCAGTATTTACGATAGATTAATATGTAAAAAAAGTTACAAGAAAAGCAAATAGGGTTTTGTAATGCAAGAAGACAATAAAACTACTGGTTTTGAATTGTTGAGTTGATAAAGTTTTATAATATTCTTAAACATTGCAAACAGAAAAATATCGGTATATTTACAAATCAACATCAACAATATAATAGAAAAAGAAGTTATAAAAAAGTTACTAAAAAAAATTGAAACCTTCTTTTCTTAAAATCTGCCTTTATTTATATTTTATTTATTTATTTATTTATTTATTTATTTATTTATTTATTTATTTATTTATTTTGAAGTTGTAAAAGTAAAAAGCTTTTTTTTTATTATTTTCATTTTCTGAAAAGAAAAAAAATTAAATCCCGATTGCTTAGTAGGTTGTGTAATTCCATTTAAGGTTAATTAAAGCTCTTGCAGACATTAAAAGGATAAATAAACAGAATAATATCCTTTGTTTAAGACATCGGTGGAAATCCACTATTTTGGTTGAAATTTTATTTTTCTAATTTTTGTGTGATTTTTCTCGAGCTAATTTCTTGACGAGGGACCACTTGGATAAGATTTCGAATACAAAAGTTCGATCACATCCAGTCCTTAAAGATGCAATCAAAGTTTCAAGAAAATCATTCATGCAGCGGTTCAAGTTATTAGTAAGGGGGGGGGGAGTTATATTAGTACACACGGATTGACAGATTTCATGAGCCTCAGGAGAAATAATGTATAATCTTCAGATATACATTTTACAGGAATTTTCAAAATCCCTAATTTCCTACTCACTACTTGCGGAAATCTAAGTTAAATTTTTCGAAAGGACGCTACATATCAGTATCCGTCTTTTATTTCGTTAAAACTTCGCCGCTAACGGTGCTTAATTTCTAGCGAATAATCATAATTGTAGCGCAGAACCCTTAGCTTGGTTCGCGGTTCAACGGAGACGTCACAAACTGATCTCTTTCTCTGCTCTAAGATAACGTAACAGTGCAGTGGTTTGAATTGTGAAATTTTGTGGAAGAAACACATACACTATTCCTCTAATAAAAAGCGTTTGGATACGCAGTCGAATTTAAAAGGATTACATATAAGTGAATATAATTTTGTGCTAAAGCATAAATTTAAGGTTGACCCATAATAATAATAATAAAAGGAAGTATATTAACGTAAAGGAAAAATAAAAAAAAAGTTAGGAAAAAAATAAAGAAAACGTTAGGAAAATAAGAAAAAAAAAACCTATTCCGACATTGAGAAAAAAAGATTAAGAGAAAAAAAAAAAGAAAGTAGATGTACGGATTCAAACCGACAACCTTTAGTATATGAGTCCGAGACCTTAAGCATCAAGGTGTAGCTGACAGCTGAAATGAGAAGGTTGCATTTCTAACATTTAGCTAATACCGGAAATTCAATGAAAACAATGACAAATATCTCGAACATGGAGAGGCGTTGGCCCCCTCAAAATACCGTATTCCTACAGTGTTTGGGTATCTGAACACGATGGTAAAGTCCTTTTGTCGATGCGACCTTTCGTTCAGGAGTTGTTAGAGGTGACAGACACGGACAATACAAACACAATAGCTCCCAAATGGGTCACTAAAAATGAACGAACTGGGAAAAGCGAGAAAAGGAAAACCATTTTCAAGATGACGAAAACTATAATGGGGAAGAAAAAAAAAACCAAAAAATATTTTCTACCTAAAAATACCAATAATTAAGCCTACTATTAAAGGCTACATCATTACTTGGGAATCACGTACAAAAATACGTGATACAAAGAAGTGGGAATTATTGAAATTTTACAGGTGGTGGGAGTAGAAAATGGAAATTATGGAAGCACGAAGCACAAAACTTGTCATAAATTAGGCTCTAAATAAAGAACAGTCAGTTGAAACTTAGTATTTTGAAACTGAAAGAATTTCCAAACAAAGATGATAGAACCTAATGACTTAAAGCACAGCACATCTTTTTCCGTCAATCATCTTTTGCTACTTTTTATCAGGAAAAAAAAAAGCTAAAAATATTATTTCTTAAGATTCTTTATATTATTTTTCTTTTTTTAACCATGAATACCATACAAATGAAAAGTGTACGTTTACTATTAAATTAAGATACCTACTGACTCTCATCAGTAGAAAGTTTTCATTTCTAAATAAGAATTAAATAAATCCGCATTGTTTACTTTCGTTGAGTAAAACGGATTAATTTTAATCGTATCAAAGCGCGCGGAAATCCGTTTACAAAATATAACAATTTGAATTTACATTCAATATTAGAAATCGTTACTTTTACGTAGCAGAGATTTCTGTCTCCTTTTTAGAAGGGCTAACTTGTCGACGAAGACCCACTCAGAAACGATTTCAAATACAAAATTTTTAGATCCTGATCCTAAAATATGTATACCAAGCTTCAAGAAGATCCATCCAGTGGTTTACAAATTATCGGGAAAGAGGCTGACATAACACACACACACACAGACTGACTGATTTCATTAGTCTTACTTTTCAAGTAAAATCGGCTAAAAAAAGGATAGAGAAAATAATCAAAGGAGTAAAATGGGTAATGAAAAGCTTTATGGACGTAGAATTACGAATTTTAATTGTCCAAGAAAATGTTTGATCCAATTTCCAATTTACTTCCAATTGCTACTGGGTTTTCATATTGTCCAAATAGCCATTGATTTAATGGAGATGAAAAGCGCGGCCTTAAATCAACAGTCCTGACATAGTTACAGAGTCAGGAGCTCCTGCGGTGACATAAACTCAGCAACTGACTAAATGAATGAGGCACAATAAATCTTCAAATGCTGATAACAGAATAGCAACTACTCGACGACCAGATTTTTCAACAAATCTCAATTTTTCGTGTGGTAATTAACAAATAAATAAAACTACTTTCAAAGAAAAGAAAAAAAAGAGTTCTGTTAACCCTTTCAGATGCTTTCTTTGCTACGGGAATTGTACAACATTAAGAGATTATTGTTTTTATTATTATCAGTATGCGTTGTATTCTCGTAAAATTATCTCGGTGTAATATATCCCCAGGCCTTCCCACAGTTGGGGTAAAGGATCTGTTAGTTTTGTTAAATGGAATCATTTCAAAATTTCGGCTCTGGCATTATGAAGTTTTGTATATTTTTGAAATGCTGTATGATGTTATGATGTTACTCCGTTGCAGTCATGACAAAGGCAAATATGAAGGGTTTTGTTTTTTTTTCAGTTACAACGATAATGAATTGACAATAATGAAGTTCAAAAAAATTCTTCATTCAATAAGGTTCGTTATATAGGATGTATATAATTTTCTTTTCTTTCTTTCCTCACCTCCACGCGGGGCCCCCTGGGATCTTTTAAGATGCGAAAGAGAGAGTGGTGTGCGGAAAGCAACGGGAAGCTACCGCATTTACTTTTCCCAAGAAAAACTGCAAACATGGCATGATGAATCTTTTCTCGGCAAAAAATTCCGGACGTAAACTATCCCCCCATTCGGATGTCCGGGAGGGGGATACTGAGGAAGGTTACATTATGAAGCAAATAAACCGACAGAAGAAAAGAAGATTGAGGATTGGATCATGGAATGTGAGAACTCTTCTTCAAGCGGGGAAGTTGGAAAACTTGAAGGAAGAAATGAGAAGAAACAGAGTGGATGTGATGGGAGTATCAGAAGTGAGGTGGAGAAATAGTGGTGAGTTGGTGAGTGATGAATTTAGAATGTTTTATTCAAATGGTGAATGTAAAGGAAGTCATGGTGTTGGTGTACTACTGGGACCATGTGTGAAAGATAAAGTGATATCAGTGCGTTATGTAGATGACCGGATGATAATGGTGAGACTACAAGGGAAAAAATTGGACTTAGTGCTAGTGCAAATTTACATGCCACATAGTGGATTAGAAGACGAGAAAGTGGAAGAATACTACGAGAAGATAGAAGAAATAGTTGAGAAAGAGAAGAAGGGTGCATATGTAATCCTAATGGGCGACTGGAACGCAGTAGTAGGAGAAGGACAAGATGGAAAAACGGTTGGAAAATATGGACTGGGAAAAAGAAATGACAGAGGAGAATCTTTGGTAAATTTCTGTAAACGGAATGAAATGATTGTTGGAAATACGTTATTCCAACAGCATAAAAGAAGACGATACACGTGGACATGCCCAAGGGATGACAGTAGATATGAGATAGACTATATACTCGTACAGGAAAGATACCGAAATTGCTTAAAAAATGCAAAGACTCTACCACGAGCGGATATTAATTCAGATCATGTCCTACTGATAGGCGAAGTAGATATTCGTCTGAAAAAGATAAGAGGAGGGCAAGTGACGAAGAAGTTTGATATAGAAAAACTTATGAACGAAGAGGAAAAAAGAAAATTTGAAGAACATTTTCAAAAGAAAGCCTCTAATTTAGAATCCATACCTGAAAATAGTAATAAATACTGGACGCATCTAAAAAGCTGTATACAGGAAACAGCAGAAGAAACAATAGGATACAGAGAAGGTAAGAGTAATAAGAAACCTTGGGTCACAGGGAAAATGTTGGAGAAGATGGAGGAAAGGAGAAAATGGAAAAACATCAACACAGAAGAAGGTAAAAGAAATTACAAGAAACTAAACAACGAACTAAGAAGAGTAACTGATAAGGCGAAGGAAGACTGGATGAAACAGATATGTGAAGAAGTAGAGGATCTAGAGAGAAAAGGAAGATATGATTTAATGTACCCCGAAGTAAAATGTTTGGATTTCACAAATAAGAATAAGAAGTCCATGTGGTTGATAGAAGACGAAATCGGCAATGAAATAACCGACAAACAAGGAATTTTGAACAGATGGAAGAAGTATGTAGAAGAATTATATGAGACAGGGAATCGTCCAGATTACTTAGCTATAGAAGATGAAACAGCTGTATCAGAAGACGAAAAAGGTTGTTGTATTCTAAGGGAAGAAGTTGAGCTAGCGATTAGGGAAATGAAGAATGGGAAAGCAACAGGAGTTGATGGAATACACATTGAGTTAGTTAAATGCTTGGGTGAAGACAAGAAGCAAATACTATCAATATGCAATGAAATATATGAGAAAGGTGAATGACCTGATGATTTCATGTAAACAGTATTGCTACCAATACCGAAGAAAAATAATGCAAAGAAGTGCAGTGAGTTCGCCTTATATCGCACTCAGCGAAGATTCTTCTGCGAATACTGAACAGACGTTTATATTCTAAGGTGGAAGGAGAGTTGGAAGAAGAGCAGTTTGGTTTTAGGAAAGGAAAAGGTACGAGAGATGCAATTGGACTGCTGCGAACAATCGGCGAAAGATATCTAGAAAAAAATAAACACTTATATGCAGTATTTGTGGACCTGGAAAAGGCTTTTGACAGAGTGGATTGGAATAAACTTATGGAAATCTTGAAGAAAATTGGTGTGGATTGGAAAGAGAGAAGGCTAATAACTAATCTTTATATGAAACAACGAGTCAAAGTCAGGATAGGAGAAAAATTGTCAGAGGGAAGTGGAATAGGGAGAGGGGTGCGACAAGGATGCCCTCTATCACCTACGCTGTTCAACATCTACTTAGAGGAGTTAGTGAAGAATTGTTTTCAGAACATGGGAGGGGTGATAGTAGGAGGAAGAAGAATAAAGTGCATAAGATTTGCTGATGATAAGGCATTGTTAGCAGAAGAGGAGATGATACTAAGGGATATGCTACTGCAGCTGAATGACAGCTGTGAACAATATGGAATGAAGATAAATGTAAACAAGACAAAGACTATGGTTATCGGAAGAAAGACAAAGAAGATAAACATAAGTATTCGGAATGAGACATTGGAACAAGTGAACAACTTTAAATACTTAGGGTGTACTATAAGTGGTGATATGAACTGCTGCCAAGAAGTCAAGAGGAGGATAGCAATAGCAAAGGAGGCTTTTAATAGGAAAAAGAGCATCTTCTGCGGACCTCTGGAAAAAGAACTAAGGAAGAGACTAGTGAAGTGCTTTGTGTGGAGTGTGGCATTGTATGGGGCAGAAACATGGACATTACGACGCAGTGAAGAGAAACGACTAGAAGCATTTGAAATGTGGATATGGAGAAGAATGGAGCATGTGAAATGGACAGACAAAATAAGAAATGAAGCTGTGCTAGAAAGAGTGGGTGAAGAAAGAATAATGCTGAAACTGATCAGGAAGAGAAAAAGAAACTGGTTGGGTCACTGGCTGAGAAGAAACTCCCTAATGAAGGATGCACTGGAAGGAATGGTGAACGGTAAAAAAGTCCGAGGCAGAAGAAGATTTAAGATGATCGACAACATTATGGTAAATGGATCTTATGTGGAGACGAAGAGGAAGGCAGAAAATAGGAAAGATTGGAGATTGCTGGGTTTGCAGTGAAGGACCTGCCCTTGGCAGAGAACTGTGTATGTACATAGGATGATTCACGAAGATATGCAGAAACTTCGGGAGCTCATTCTACATGTAAAAGTAAAGAAAAAAAGTTATATAAACATAGGTATAAACATAGGGATAAACGAGAAAAACTGCACAGCGCAGATCGTCCGGAAGGCATCTTACTCCTCGAAATGACCTTTAAGTTTATAATCATATTCAACTCAATAAATAAAAAAAAGAAAACAAAGTATTTATTTTCGATTGGCTATGTTATGTTATGTAGTGAATGTGGGTGGCAGAGAAGCCAAGCACTGCGACCAGATATCTATTGTAGGCCTACTATCCCACGGAAATAACGACAGATGGAGAGAAAGACTGAGAAAGTATGGTGGGAGAAGTGCTGGGGAAATGGGAGAACCCCGAGAAAAACCTGCCCAGCGCGGATCGTCCACCATCACGAAACCCACTTCGATTGGCTAACTTTTTTAGCTACAAAAATGTTTTAAGCAGAATTACTAAACAAATTTTATGTAATACTATAAAAAAATCTCTTCGTCATATATTAAATATATTTCTTCTTTAAAGTCATTTTCAGATTTCATACATCTACAAACGATATTTCACAGAAGCTATCGTTCTGCTTTTTCAAGTTCTGAAATTGATTAGTGAAAATCATAATCCCCATCTGATCGTGGAGATTCTATTCAAAATTAAAGATAAGCACACCAGATACATAATTAGAGGCTTGCACAATAAAGAGCTATCCCTGCATCAACAAGTATAAAGGTTATGCAGTTAAAATAGCAGTAGTAACATCTTGTCTTATTTCCAGGACTTAATGCGGAATAAAGACGAAAAATCTAAATAATTGGTATCAAAAATGTTTGTTTATGCTGGAGGATGGCTTATTATTTGTTGCTTTTAGGTCATTAAGATAACTTCAGTGTGTATATATTGTTGCTATTGTTATTAGAGCTTATTATTGTTATTTTAGTTTGCGAAATTTAGAACTTGAAAAAGCATTACGATGGCTTCTGTGAAACATCGTTTGTAGTTGAATGAAATTTGGAAATAACTTTAAAGAAGAAACCTTATCTAAATTAAGCCACTTTAAACCTATAAACATTCAACGAATCAACTCAGTCTACTGTCTTTTCGCTATCTACTGCATTCCAATCAGTTCACCCCCATCTTCGTTGTCTCACAGTTTTCTTTTGTTTTTGACAATTGTTTACATTGTAACTGTCAAAGTTCATCGCGCTATACGAGTTTCGACATTCCAAAGTGGGGGCGTATGAAGGAAACATTTAGGAACAATGCATACTTAAGGAAACATTTAGCTAATAAGCTTAACATAAAATACAATTTCCGCCTACGATTGTGCTACAATGGCTTGTAGTTGCATATGATTATTCAGTTAACTACCAGTCCACATCTAAAGGAAAATTATCGATGAACAGAGTTGAAGTAATTATTGTTATCATAATGAAAAGCCATTTTAATAGCAAATAAATTATTTTGGAATTTAAGTTTATTAATTGCTTTTACTTAGATCACATTATAAACTCTCAATTCTCACAAGTCAGAGTATGTTGAGTTGATTTTTCTAAAATCAAGATTATTTTTTTTTTTTTTAATTTTTTCTTTTTTAAAAATTATTGTTAATTTGGGCAAAAATGGGAAGATGTTTGTGTATTTCCCTCCTAGTTTTTCTATTTTTATTATTTTTTTTTCCATATGTAGCTCGAGGCGCATAAAGGTGCGCAATTCGAGGCAAGAACCTGCTCGCTCGGCCTTAAGGGTGATCCTGAATTTATACTATGCAATGTACGTCGACACGTGCTGCACTTATCAATGAACGAATGCCAAGCTTTATTTCTTAGTTACGTAATAAATTTAGAAATGGTTTCCGCCAATCACAGGACAGGAAGCTGAGACACAGTTAATGTTAGATGATGGAAAGGTACGTGACGTCATTTAAGTAACTCGACTGGATTTACCACGATAACTAATGATGATCGTTTGTGTTATTACGCCTTCGCGTCATCTTTTAAAACCCAGGCTCGTAATTCGAATGTTGACAAATTGTTACCGTTATGAACAACCCACGGAAGATGCAAATTCCATATAACTAAACGTCCCCTTTTTCTGTGCATCACGATCCGCACGATCAATCATCTGTCTGTCTCAGAATGAATACACATTCCAGTTCCCATTATTTCTTTTCTCAAATCCAAAAGAGAAGAATGGCATTTGATTGCCGCGTCCTTCTTCCTCTAAACTTCCCCTTCTTAAAAAAAAAAAAAAAAAACCCAAGACTCCTTGTGATAGCTTAACTCAAAAAACAGGGCCTTAGAATCCCAGCCCTACAGTAAATTAACCAATAGCTCTCAACTCAAATAGACGGTCGACAAAGAAAATGACACCACTTCGCTTATTAATTCACAATTATAGCATTTTTCAAAAAAGAAGGATTGCCATATATGGTCATTACGGAGCGATCGATTTTGTCTGGAATAAACGTCACCAGTCATGAAGTCATCAACTTGAACTCCGAGCAGTCAGTCCGAGATGGCGTCGTGTTGTGATTGCATAAGCGTGACCACGAAAGGACAAACTTAGCATAGCCAAGCAAGAGGAATAGTGTGGAACGTTTTTAATTATTTCAAGACCTGTAACTGTAACTGTAGAAAATGCAACAACCAGAATGTTTTCATATGTTTAAAAGAGTTAGTTACGCATTTTAGCATTAGACGGCGCTGTAACGTCCTGGAAACAACAATCCATAAGGAAATTACGTCATAAAAAGCTCTTCTTTCATGAACTCAACTGTAGTTGAATTAATCTTTATAGTTATCTGCCATTAAATCAGATAGATTATTTGTCTGGTTCACAAGGAAAAAAAAAAAAATTCCTTTGTAAGCTAATCTAAAATCAGTAATTGAAGAAATAAAACTTTAAATGAGAAAGTACTGTTGTACATTAGTTAACTTAGTCTACTGTTATTAAGTTTTCTATTAGTAGAATAGAAGTTTTCTATTAGTAGAATACAGATAATATTGGCTAATTGAAACTATGATTCTGATAAAAGAACACAGACAGGTAATAATAGGTTATATTTTTGGTTTTTGTTAACACATTTCCAAGGCACTTCCTGTGGTGCTCGCGAAAAGAATTTGTAATAAATGTTAAGAAATTCTGCCTGTGGTATGAATGGAACACAAGGTTGAGAACACCTGATATAGATCACCTGATGCTGTCCCCGCATTAGGATCAGTCGTAACGTCTACGAGAATCGAGTGGAACGGACATAAAACGAATGAGAAATTAACCCACTTATGGAGGTTAAAAGCTTTGTATTCTACAAATGGATCGACTAAAGAGCAGTCACATAGAATTAGTTCTCTTTAAAATATTAATGAATGTCTTTTACTGCTGTTTCGTTCCTTCTTATGAGAGACGATAATGAAAAGTACTATTTAATTGTTGTTTTATAATTGAACACCATAAAACTATTTTATCAAAATTTAAATTCGACATCGTTGACAAGAATAAGGATGAAAATCAAAAGTAATCTAATTTAATTTTCTTTTTCTTCTGGCAAAGTGAAATAAACTGATCTTTTTATATAGGGTGTCTGCAAATGATTGGCGTGGTTTCATTATTGTACTGTGGGGGTATTATTTAACATATCATCAAAAAAATTGTACAGAGACATAGAAAACATCTCCAAGTTTTTTGTTCCATTTTAAAGATGCTCGACATGTGCACCGCTAGTGACTCTGCACACATCAACTCTGAAATCAAGTTCGTCCCACACTCGATGTAGCATGTCCCTGTAATTACAGTAGAAGCATTGAAGATGCGAGTCCGCAGTTCTGGCAGATCAGCCGGTAATGATGGAACAAACACTGCATCTGTCACATACCCCCATAAAAAAAGTCACAAGAAGTTAAGTCAGGGGAGCGTGGAGGCCATGGCGTGATCATCATTCCCGGTACGAGCAATCAATCGGTTTCGCAGTGTACAGTTGAAGAAGTCACGAATGTCATGATGGAAATGTGACATAGCACCATCTTGTTGGAAGATGAAGTCCATTCTGTTTGTCTCTGGATTCGATATTCATACGAAGATGATCAATCAAACGTTTGGAGTGATGACACCAATCATTGGGAATCTTATAATGGTGTAATTGTTTCAATAATTAAATATATATATATTTTGTAAAACCTCTTATTAATTAGTTGACAATGATAACCGTGTAGGATGTCGAAATTGTCGAATTGTAAATATATTTAATTGAAATTGTACATCATACATATGCACGTTAAACTTTTATTCTTATACATTTTAAAAGAGAGAAAAATTTTTTTTTATATGTTTTCAGATATAATAATCTCGAACTAGTAGCAGAATCAGCAGAACACCGCTTTTCATATTAAAGAAAATGATTGGACATATCGCAAAACACCTTCGTAATTGATCCACTTTTGTTTTGTACTTCCCAGAATTTCTGTGCACTCCGTAGCAGTCTTATTCTCGTAAAAGGTGACGTTTTCCCTTAGAGCGAAGATTTTAAAACACTTTCAAACAAACAAATAAACAAAAATCCTCACAGGACCCGTGAGGTTAATTATGACGAGTCAGGATTTGCTATTTGTAAACATAAGATTTCCAGTTGTTTCTTTGATTAAAGAGAGCAGCAAAAAGAGCAGCTCTGAACGCAGCAAAGTCTGAGCATTCAGGTCGTTAGTCTTCATATTTTTAGCCCTACCATCATATTATTTCTATTTGAATACGTTTTTGTATATCGTAAAGTATATTTTTTGGACACTGCTAAATTCATGATAAAAAGAAAACCACATAATGTTCATTGAAATTTCAGATTCATTTAACCATTGTTGGATTAACACGACTAATCAATGAATAGTCGACAATTAAAAATCTTGTTGGGACTCCCCAGATCCATTTTTCGAATCATTATGATGGGCTAATTAATTAACCTCCGCCGCCAACTGAACCGGGCTTCTCCAGCCTGCAGCCAATCGCCTGTACCTCTAAACTGCCGGGCCCAAACAATATTAATGTAGAACTATTAAAAAAAAATGGTACAACTCCGAATGTAAATGTATGTTTTGCTTGTGGTTTGCCTACTATGTGTGTATGTATGAGTACATATAGATAAAGAGTAAATAGGGCTGAATATAATGAGTGATGAAGTTGAAAGGAAAACTTGCTTAGAATAATCAATGATTGTATTTATTTTATTGTTTTTGAATTTTAATTTGATAATTATCTTTGTGATTCTTTTTATTTTAGTAGCATTCAAAGTAAAACATTATTTATAGTTTCAGAATAACCCTTAAAGGATATTATCCTTTCATTGATAGCTCGCAGCAGTCAGGGAAAAGACTTCCTGAGAAATAGCCGTAAATTCAAAATCCAATTCGACTCAAAATAAAAACAAAAGAAACTATTTACTTTCTGTAGAAAGTTTACATTAACTACACTAACTGCCTTAAATGAATAAAAATTAACCAATCTTACCTAAATGGACCACTTGAGGATAGGCGGGGCTTCATAATTACAAAATATCCCACCAGGCTACTTCTTGGCTTGTGGGATAAGCAAAGCCATGTGCTTTGTTTAACTCGTATAGATATAGAGGAAATATTATATTGAAGAAGGATATTCCAAGCGTTTTTAAAGAATTATTACAATAAGGAACTGCAACCATTCCTGATATCAAAAATCCGACGATTTTTTTTTTTTTTTGAGTAATCATACTGAAAGTTATAAACTCGCCTTATGGGCTTTGTTTGTTTAGCCCACAAGATCTCTTAGCATGTGCTTAACACGTCGAACTTCAAGTGGTCCATTAAACCAATTTAAATCTACGCATATTAAACGGGTGCACATAGTCCACTGTCTGCTTCATTCCAATCAGTTTGCCAACAAGAGTCTCAACAGAGGCGGCGTAGAAAGAAATATACAACGCATATTTAAGGGAACGTTTAATTGATAAAATTAATACAAACTACAATTTTTGCCAACGATTTTGACTCATTTGCTATAATCCTAAAAGCAATTCGGTGTTGACGAATCTATTTATGCCAGTGGTTTTAAATTTAAGGGCAAACATGAGATGGTGCTAACTTACAGCCGGAGACAATCCGATGATCAGATGTACAAAGAACGAAGGAAAACATTAAAACAATTGATCTAAATAATAAGTTGTTTTTTTCTTTGTTTTGTTTTAATAAGAATTCAATAAAAAAAAAAACAATTGTTGTCCTTCAGATCTTTCCATAAAAATAATAAATTAAGTAAACAATGATGTTGGAAAAGAAATCATAAAATTTGAGTCAACATTTTACGAACTCTATAATGAAATTGAACAAGAATGGATGTTGGTCAGACTCCCTTTCCGGACAGTGAGTTTGATACCGTTGGTTTAAGCTACGAGATATTCATCAGGTTTTCAACAAATTGCGCATGAGCAGAGAAGCAACAATATAATATAAGAGTAAAAAACACACACATTTTAATATCTGGAAGTTTCACAGTATACAACGCTTGTACTGTAGAGGAGTTCGGATTACCGCTATCTAATTTCACCAGCCCGCTGTGATTGAATGACATTCTGTTTCTATTTTAATGAATCAATATAATACTAGCAGTAGGAAATTGAGCTCTGATAAAGCTTCGACTAATCAGCAATGGTGCCATTAACTCTGTAGAAAGTTCAATTAATATGAGCACCAAGCTGTTATTAATATCCTTGTGTGAATAAATCTGGATTCATTTGGAAAAGAGAGACGCAGGATTAATTTAATCCCCAGTCTCTCTACTTCAGGCCTGAAACTTTCTTTCACTTTTATTATTAAAAAAAAGGCATCTCAGATCTCCAAGACGAGAACAATTGAAGCAATACTCAATGTCAAACCAATTTCTTCATCTGAATAACTGCGAAAAATATTTTCTACAGCGTAATAATAATATCTACAGACTGCTTCAGCTTTCTAGGGACCACTGTTACGTAGCTCACTACGGCGTTAATCAAATTTTATATCAGTTAAAGCACCGGGACAATAAAATTTTAATTATCACTATACATTATGGGGTGACATAACAGAGAGGAAGTCATTAACAAAGGTCTACAGAAATCTAAAATGGACTGTAGAACATATTTTTCCTATCAAAATAAATTCCTAAAAAATTTTTGGATTATGCAGGAAAGTTTCGTTAAGAGAACAGGCGGTGCTTCGTTAACTACTGTATCATAGAATTTGGTTAAAAAAAAGCAATATTTAAAGCATCTACAAAATCTTCGAAGCATTTGGTAAAAACTTTCAAAATTATTAAATATATTCTAATACAGTTTTGAGCCGCGGCAAAATTATATAAATAATCTTTGATTAAACAATACAACAATTTTAATATGAATTTAATTCAAAGTTAAACAATAGTTTTATAAAACAGAATAAAATCACATTTTATTCAGAATTTTCAAACAAATAATATAAATCTAAAACGAGCCAAAAAGTACCAAAACAATCCAATGGTAATCATTTAATAAATGAGATAAAAAAAATGTTATCTCTGATTTTAATATAAAAATGCAAACGTAATTATATATATATAATTATCTTATTGTAACATCACTGACAGAACAACAGTTATCACGTTATCTAGTTTCCATTATAAATCTTTTATTGTTGTTGTATATCTTATTGATTACAATTATCAATCACGTGCAATTTATTTATATTAATTTTAAAGCTCCAATAGTAATAGCAACGGTGAATTTTGGTTTCAGTGATTGTGTTTCCGAAGCAGGAGCTATCTAATTATTGGCGGTTGGAGAGCTCATTTCAGTCCCTTACCTATTCACGACGTGAATCGATCACTGGTAACGAGATGCCGCCCGTTTTTACGAGTGACAATCAAAGACACGGTCCCCCGCACCACGCATTTGTCGAAAAATGGTGGCCGCGACTTGAGTGCAACGTCATGCCGCCGTTGTCAATCCGAGTCGGTTTACACTAGCCGGGTGCGGGCCTTCTGTCATTCACCAGGAGCACAGTGCCCATCCCGCCATTCCGAAGGCCGAGTCGATTCCCGCAGATTCTCGCTCTAAAACCGATGACAATCGCTCAGATGAAGATGCGATTTCGCCGATGATGTAAGAGCACAGTGTCAACTCGCTTTGTTCCTCTCTAAATATCATCAAAATGTTAATCGGCGGCACGTGAATGAATGGACGGAACTATACGATGGTAATATACATCTATATTATCAGTTCTACCGTACAAAACTTCAATATAATAAAATTTGTTACTATCAATATATTTAAAAAAAAATTATATTTAACCAGCGAATTTATTACTCACCTTATAGCTAAACTTTTTACAATAAATATTCTTACAAACGATAATAAAATTCATTATACGGGTACAAAATCTGGCCAGTATATTCATACATTTCGATTATATTATCTGCAGAAATACATGTTTTATTTGTTAACAATAATATCTATTAGTTAATCATTTATAGTCATTTACCTACGGTAAAATTATTGAAAACGAGTTTGGCAATATTAAAGAAAAAAATCACTGATATCCACAATTTATTGCCGAAATCCTTAAAAAACTATTTCAATTCAATAAGTGATAGAAAAGGTATTCGTTTATATATATAAAAATATAGAAAGTTTGTTATAAAAGTTCAATATAACCTGAACGTATGATCTGTTAACATTAGAAATGAAATAGCAAAATATTAAATATTTTTGTTTTACTGAGTTTATCTTAAAAAAAATTGAAGGGGAAGATGAGGATGAAAACTCCAAGATTTAAACGGGTCATTATTTCAAATGGCACTGAAAAGCATCCTGAAGATTTGATTTAGCATGATTTCCTAATGGGGATGGATGTTCCAACCCCTTGGACAAGATAATGAATTCGAATTTTAAGTTACGTGAATTATTAAAAAAATCTTTACAGGGAAGTTGCCTCTGTAGCTATGTCTGTTACAGCGGACCTAAGAATTCTCGTAATGAATTATGCACATTTATAGAGAATCAAATGTCATTTAAAAAAATAAATCCCACACACTGATAAATCGGAAAAGATTGGATTCTCCCATTGCTCCCTGATGCAAATCGATTCCTTCGTACTTTGACATTGTTTTTGACATCAACACAGTAAAGCAGACGATGTCCTCCAGATGATGTCATGGAAACAGCGCACTCGGTGCTCCCGTTCCATCGGGCTTTCTGTCACAAATACGGGAAATGCTAACAAAAAACGAGACAGGTACTCACCATCTGCCAAGTTCGGACAAATAATGGAATAATCGCTCCCCGAACGACGGTCTATCTGGCTGAAAGGGTAGCTCAATATCCCCATTCGGTGTATCCATGTGCACTATCTCCGCCATGTTTACACGATCACTGCAGTTGTCCTCTGTTGAAACGGCGACGGTGATTGGTGAAATAAAGGTAGGTTCTGGCTGGTCCGAAAAGATATGGTTACACCAATAACCAATCAAATAATTTCGCTTTTACCATAGGCCCCATATCTACTCTGAACTTCCGGTAGAGAAAGTAACCAATCGCGATTAAAAATCCTCTCTTCTGTATCTGTGAGAGCCAATCAAGGCCTTCTTTTCTAAATTCGAAGTTCCAATGGAATGCCGCCATACACAATCAGAAGCACATGATTTCCTGGTGGTTCAACATCTGCTTCCGGAACACTTAAAACTCCATTGCTATTAATATTATTTGGTTAGATCTTTATTTCTTTCGATCACTAAGTACGAAAACGGAAATTGAGATCATGATTTTTCTGTTCTGAGCTCAATGGCTGACTGAAGAGTCATGGTCGAGCCCATTTTCGACTACCAATTCCGTCTGATTTTGATAGGAGACAGCACTGTGGGCAAGAGTTCTTTACTCAAGGCATTCACTGAAGGCAAATTTGCGGAGATATCCGATCCCACGGTGGGCGTCGATTTCTTTGCTCGTCTCGTGGAAGTGAAGGACGGGACGAGGGTGAAGCTGCAGTTATGGGACACGGCCGGACAAGAACGATTTAGGTGCGTCGTATTCTAAGTGCGTTATATTAGGCCTAAGCTAAAATCTTGCATCAGCTGACTTTCAAAACATGAATGGCTTCAATCGGAACTCTTGACCTTGAGTTTAATTTAAACGTTAAATTAGGCTTCCACGTGGGCTTAAAAGCAAAGAAAATACTACTTTCACAAAGCGAGTTGAGTAAGGAAAAATGTAAAAAAAGTGGGGGTGTGGAAATCAATGTCTTGTTTAATATTGTAGCTTCTAGTTTTACTTTTTCTTTAGAGCGTAAACAATTCACACTAAATATCTGAAATCCAATGTCCTTGATCACGGTAAAAGGATCTAATTTGTTTTTGTTTTGTTTTGTTTTCTATTATTAATATAAATTAAGTACAATAATCATTGTACGGATAAAATTCGATACAATTTGTATCTTTATTAAAACGAAGACACAAATCTTGAAATGATGTAATCAATTACAATTTAATAATATTTTTTTACTTACTTTTTTCGTGCAATAAATAAATAATATTATTCAGGACACTTTCCTGAATAATGACCCATATACTAATAAGAAGGCACTAAAATGAAAAACCTTTTAAAACGAAATATTCACTTATTATTTTTATTAATACAAAGGTATTTACTTAGGAAAACCATTCAAAAAAAAAAATGCTAAAACTCATTTTAGTATACCTTATTATTTAGAATAACCAATGATTTAAAATCATGTTTTAAAAGAGATACTGCCCTGAATATGAATTTAAGACAAAGTAAGAATTATTTGTCTTAAAACAGGAAAGAAAACAAATGCACGAGAAATATATAAAATAAACTATTGTATACAGTTACTTGCATCCCATATTGTTACTCATATAATAATATTAAATAATTAATGTTAGCACAACTTCAGTATCACAACAGATGTAATTGGCTAATGAAAAATTTTAACGTTATTAACTGGATATAAGTTTGTTTTCATTCCAGGAAATATTCAGCAGATTGTTCTAGATATGTGCTAAGTAGACCATTCACTCGTAAAATTTTATGTTTTGCTTGGAAAAATATGTTGAAAATTTATTTGTTTTAGTAGTTAAAAAAAAAAAAAAAAGTTATATTCTTATTTAATAAAAGAATTAATTTTTTCCTTAAAAGATGGCGATTGAAGATCAAATAAGTAACAAAATCTTATGCCAATTTTATGACCTATTGTTTAAATCATTTAAGTTAATAGGAAATTCACCTGATATTTTCCAACGGTTTTACTTATTCTTTTGCTACTAATATTTTCATGAAATAAAATAAAAGGCTTTGTATATTAGTATGCATTTCAGTTTAACTTTAAAGATTTATGAAAATGTTACTTGATTATTTGTTATTAATACAAAATCATCACATTTTATATCAGTAACAATAGCTTATTTGACTTTTAATTTAAAAAGAAATATCATCCCCAGCAAATGGAAGAACACCATTTGTAATCAAATCTAATTTAAAGATAGTATTGGCCCAAAGTCCTTTTGGTTGAACTTAGATGCATGTTATCAACTGTTTCAAATTCCTTCATGTGATAAGAATGCTTGCAAAGATCTGTTCTGGAGTGAGTAACATGGAGATTTTTAAATGATTGTGTCATGTGAGCTGCACCACCTGTTGTAAAGTTTCTCACACATCTTGCTTTCTTTGGTTATTGATACAAGAATTCTAATGATGCAAAGAAAAAGATACGTTTTTTTATATTTCTTTTTCAAATTCATGCAAGCTGTTATCTTTGCTTTGGAAAAATAAATAAATAATGTAACTTGATTTTATCAAATTTCAAACAAACCTTTTTTAAAAACAAAGAGAATAAGAAAAATTTTCCTTTATATTTTAATATTTGTAACATAATCAATTCTTCCATTACATCTGTGTTACAAATTCAATATCCAGAATATATCTTAACATTTTTTTTATTCCTTTGCTAAGTTTAACCCTGAACATATATTTCCTTTTCTGTATGTTTGTTATTCAAATCAAAAATACAATAATAAACAAACCCTCTTAGGTGAAACCACTTTTAATTGTAATAATTACTGTCATTCTGTATAGACTTTATGAATGAAGCAATCTAACACAATAATGAATATAGGTGTTATAAACTGTGTGAAGCAAGACCCTTTCACATAAATTTATATTACTGATGTACTAGGCCCTAAAACATGTGAAGAAGCAGACAAAAGCTTAGCTATCATGCTACAATTGAAATTCATCTATTAAATATAAAAATGGTAAAATATGCACTTCTAATATTTATCATAACCAGTGAAACATTATATTGGCTTGAATACCTCATTAAAAACACTTTAAACTAAGTTTTCAAATTTTCATTAATAAATATTTGGACTGAAACCCCCTTAGTTAAATCTTGAAATTATAAAATCTGTCTATCTCATTTAAAACATTTCAAATGGATATGATTATTGTTTGTTAGATTCAGTTATTTCCAATACCAATTTTTTTTTTAATATTACTTTGTCAGCTGAAATTTTTTTAAATCATAATATGGCGAAATATAATTATTAAGATTTGCAAAAATTCACTGATTAAAATTTTTATATTCTTTAAGTGTTTGATTTGACTTTATTCAAGATGGAGATGTCAAGTTTTAGAACTCCATTAAGTGCGAATTTAGCTCTTAAAAAAATTTATAATGTCTCATTTGTTTCAACACACATTACTTATAGTCAATTTCAACTATTATTTACTTATTGACTTCGTGTATTAACATTTGTATTAATACTTATTGTAGACATCCTCTTCCATCTTTCTATATTTATCCACAATCTTTATCTTCAAAAATTCTCTAAACTTGTTTCATCTGTTATGGAGATTCAGTATTGATTGAATCTAAACTATTCCCAATGCCATCTTGATATTAAAATATTCACATTCAGTCAAGTAAATTTTAACTTCTGACAGTTTTTAATTAGAAATTCAGGCTTATAAAAAGCAAAACATATACACAATGGTTGCTATCTTTTTTGCTTTTGACAATAACTGTTTGGAACTGTTCTAGTTTTTATTTCAGTTTATTTTAAATGAAATTTTAGTTTTAAAATAGATTCCATTTTACATCTAAAACTTAGCAAACTTTTCTTTTGTTTTTCACCTAGGTCCATTACGAGATCATACTATAGGAATTCAGTAGGAGCCTTACTAGTGTTTGACATCACAAAAAGACATACTTTTGAGCATATGCCCGAGTGGTTATATGAGGCCAAAAGGCATATAGAGCCTCATAAAGCTGTGTTCCAATTAGTCGGCTGCAAATGTGATATGGAAGCTCAGAGGGAGGTGACCCGGGAGGAGGCACAGCAGTTTGCTGATTATTACAATATAGCCTATGTAGAGACCTCGGCCAAGACAGGTATGCAAGTGGAAGCAGCATTTACGAGAATTGCTCAAGAGATTTATACACGGATACAGACGGGTGAATTCAAAGTGGAAGATGGTTGGGATGGCATCAAGAATGGCTTTGCACGCCCACGGACAAATCATCACTTGATCGAAGCTGAACCAGAAGGAAGTACTTGCTGTTAATGACTGGGAAGTTTGTCTGATGACGTATGAAAATTAAAGTTATTTTTTAATCATCAGCAATTTTTTGTATACTAAATAAATATATATATAAATATATAAATAAAATTTGCCCTTAGTGAGAAAATATACAAGTTATTTACTTAGCAGCCGAACTTTTAATAATATTTTTGTTACTTTGCAATTTAGAAACCTAAAAATCGAGTCTCCTTGCCGACTGTAAATATGTTGAAATTTTCTTTTCCTGTCAGTTTTATAATTATAAAGGAATGAAAAACAGGAGATTTCATTTACTGACTAAAAGCAATTTAGTTCAGAGGAAAGAAATGTTAATTGAATTTTTTTATTCTTTTGGCATGAAATAAATTTGCATCTCATTTAATTAACAAACTTTAAGGTGTAAATATTGGAAGATTTAACTTTAAGTTTGCATTGTTTATGTATTTTTAAGGTTTTATCAACAATACTAATTATTTTTAATTTATATCTAGATTAGCAATTGCATGCACATATTATCATTACTATGAAATCATGAGCAGTGAACAAATATTAATAGTGTACTAATTTATTTTTTTTTCTTAATTTTACAAATGTTGTTACTGTTTGCCAATTAGCAATTATGTATGTAATTAAGATTTTTTTTCTTCACTATCTTTGGTAGACTTAATGTATTTAAATAATTGTGAATAGAATTACTTATTTTAACTTTGAAAGTCCCTAACCCAGAGTTTAGCGTTTACTTAAAATGACTCATTGCTTTATCTTATTCAGTTTCGTAGGTCGTAAAGTTATAAAACTTTCTTACAACTACATTCTGATTTAAAACAAACAAACAAAATTTCTTGGCCATTCTATGAAATTCTTTTCCACTGAACAACAAAAAAAAAAGGTTTTCATTCTGTTGCGGTTTTATGATCAAGGTGCTTGGATGTTGATGTTAAAAAGAAGTAAAATATATTTTCTATACTTAAAAAAAATTACCAGTGAGATTTATTTCTTGTTTATCTGTATCTTCTTTTTGTTTGGGCAATATTCAGGTTATCAGGGTAGCTAGTTATTTGCAACATTTACTGCCTTTTACTTCCCCCTCTATTTTAACTACCAAAATAAACAAGACTTAATTTAAGCTTTCAAGAAAGTAACCATTGATGAGAGAGAATCATTAGTGAGCAGCAAAATAATTCTTTTTTGATCAATCTAGTCTCAAATACTATATCTTACTAGTCATGTAATTATTTAGAAAGAAGTCGGTAACTCTTAGCTGTTGTGGATTATATGGAAAGTTGATCAATCCTGTGTCTTTTTTTCAATGATAATCTTATCTCATTTTTCTCCTACATTCACATTTAGTTGTGTAGTTGTATTTCAAAATTAATAACCTTTTTTTTATTCCATTTCTAATGTGTTTAATTTCAGTTAAATTTCTAATACTTAATCGAGTAATCATAGCTTTCATTTCTCACTTATTTGAATGCTGTTAAATTCGTTCAGTGAATAATCTTACAAAACCTAGTAATGTTTTGTATCCAATAAACATTCATAAAGATTACTAATGCTAAGGAATTCTTTACCACTCCAATGTGCGATATATACTTTTTTTTTTTTTTTTCCTTTCCTTTTAGCATACGGAAAAATTACTAATGTTTTTATGCCATTAAGTAAAGTCAAGAATACAACAAGGACCCTCAGAGGTTTTTTTGTTTTTGTTTTCATTTTTCATTGCTTGGAATGAAAAATCCAGTGCTATCTTTTACTACGTTCAAGCTTACTAAGTGAAATTTTAACAATTACAAATCTTTTTTGTATGATTATTTACCAGAGTTAAAATAATGTCAAAAATATATTTGAAGAATTAATTTCATGTTTCTTCATTTTTAAGTTATAAAAACAAAAAACACAACAACAACCTTGCCTTGCTCCTCTATACTGTTCGTTTTCGAAAGCGAGAATCACTACTCGCAGACGATTCTACTCCTCAAGGGGTGTTATGCTAAGATGGGCACTTTCCTAAAACTGTTTTTTTTTTTAGTAGCATGCACATGTATTTCGGATACTTACTGATTAGAATCTTTCTATCAGTTCTTTGCTTTCTAATTATTTGAATTCGATTGAAAATTTCTGTATTTATTCTTCACATGGCTAGTTCAAGTGGAAATAAAGCTTTCAGGAATGGCACTAAAATCGAATTCCTATGCCCCCGACATCAGGATTTTATTTTGCATCGAAGAACAAAACTGTTGTATACCTATTTAAAGTTTAAATTAAAAAAAAAAAAAAATGTGAAAATGCCCAAAATTCTTTTGGACATTTTTGCTTTTAAGAAAAACATAACGGAGGAGCATTTTTGCAATAGTATTTATTCTTTCCATAATTCTTTCCCAAAAAGCGCAAATAGAACGCAGCTACTAGTAAACTAACACTATAAAAAGTAAACATCCCCTCTTTGTTTCTCCTCACCCCTATTTTGCTGAAATCGAAGGAGACCTGATGCAAACGCAAAAGCGTTGAAGGCTCTCATAAAAAAAACCGAACAGTATCTACAGTGAAGTCTCACTTATACAAAACATTCAATTATACGAAGAATTTCTCATTCCCCTGCAAAATCCCCATAGTCCTATATGTAATTCACTTATACGAATAATTTTTGGTTCCCCTCATATTCGTATACGTGAGACTTTACTGTATTTCTTATTGTTGTGTTTTTATTGTATTTATTTCTAATTTAAGTAATAATATTAAAAGGCCGTAAGGTGTCACAACAACAGTCAAACTTCACTATTCAAAACTCTTACTGCATCTTAAAGCTTACAACTTATATTGTTTTTAGTGAGATTGTATTTATTCAGGTCTTATAATATTATATCTGGTAACTAGTTTATTCAGAAATGCGGATGAATTTAGTTTCTTGCCATTTTGAAATACAGGAAAATTCAGAAATTAATTATTACTTTTATGTATATAGGAAAAAGACAATAACCAAGAGAGATAGTCTTAGAGTTCGAAGTATATAAAGGTTTAAATTTTAAGATGTAAATATGATTTAGGAGATTTGATGAATCTGTGACATAGTTTAGAGATTGTAATTATTTATTTGAACTAAAAAAAAAAAAGATAATGTTTTATTACTGCAGTTTTCTTATTTGATGATGAAAAATTTTGTTTTATGATTTGATTATTACTTTAAGTATAAGAATGGAATTTTTTGGTTTTTGTGATTAACAGAAACAAAAAAAGTTTCAGTAAGATGATAGAAGTTAAGATATTAATGGTTTGTCTGATATTTAATGTTAAAGAACTACTTTTCTAGCAGGACTGTAATTTCTTGGTATTTTAAATAATAGTAATAGAAAAATGTTTCGGAAAAAAAAGTCGCATAAACAGATAATCTCAGTAATTGATTATTATGCAGGTAACATTCTGATACAATGTAGATGGGGTAAGAATTGAAGGACTGAATTGTTAATTTGGTCATCTTTGATTAGACCATTATTTTAAGAATATTTTCATCAAAACACAATTGTAAGATTGAATTGCCAGTAGGGGTTATTTCTATCCTCTTACTGAAAAAAAATATAATAAGTCGGAATCTTTTTCCTTTTATGTTTCATATTTTGTATTTTACGTTATTTAAGTTTTAAACTTATGGATCTTGAGAAAGTCCTTGAAAAATAGGACGAAAGATTGAAGACATGTTGATGAAGTTTGTATTTGTTTGGAATTTTATAATAAGTCGGGTTTAGATAAACTACTTTTTAAGATCTGTTTATTGAAATGTGTAAGTTTTTGGAGAAGCCAATATTTATTAATAATGCTGTTACATTACAATTTATATTTCACATTCAGTAACAAAGTATAAAATTTATTTATGTGCATAGAAAATATTTATTTATGTTTATATTGTATTTTATTTTTAAAAAAAAGTAATTTATACTGTATGCAGTAAGTAAAGGACGGATCTGTTGTAATTGCAGCTATGAAATGGTGGAATTCTTGATTGCAAAATCCTATGAGAAAGATTCGTAACTCTTGAAATATGTGCCATGCAATGAGCAATTTCCATTTAGTACAGATGAACAATACTTCAAGCATTTTCCTATAAGTTAAATTTTTATTTTGTTTTAAATTAATAAAGGAATGTTGATCTTTTTCAGGGTGGACAAAAAAAAAAAAAAAAATCCTCTTGCTACTTAAACAAGCACTTGCTGCAATTCGAGTAAATGCTAAAATACATAATAAAGAAATGTGCTGTTTGGCTTTAAAATTTTCTGAATTCAATTTACTGCTTCCAAATTTCAGTGATCATTGAATAAGTATCTACAAAGCGTATTCTTTTTTTTTTTCTTTTTTTTGTAATTTCTGCTTTTGTAATTACATAAAAATGACAGAAGTTATTTGCTGGAAGCTGATGGCTCCTTCATCATAGCACTTATCTCATACGGGTAAGCTATCAAGAGTGGCAGTTCGATGATGAGGAAAAGATTATTCGATGGGAATCGTAAATTCTTTTTGAAAGTTGTTTTAGAAATACAACTTGAGAATGTATACGTTTCTTATACATAATCATTTTTTTTTAAATTTATAGTTGTATTTTTAATAAAAATTAAAATTCAAATTGGGTATTTTTTTTTTTTTTTTTTGTCCACCCAAACAATTAATATTTTTTATGATTTATCTGATATAAGGCTTTTTTTGTGTGTATTAAGATTCTATTTTTAAATAAAGATAGGTGCTAATTCAAATAACGATACTGTCAATGCTTTGTGATCTGTTACAAGAAGAAGAAAACATTTTGGCTTTTGTGATAATCATAAAAAAAAATACAGATACTGATTTCGATGCTTATTATTCCAATAAATATTCATGAATTTTGGAATCCTTTTTATTAATGGAAAATTTGAGTAACTTTTATTGCCTGTTTGCAATGACAATTAAGGGGAAGTAACTTGCCTCGATTACTTAACTATCGTGTTTAATTTATAGTATTTGTTGTAAGTTATGAAAGTTTAAAGCTCTTTTTCTAAGAACATTAGGCTTATAAAAGTATTGATTTACTCGTAATAACTTTTCACCCAGTGAATGGAATGTTCTTTAAACTTGGCATAGATCATCTCTTGCCTTTAAATATATTTGTATTTGAAACTTTCTCTGTAGATCCCTCTTAAGAGAAATTTACATGTGACGACGACAAAAATTACTGTAGAAAACAGTAAAAGTGTAACAGTTAACTCTCGGCTAGGTGAATTTCTTCTTATGTCCAACCATACATTCTAAACAACTTTCCCTCTTGAGTTGTGGAGTATATTGTCAGCAAAAATTTTACTTCATGAGCCAAAAGGCCTACTAGTATTACAGTTGTGAGTGAGCCTATATTTGACTATCTCATAAAATAACTTTTTAGAAAATTATTTACCACTATTATGCAATATAATAATAGTAAATAACCTTGTAAAAAAATCTCAGAATGCTTTTTTAACTTAATATCTTAAAAATGGGTCAAAAATTGTGCGCTGAGCTAAATAATTTTGTACCTGCACAGCTTAGTGGGAAAATTGATTCTAATAAATTTGTTCTGGCTTTGATTAAGTAACTTAAATTCAATTTTAGCTTTTTGTTTTTCAGATGTAAAGTTTATTCAGTTTTCATATATCTGAATTTAGAGAATTTATATTCAGTGGGTAAATTAATTAAGCACAGAAATACCCTAATCCTGTTTAGTCTTTTCCAAAAAAACAAATTTTAGGGATAATAGGCTTGAAATTCTTTCAGGAAGGTTTGCATTCTAACGAGGCTCTGAAAGTTCTTTAAACAGATTCTCATTGAAGTATTTTTAATCCTAATCCTGAAAATACATGAAGAGGTAATGAGAGTTTGTTGTCCTAAAAAGTAAAAATGACAGCTGTTTCAATTTTATTTCTAACTTTCATAACTGTAGATAATTTTTATAATTTTATTAGTTGGGATGGACACTTTCAAGTCCCTAGTCATAGGTTTTCCAAAATAATTTATTTAGTTTTTCTGTTTAAGAAAACGAAATATTGTTGGTAATTAAAGAAGATAGTTCAAGAATATTGGATATTTTATTTAATTAACAGTAAATTAATTTTCTGGTACAGAAATGTGAGAGTAATCAGTTATTATTTTCATATTTAAATAGGCAAACTCAAAGCTTAAGAAACAAAAATTTGAAAGCGGGTCATACTTACAAGTTCCTTTATAGTAATCGTGACAAGTTACAATTATAACTTTCGGCGACTTTTACTCTTGACTAATTTTTATTTATTGTTTATATTTAACTACTTATTAAGTTTTAAAATGATTTATTTGCTTTGTTCTGTTAAACAATAATTGAATATTGTTTCATCTTTAAAAATGTAAATGAAAATTAATGCAAAATGTGTTCATTGTTCCTTTTCCATACTGAAGCATTGCTGTATTTTTCTATTGATGTCTATAAGTACACCTTAATAATTTGCATACAAATTTTGAAAAAAAAAAAGCCCTTTTATTTTTGATTCTTTTTTTTTTTTTGTAAAAATAATAAATGTCTGACAAGGAAGCCTTTCAGTAAGTTTAGTTAGTTATCTTTAGCAAATTATTGTCGGATTATCAGTGGGTGTTATGGCTTCCATCCTAGGGAGGAAAAAAAATAAAGTAATGCTGTGATTTCTGCTAAAAGAAAATTGCATTGTAGTAATGTTGAAATTACTTCAAATTGTATTAAATAAAATTCAATTATGTTGTTAAGTCTTTTGTTTTATTGCATCTTCATTTCATGTGTCAGAAACATTTGATAATGAGGCAGTTGTTCTAATGTCATCATTGTGGTTAACAATCATGGAATCATTTTTTTTTTTTTCCAGATTAAACTAATTCCATTTAGCTCTGTGAAAATTTGAGTGTTCCTATACATTTAAATTCATCAGTGTTAAGAGGAAATTTGACCAAGAATTTAATGCTGTTTGAGTGTTTTTGAACAGTTTTTTATATATTAAATAAATGAGCAAGGGAATGATAATCACAGCTTCACATTCATCAGAAAAGCTTGAAGCTGCCTTTTACTTTTTAAAACCTTTTAACTACTTTAATACTTTGTAATAAATGCCGAAATAGGGAAAAGCAAACTAAATGTATTATATCCATCTATCAAACACCAGAAACACTTAAAATTGCAGTTTCAAATTTTGGGTTTTCTAATTTTGCGTTTCATCTTTTTTACATTTGAATATCATAAGAAAAGGTGTAATTTTTTTTATTTTATTTTTCTTTTACATACAAAAATATAAAATCAATTCTAAAGCATAACATACAATGGAAATAATGACATTGTGCTCTGTAAGTCCTTGTAGAGATGGTGTTGTGCAGATGAGCAAAAAACTTGCGTTTGGATGAAATACCTTCAATACCATTTGGCTTATGAATAGCATATGGCAGCGGTTCCCAACCGGTAGGTCGCGACTTGATCCTAAAACTATCAGAAACCATCAGAAAAATCGAAAATCGATCATATATAAGGAAGGGATATGATACAAATATGGTTTTATTCTATATTCTTCTATTCCTATATATGTGGAGGTATTCCGATAAGGAAAGGTGGGTCGCCAGCTGAAAAAGGTTGGGAACTGCTGGCATATGATATACACCAGGAGGAGTCAACTTTTTTTTTTTTCAAAATTAAAAAAAAAAAAAAAAAACATTCATACCAACCAAGCAGATAAACATTAAATGAGCTCACGTCAGCCAATATAATCAATTGAGACCATTCACTCAAGTGATAATATCAGGAGCTGCAGATTTGTTAACACCTGGCAGAAGCAACAGAAACCATCGATTTTACACTAACTGCAGCACAGTTTGATAGATGTTTGGCAATAAATTTGTTAGTGATATACTAGACAGTTATTTCATCTTTATTAAAATTATTTTAAAAATAATTGTAGACTACATTATGTAAATTGTATCTTAACAGAATGAAGGCTTCAAATACAAGTGAGCTACTTGATCCTTTTAATCCAAAGGGTAAAGTGTCTGTCTGTCTCTCTCTTTTATCCAAAGGCAATTTTATTATTGAAGAGGTTAACTATTAGTTTGAAGTTAATCCTTGTTGAATTTAAAATACATCTGCATTAATCAGTCAATACACTTTGCCTCGATCCCTCCTTTTTTTTCCTTTTAATACATTTCAACATTGTAATTTTTTCTCTAATTCAGATTGACATTTATCATTGTTTTAGTTTCTCCTAGGAGATACTGTTGACTATTTCCTAACATTTTGCCAACTTCTTCGGTTTCTAAATACAATAAAATAATCTCAATGTGCAAAATTTTCAATATGATTGATTTGTTAGTCATAACAAATTAGGTCTTCAGCTATTCCAAAGCCAGTACAATTACATACCTATCTTTTACTGTGGGAATAATGCATTTTGTTAACGTTGCCCTTAACTTTCAAATTAATGTATTTTACAATATAATGAAAGATTAACATTCAAGCGAAGGTAAGATTAGTATTAGAAATAGATGTTTAAAGATGAAAAAGAAAAACATTATCTTGATGCTCTGTGAAATACAGAATTTTTTTTTCATCTTTCAACTTCTATTTGTAATCTTAATGTTTCTTTAGTGTAAAATATGAAATTTTGTAAAATGTACTCTCCGAATCCCTTCAGTACAATTGAATTTTTTTTACAATTCTTTTAACTATCTCGTCACCATTTAAGCGAAATTTATCAAAAAGTTTGAAACTTCTCTCACGAGTCATGTGATTAGTGAATGCTCAATAAGTCTGTATTTCCCATACGAATCTTTATAACTGACGGGACACCAAATGTACAGGCTCCAATATTTCAGCGTCCATTGAGACTAGATGAGATTAGGTTGCTTGCTCCTGAGAAAGAAACCTGCTTCCCATAATCTTCATTCCATTTCTTTTATTTAATAAATACTGAAATACATCTTCAAATAAATCTCATACAAAATATCACAGTATTTTGCTCCACTCATCGTGGACCTTCATTAGGTTTTATTTTTGAGGAAGAGAATTCCTCTCCTTCCACAAAGAATTTGTTCAATTACAAAAAAGTTATCAAAGCAATGAGTAGTTAAGTAGGCAAGGAGATATGTTATTAAATAATCGTTGTCAATAATAATTTACATAAATATCTCCTTACCTACATAACAAAAGGATGATGATATTAGATAAGGAGATATGTTATACTACTCCCGATACCATTTATGTTATTTAACGAATCCTTTCCTTTTATAGTTTCTGGAAGCAGAAGAATTCTTTTACTTATAAATAACACCTAAATGAAGCTCCATGACGAGTGGAGTGAAATATTGTGATATTTTGTATGAGAAGATTTATTTGAAGATGTATTTTAGTATTTATTAAACCTGCGTCCATTTTACAGTGTTTTGGGTGAATTTTAGGCCCTTCCAGAGATGAAATAACGTGGGGGAAGAAAATCCCCATTCTCTGCTGGTGATTGAACTCTGCTCCTACACTGGGCTCAATATTTAGTCTTCTACTTAGGAAAAAAAAAAAACTCAAGCCTTCAGATAATTTCAAATGACTTCCAATCTTTCAATGGTGTATATTTAGCTACTGTAACCAATAATACAAAAGCTAAATTATAGTTTTACAATCTAATAATTTAAGTTTATTGATTAATATTGTTGTATTCTGTATTATTTTTTTTTTTAGCGGGTTGGAGGGAAGAAATGATATAATGTTGTTGAAATCTTTTCGGATATTTTTAGAACATTCAAAAGCCAACTAGATCAAATTTGCTCAATCATAAACAAATAATTTATTAAAGCCACTTACTTTTTACATTAATTACAAGTAACTGTCATAAATTAATAAATTTACATTAGAAGATCTAGATTTGTATAACAAAATAAATATAATTTATACAAATTTGAGAGAAAATAAATAAGTATATATTTACATAACGCACAACTAAACGTCATACAAGATTTAGATTCTTAATTTGAATGAAACATTCACATTTTTTTTTTTTTTTTTTAAATATCAGCAATACAACAAAACCTAAACTCGTGTATGTCAGTGAATATGAACTTTGTGTTACATTTTGTGCAAATAAGACATGAAACGTAGACTTCTGAAAAAAAAGGAATTTGTACAAGAAGATACTAGAGAAGGGAAACGTGAATCATTACATTTTCTGATAAAACAAATTCATTTATAAACTTCCTCAGAATAAGAGCAGGCTTTTGATGAATTTAAAATCATTAATACTCTGCCACTTTAAAGAGATCTTTGTAATTCGTTTTAAATAGGCTAGTGGAATACTTTGTCCATTTTTTTTTCTTTATCTTACTATATCCAATCCAAATTTGCGGTCTTTTAATCTGATTTAAAAGGGTTAAATATGTGAAATCGGCTAATTACTACTTCACTATGCCTATCCCTTTGGCAAATAAAGGCTGAAACTTATTGCTTTTAATTATCAAAGCTTCTGAAAACCTCTTATTCTAATTCTTACTGTATTGGGGATTACCAGTGAGGAAAAACAAAAATGTCCTGAATTGGATTGAAGGATTAACAATGGGTCAAAGTATTCCATAATCATAACTATATTATGTTTGCAATTTTATTAATCCCTCCTTTCCGATTGAATTTCTTTTAGGAAACATACTATTTCTCGCATGACGCTTCTACTACATAAAAAAAAGCTTTTCCTAATATCTTAACTAGCTCCTCTGCTAGGAAAATACTTATAATAGTAGTTCTTTTGTCTTCATCATCTTTGGAACAGTTATCTTATGTGGAAAAGAATACATGGGTGCTGCAGATATGGGAAAGGAGGAGACACTTGTCCCACCCTGGAATTTTAGTTTTAATTAAATTCATGCAATATTTTTCTCACAAGGACTAAAAGATACAAAAAAAAAAAAATGTTAAATTTTGTTATAACTTCTTATTTTAGTTTAAGTTATATTTTACATAATTTTTACATTTATAATATATTTTTGCCCCTCCAGAAAAAATTCTATCCATATTTCAAATGTATACAATCACCACATCACTGATAGAGAAATTGTTAGTTATATGCTTAGTTTTATGACTGTACTGAGTTCTTCTATTTCATTAAACACAAGACCTTGGTCTTCTCATTGTTTAACAACAATGCTTTGGAGGAAGCATGAGTTTCTTAGCTTTCAAGATGCAAGAAACATTTTAGAGATATTTAAATTTTAAACTATCTAGAATAACATATTCAAATAAATCATTGTGTTAATTTTTTTATTGTAAAGTTTTAATAACTCTTGACTGCTTAAATCAGCAAAGAAATAAAGAAGTCTACAAATGCCGATTTCTAGTGAGAAATACAATTGGTAATAATAAACAATTAATGAATTTTGAAAATTCATCATCTTACTCAAGACGCGCATTTGAGTGATGTTTGTTTGGCTCTGGACAAACGTAAAGCAAAATGTTGCAACACATTTGGATGGTTTCGGGCATCTTGAAGAAAAGCAGGGCTTCTTAAACTCTTGTATTAAGTGAGAATATAAGTCTCCTAAGTAGCTGTAGTTTACAGTGTGAATTATTGTGTTAAGTGCATTTAGTTCCTATACAATAACTTCACTTTCGAATTGTGACTACTGATCATTTTATCATAATCTACCTCTCCTTTTAGTTTTAAATTTAAATTTCTCAATGATCACCCTTATTCAGAGTATCTAAGTTTCTAATATGCAATTTTGATTTGATTCAACCAAATAAATCTAAGAAACTATGATGTTATATCAAATTTCTTAAATGTTAATTATCATATATTTAAACTTAAAAGTTAATTAAAAATAGTAAACATAAATTCAAAATAAATGAGGCTGGTAATCACCAATGAAAGTGTATTTAGTGTAGAATTCTAGATGGAGAAGATAACTCTTAAATCCAGCTAAAAAGACATCCCATGTCAATTAGCCACCTTAAAAGGGCAGAAATTCCGCTATGCTTTTTTTTTTTTTTAATTATTTTACATGGTAATAAACCAAAAATTTTTATCTAATTAAAATAATGCTTGATTTTTTTTGTTTTTGTTAACTGAAATGAGAAAAATAATTTTTTCTTCTTCCCCCACCCCCAGTATTCTTTAATTACAGAAAGGACAAGCGAGCTCCAAAAATTAAATATGATTAAAAAAAATCACAATCAAAATAGCATTGTAGTGGCTATGAAGTTAACTGCAAGGCTAGGCCTAAAATCATTTAAATTGCCTCATAATGAATAATGGTGAATATTATGTAATGAAAAAACAAGTTTAAATTAAAAATATGTTTTAATATAGTAAGAGGCATAGAAGAAGTATTTATTCCTTCAACTTTTATCAATGATTCTTAAGAACCTTGGATTTTCATTCAAAAGGTTACTCCTACTGACTATTGCCAAAATACACAAAACAGATGTGCTACAACATCACTCAAGGCCTCCTTAATATGACTTCAACATTATTTATTGCTAAGCAAAAAGTGAGAAAAACCTTTCATTACCTTCCAATCTTCCTATTTCTTAAACTTACAATATCCCCGTATTCTTTATTAAAAGGTCACTAAATTTTACCAATATCCTGCAAAATGTAAGGAATAATAATAGCATAAACTTTAAACTGGATTTTCAAAAAAAAAAAAAAAAATTACAAACATTTAAAAGATTGCTCACACATTTAAAATTAATTTTGAATACGAGTTAAAAACATGATTTAAAAGAACAATTTAAACCTGCCTAACTACTGCATGGCCATCCTAAAATATAAAAAATACACATTACTTCCATATAAACTTAATGGATATTTTTACAACTTGACACCAAAGTTACTGTTTTTAGTCACATACAAATAAACAATAAAAGTGGTTCTGTAAGAAATAGCAAATGTTATAATAGTTCAAAGTTTTCCCTAGATGAAAAGTTTTTTTACAAGCTTGTAAAATTTAATATTTTATAGACAGAAAATATAAAAGCAACCGAGATGAAAAACTCCCAAAAATGAGCTAATTTTGCTTTGTATTGAACTACGAAATTATGCTAAATATTTGATGCATTTAGTAATTTTCAAATTGCATTTTGTTGCCAACAGTAGTGGGTTTTCAATCAAAAAGTTATAGTATTGTGCTAATTTAATGTTACTTATGGACAGCTGCTTAATTTGATCCAGTACTACATTCCAAAATCAAACATTTTCAATGTTACTACTCTAATTTAGTATTAGCAACACTTGTTTTTGTTTTTTAAATCAATTCATTAAAATCTTGAAATCTGACAAATTGTAAAGATGGAGGAAATATTTTATTTCAGATATTAGCCTAAACATTTTGCAGAATCATTTCTTTCCAAAATCAATAAAATCAAAATAAGAAAATATGTTTTTAATATTTGTATAATTTCTAATATAGTAGTAGAACAATGAGCAACTTTTATATCACATTCACCTAAAAAAGTCACACAAAAGTGTGGAATTAATGCAACAATGGATTGTATCAAAATCTTATCACACTTTTTTCCATCAGATTTCATAAAACTTTGGAATTTGTTCAAAGATTCAATATCATTAAAGAATTAACGACTGCTGTTGTTAAGTTAGCCTTAAAATATGTAATATCTACAAATTCAAGCAAAAAGCAAAGGTAATCACAGACTTTTCGATTTCATAAACCATTCATGTTATTTACAAAATTGTCAAAAACCACTTTATATATGATCTATCACAATAATAAAAATATAATACTTACACAGAAGAATGAGTAATTTAAATAAAGTTACAAAGAGGTTTATCTTTCTATTAATTAAGATATAATGCATAAGTAAAAACTGCTCCTGAAATTATATTTGTTATCAATCCTAACTATTCAAATAACCACCACTCAATTATATCTAAATTTTAATCATCATCTAATCATTTTCATTTCAAACGAAAAAAAAAAAATTATATTTTAATTATATCATATATAAAATGTAATATAATTAAGAAATCCTAGAAAAGTCAATATGTGGATCAAAAAACACTGCTCAGAAAATATTGTAGCTCTGATAATTAAATTGATTTACAAATAAACAGTGGTCCAATAATTTAATCCGAAAGATGCAGAGGGGTGTTTTAATTTGCCACTGCTGCCGATTAGAAAGCTTTTCTACATAAATTGAAATCACAATTCTCTAGCCTACAGTAATGTGGGAAAAGAAACAAATTCTCTTCTTTTAATTCATGAATGAAGGTACAAAAACAAAGTTAGTATAAACTTGAAATCATTACTGGAAGTACTTTATCATCCAGAATTCTAAGGTAAGCTGTCTCGGATTCTTCTGGCTCCACTTGCACTAATGGATGACAACAATTGTGTAGATGACTGGTTTCCCAGTAAACAGGCTCTGGCTCAACTTCGATGGCCATTTTGTTCCGTCATTCCCCATCCATTGCATGATGTACACAAGTGTTCTTGTAAATACTGGGCAGTCTTGCATTCCAAATGGAAATCTGATAAGTGGAGAAACATTTTGTATTCTGGCGTTACTGTCTTCCAGCTGCCAAAGAATTCGGGGAAGACTCATCCTGAAGGGCACAATTGGGATCAAATTAGTATTGACCCATACTGATAGTATGGGCTTGTTTCTCTTGGCACGGACTAAGACCATTAGTGCAAGTGGAGCCAGAAGAATCCGAGACAGCTTACCTTAGAATTTAGTATAAACTTGTTTCATCATTTTTTTCTAATGAATATTTTTTTTTTTAAGAAGCAGATACATTAGAAAAGTATATCAGTTTTTTTTTGGGCTTATTCGAAAAACTTTACCGATCTGTTAGAATTAATGTTTTATCATGAAAATTTCAGGCATAGCAATTCATTCAGAGAAAATGTGCAAAAATGTTGCATTATCAAGTCAACTACATCAATAGAGACTTAAATTCTTTTGGAACCCTGTTCTAAGAAATTCCTAACTGAAGTATTTTTATATCATCACCTAATATTTTATCTCAGTAAAGCAGTTCAATTCCTTCTCTGTTTTGAAGCTGATAGCAGTGCTGCAACAAATGGAATATTCTTATAGGTCTGCCTCTTTTGTGATAAAGCTTTTTCTGAAATAATAATCCTTTGAATCTATGCAATGTCCAGATAATGACTTGCAAAGTAATACTGAAGATCTTGCAAAAAAAAATTTTAAAAAATCATCGTTTCCTAGCATTCACTGAGAAGGTGAGGAACTGTTTTTGAAAGTTACAATCCAGGCAATGGAATGTTTCGAGGTGATACTGTTATCACTTGATTAGTAAAAATGCAAGATTGGCTCAAAAAAGCTTCTGGAAATTTTTCATTGGATCCTTTTAAATATTTTATACAAAAATAGAATTTAATTTTTAATCATTTCTGCAGACTTTTGGTTTTACTTCATTTCTAAAATAAAATCAACAGATACCGTATGCCTCCTTATATTCAGATACATCAACTTGTCAGGCTGTCTCAATTGTCTTAAATTTTCAATAAAATGTGGCTTATAGGAATATTTATCACTAAAAAAACAATATATTTACATCAAAAACAGAAATTTTACATGAAAGTGTTGGATGCAGTAACATAATAGGAGATTTGTTTATTTGTTTCATCACAAGCATATTCTGTTGTGGACATTTAAAGAGTGACAAGAGGCTAAGCTGGTAACAAGGCCTGGTAACTTTAGTAATGCACTTGCCTGTGGGCTGAAAAAGCCAGGTTCAATTCCTGGCAGTGGTCAGGGATTTTCCTTGAGGTTTTCTCCTCCAGACAGATGCCAGGAGACATCTATAAAACCCTGAGGCAAATCGGTGTTAGATTCCGGAGGCTAAAGATGGACAGGCATCGGGCTGCTCACTTCAACTTCACCCCATTGATCACTGAATGTCGAGTGCCTTACCTTTTGCGACCCAAGGATCCACAAAAGGCCCATAATGGGATAGTGGTCTCTTTAACTTTAAAGAGGATAAGATGTACCAAGAATAAATTGTTAACAAGTCATGAAAACAGGAAATATGGAGGAAAAAAATAAATCCCAAATCTGGGATCAGTGAAGTCCCATTGTTGTCCGTTAAGAGAGATTCTACTGTATTAAGATCATCAAACTTGGCAATTTTTTTTCCTTAGAAGATTTATTACAGAACAATTTCTGTGCATCCTTATTGTTCTCTTCTTCTTCAGGATAAGAGGAAGAGACCAAGAATAATATGATCTGGAAATCCAGTTATTCTTAAAACTTAAATAAAATGAGCAAAAGACTAAATATATATATATATATATATATATGAAGTAATGATGATGAAAAAATCCATTAATGATTTCAGTCAGGATGCAAAATAAAAAAGGAAGACGATGATAAAAAAAAATCCATGGATCTGTTAACTTACAATTTTGAGAGCCACAGATTTGATCATTTCTGATACCGACTCTTGATGCATATAAATTCAGGTTTTGGGCTTTGGAAACATAGCTCTAGTGCAAGATTATATTCAGAAATGAAGTGTCAGTAATCTGTTCTGTTGAACAGTTAACAGAAGTTTAAAAAAGTAAAAATAGGAGAAACAAAAGTAATAGAATTAAGAGAATTTAAAAATATATCTTGTAGTGGAAAACTATTACAATGATGAGGTATTCACTTACAAATAGGATCTTTAAAAAATAAATTCTGTTGATGTCCTAAAATAAAATTGGGATTCACAGTAGCTGTGGTATCAGACAATAATCAGTTGAAGTTCTTAACCATACTTCCCATCAACAGTCAATCAGCAGCAAATATCCTCCTCCTCTTTAATAAGGGGGAAGGGGAAAAGAGATTACAATTGTCTCTTATCCAAATTACCAATTAAAAGATGAAGGACGTCTGCCATCCAATTTACCTACATGAAATGCTCAATTTAAAGCAATAATGTCACAGTGAATTTCATCTTGAATCTGAATAAATAAGATCTTTCCTACAATAGCAGCTGCTACAAACTCCATGGCATGTTTTTGGCTAGTGTGAATGCAGATGATGAAATAGATGCAATGTAATAATGAGTTTATCACAAAACACATTGTTTGAAAGCAGCATTATAAAGATATACCCAATGTCCTATTTGGGTGTATATTTAAAGCTACAGCATTACCAATTTTACCAGCCGGCAACAACATTACTGCCAAATTCTTACTATCCGACGGCATTTAAAAACCTTGAATAATCGATTTAATTAGCGAAATAGTCGAAACTAAAATTTTAAAGGTATGTAATAAAATTTTTAGGCAATGTCAAAGAAAAGCATAAACATGCACAAAATGGGGGCAACAGATAAAGACTGCCTGCTTAGTTGACTTATTTGACAGAAGGTGGTGTTTGGATTTGACAATTGAGGAAAAAAAATGCACAATTATAGAACATCAACCATACATGATTTTTTCCAATAATAATAATGATTTAAATTATAAAACTGCTAACTGAAATTAAAATTGTTGGACCTGAAATGTTTGACATATACAGCTCACAGTTCAAATTATTTCATTAACAACGACTAAACTTGACACCGTTACGTAAAGAAGTGAATTATCTTTTCAAATTCTCAAAATTATATTATACAAGAGGCATAAACCAAAATTTGACTTGTATGATTTATATATATTTTTTCTTAAAGACATGTTAATTTGAAAATCTAAGCTGGGTAACATGAAAATATTCATATAATTTGAAATACAAGTAACATTTTAAATGCTTTTATTTATTTGATGCAAGTACTCGAAAAAATACTTGCTTCATGTTTTAATAAGGTACAACAGAAAAACTTCATAAATAGATATAGAGAAGAATATTAATATGTTAAATAAAAAAACAAAATTTCTTTGCTACCTTTTCCTTGACCGTTGCCAATCACTTATTTCAGTAACATAAACATAAGTAACTACTACCTTCAAGGTGAGTTTGATTTAAAAATCAAATTTTTGCACAATTATTATAAGAGCCATTTGATTTTTCTCCAAAGAATTTCAAAAATGATATAACTCAATCTAAAGAAGATATATTTTTTTTTTTAAAAAATGTTAAATTTCTTTGTTATAATGGCAACTTAAATTTGTGTAATCATACTTCATTTGCATTCCTTCAAAACTGGAAACTCAATTTGATTTCCAACTCCTTGCTGCAATACTAATTGCTGTCAAAAATGAAGACTTTTTTAATTTCAAAAATCTTTGCTTAACTGTTAGGAAGTGCACTTTTAATGTTTGTTTTTACTGCATTCCTTTCTCAAAAATTAATAATCTACTACACCATTTCTTAATATTTGGCTCTTTTCATTTTTGGAAATCAGATCCAGATTTTATCTAAAAATTGAGACATCTCATAAATACTAAGTTAGCTACATTTATGTTTAAATCAAAAAAATAAAAAAAATAAATAAATTACAGTTTCAAAACATTACAAATGCTAAATGATAAAATTATCAGCATAATATATCGGTGCCATACACTATGTAAGATTCACGGGTAATCCAGATGGGAAGTCCTGGCTGGTTAACGTAGAGATCGGGATAGCAGGGATTGGGAACCTGGATTTTGGCAGCTCCCATGACAGCATCCAAGCATCTAGTTCCTGCATTCGTATGGACATTGATGATACTGCTATAATCAGGAAGAATTGTGCGAAGATCCTTCATAAGTCGAGTGGCAAATCCGTGCAATTCTGTATTTCCACCTAACAAGAAACAAACACACAAAAAAGTAATACAAAGTGAAATTAAATCAAGAGTAAACATGTAAACATTTTGTTACATTTTCAAAAGAAATTTATTGTTAATATCTAAAAAATAGGGAAGATAATTATTTTATTTTATTGAGAAAATTTGGAATTACTGAGTACGTTTAAATATAAAAGGATGACTGTAACATTGTTACTGCTGTTATTAGGCCATTTAGTATGTGAGAGTATTGTTTTTTTATTGCGAAGTCAAACACTTGAAAAGGCAGAACTATAGACTTTTGCAAAATTTCGTTAGTTATATGGAATTTCTATGGAATGTATAGGTAATATTAAAGAAGAAATATGTTTAATATATAACAAAGTTTATTTATAACATTAACATAACTCAAATATCTGGCAAGTTTATTTTAAAGTTTTATTTAACACATTTACTATAAAGATCTAATAGTTTTTACTTCTTCTTACTAATACTTAAATGTACTGGTTTCCACTAATTAAGAATAAACAAAAAAATTGCAACAATTCAAAAAAAAATGTTATTAAATTTGTATGAAAGTTGATAAACCTGAAGCATATTTTACATTAGTTAATGAAACAATATTTTGTAAAATAACAAAACAAAAAAAAAAAACGCTGATTTTTTCCAACTATGAGTAAGTACAGAACAAGGTCAAATAAGATGTCCAAACAGCCAAAATACCTCAATTTGGAATGTGGCCTGCATTGTAGGCTACATAGGCTACATAGTAGTTGATGATGTCTAGAAGCTCAATAGGTTAAAGAGATCATTATTCTTTTAAATCTCTTCTAAGCCCTTTCAAGGTTTTGGGGAGTATAGTTGACAGCAGCAACACATGTTCTAAGGAACATCCCAGACATGCTCGACAGGATTAAGGTTGGCAGAACCGACTGACCAATCCATTTGATCTCCTCATGAAGATGTTGATCCTACCAGCCTAGTTCAGTGTGAACTGTATATGTATTCAAACATTTCATCCTCTGACGAGGGTAAGGGGCACCAGACTGCTGTTGCCTAACTTAAAGACCTTCGTGGAAGCTGATACCAATGTTCCTGTAGCTATGCCAAGGGCAGATTGCAACTAAATGCAGTGGTGCAGTGCTTTTCCTTCAGGCATGTAACTGAAGATAATATTCATCCCAGCAAATTGTAGCATTAGGCCTACCTTCACTGTATCATTAGGAAGCTGATTGTGCATTTTAAAATTGGTTTCACAATCTGGAACACAGAAGGACTCGCATCTTGTTACTTCCACCCAACTTTGGTCGGCCTCTAGTCTTCTGAAAGCTCTCCAATTAAGTTCATCTGTTAAATGATGTCTTGAAGTCATTACATCTGCTATCCGAAACTCTTTCTTCGCAATCCAAACAGAAATAGATGAACACCTCCAGACAGCCCCTTTTATATTGCAATTTATTTGTATCAACTGATGAAAGCATCACTCATTTGCATATGATGTCCTTACTCTGCATTATTTCTTACGTCAAATATCCAAGTTTCGTGCATTTCCAGCTCATTTTTACCACATAATTGCAATTTTTTTTTCCTTAATTAATAGAAATCAGTGTAGGTTATTGATACTAATTATTGCTATTTATTAGTCAATAGTAATAACTACTCTAATTAAGGAGTGTTGCTATTAAACAAGAATGCCAAATATCACAAGGATGGTTTCTGTTCTTTTAACCATTTCAATTTCATATCTTCGTTGTCCTATACCACTGTATTATATGATACTCAATGAAAAGTTTCACTGTTACAGTTCAGAAAAGTTATTCATTCATACATTTCTACTTATGTTGCATCAGATTAAATAGAGATCAGTCAAATAGAACATTTTTAGCATCTTGAGTCCTAAAACTAACTGTTCCAGAAGACCATACAAACATCTATAATGAACAGGATAAGCCAAACTTAAGAATTTTTCACAGCCTGTCCTGATGCCTTAAAAGTTGTTTTATATTGACTTTCATAGTAAATATTTGCATGATTCTGGCTGAGGTCAGTATAAAGTCTAAAAGGGCTACAAGAATTCCACACCAATCAATCAATCCAAAAACTGACATCTAAAGAATCATGTAGGATATCATTTTTTTTTTATTATAAAAATCAGATGACTGAATCACAAAAGAACAGTATTTAAAGGTATCATCCTAGGACAATATGCTGCATTCATACTTTAATAGATAAGAATTAACACTGAAGAACTTTTTTGATCTATGCAAGAAGTAAATTAAAGATATTAAGCAAAATTGTAAAATCAAACATCTATGAGACAAAATTACAAGATTGTAATATTTCTCTTGGTTTTCAAAAGAGTAATGTAGATCCTTTGTAACACAAAATAAAATATGCAATTCCATTTTTTTCTCCTACAACTATCATTATGAGAATTGAGTACGGATCTGATTAAAACTTTTCACTTAAGAATGTTGTGAAGAAAAAATTGCATGCTTCCTTTATTATAGATTGTGGAAAGTTACAAAAAAAATGTCAAAATTACTCCTAAAAATATCCAACTTACTTCCACAATGACTGAATTTTAAGGTCTATCTTTGAATTTGAGAATAGCTCAAAATGTAAAATTACAGGGTGAGAAACATAAAACTGGCGCAACTCAGCTAGTCTGTGCTCTTGTTTATTGGTTGTAGTTGTAGTGCGGCAAAGAAATGAAAACACAAAAACTCCTTTAAAACTCACTTTTATTCATGGAAGTTGATATGTTTACTCTTGCAAAAGATGTTGAAAGTGAGCTTCCTCTGCAATATGGTCTCAAATGTGAAGAATGGAGTATCTTACTGCACTTTGTTGTAATAATAGAAATAATCAATAGTAGCACTACAACCAATAGGCAGCAGCAAAGACCAGCTGACGTGGGCCGGTTTTATGTTGCTCAGCCTGTATTTCCTAATTTTTCAAATAGTTACTTTCAGGAATAAAAATTCTTTTCAAAACTATATATTGAATCTTATTCAAATTTGAGATTCATGAGTTTCTTAACTTCAAAGTTTATGAACATATTCAAAAGCGACCAGTGTTTTGTAATCTATATTACTAAAATCGTTTATTTCTCTGTCTGTCAGCGCAATTTCCTGAGCGAATGGAAAATAGAAATAATTTTTACAATGAAACATCCTCGACAGGAATCGAACCTACAACCTTCTGATCCGAAGTCAACGTCTTATCCATTAGGCCAAGGTGACTACTACTCACGTTATATTGTTTTTTGACTTATGTGTCCTTCCCCTTCTCCCAATCAATAATGAATGAATTCCACCTTTTTGTTTTTTGAATCTCAAGATTTTTTATTTATTTCTGATCTGTCTGTTTATTTTTAATTCGAAAATGACAATTAGAACTATAATTGCTGAAATGTTGGAATATTTTAAATCTAATAATATTCTTACTTAACCAAATTCTATGTGATATTGAAAAACAAGCATGTGCACATGGGAGATGTTTGAATAAAAAAAAAAAAGAGTCAAGAAAGAAAGAAGCACTATTTCTATTAGATAAAATACTGAAAAATCACTATTTGTAATTCAAAAATCATCACTATTTGTAATTCAAAAACCACTGAAAGGTATCAATTGTAAATAAAAAAAGAGATTCAAGAAAGAAAGAAGCACTATTTCTATTAGATAGAATACTGAAAAATCACTATTTGTAACTTAAAAACCAATACTATTTATAACTCAAAAACCACTGAAAAGTATATCTATATTACTAAAAGCTTTTATTTCTCCGTCTGTCTGGTGCAATTGTTGTAATTTGTGAAAATAGAAATAATTTCTACAAATTCACTACGGTAATCGAGCATGCAACCTTCTGCTCCGAAGTTAGACGCCTTAGCCATTAGACCACGAGAAATACATTCTAATATCCATAAAAAATAAAAATATATCATAGATATATGATTCACATGCTGCACAGTGTTTCCAAATGCCTGAAAACCTGGCCAAAAATGCATTTTTCAAGTTTTTTTTTTTATATAATGTTTACAATGTGCCATTTTGTTCCAGAATGTCTGGTGGTCATAAAACTTCTACCCTCATAGCTGATCTACTTTTATTCATTTGTTGTTGAACCTTGAAAGTGAGAGGTTGGAGTTACATAGTTTGTGTTGTTGTGATCGAGCGTTTTTAACCTGTATTTCAAGTGTTTTTTTTGTACTCCATTTGTTGATTTAAAGGTAAGTGTTAATATTAATTCTGTACAACTATATTTTGGTATTCTGAAAACATAATATTTATTAATTTATGTGATAACATGATAGTCTGAAAACGCTTTTTCTTATGTTATGTAATTTTATTTGGCAACTGCATAAATTTAATTTTCAAAGAGGCCTACAAAAAATGCCTGATGTTGCCCGAGGTTATATTTTTACTTAACATGTTCCCTAACATGTCTACTTTGAAGCCACAAAGAAATAAATTGCTCATACAAGCTCCATTTGTTATAATTTAAATAAACATATTTGCTTGTATAATTACAAATTGCCGATTTATTACATGTACCTATGTATTAACAATATCAAATAATTTTCTTAGGAGCAAAAATATGATTATTTAAGAGTTAAATAATAACAATAAGAAGATATATTACAAATCACATAGTTTTTTAGTTTATTTTTCGTTTCAGAATGGAATACCGTTGTACACGGAGCGAGTTATTTCATAATTTGCAGCAAGAAAAGGGCGGTCGTCAAATACAAAAAAACTCTTTAGTTAAACATATTGCAACAAAAGTTGACGTACAAGCCTCACACGATAAATTTAAATTATTAGAAAAACAAGTATCTCAGTTTTGTAGTGAATTATTTCGCAGACTTGTTAAGTCAAATAGAATCATCGACAGGTTTTTGAAAAACAATGAAGAATGGTTGGATAGGGAGTTTGTGTGTGATGTGAATGTTGTGAAAACTCCACTTGGGAAAAGAGGAAGACCACAAACAGACTTTGGAGAGAGCAGTACTAGGTCTAAGCGCAGAAAAACTGAAACCTTAAGGAAGTCAGCAGAAAGTGCGGAAAATTTAGCTTTCGCAGGGAAAATGAAACATCGCGAATCTATTAACGTAGTATACGCCAAGCTGTTAGAAGAAATGGAAAAATCACCAACAAGGCCTTTAAAGATACGAAGATATTGGATGATTGCATCAACCAGCAGCTCTATAATGAGAAGTTATAATGATGATGAAGCATTATAAATTTTTTTGGAGGCTGATCTGACTACACACCAGTATAAAGTGATGAGACAAGGCGCAAAAGATTTGAATGCGGATATATCCTTCTTACAAGAGAATTTTAAATGCTAAGAAAATGTGTTATCCAGAGTCTCTATTAGTCACCGAATCTCTTGCAGAAGTGAAACTTCAGGATCTTTTAAATCATACTGCCAGCCGCATTATAATATCACAAGAACCGTTAATTGTCAGAATGAAAGATGACAAAATTTCTATGACATTGATATCGAAGTGGCGCTGTAATGGTAGCAGTGTGCATTCCCTTTACAAAGGGCAGAAGAAGGCTTTTCTGATTCCGATATTTTCTTCACTTCCATGATTCCTGAGCAACTCTTTTGTATGGATGAAAATGGAGAGAAAAGTGTGCTTTGGAAAAATCCTCGTCCATCATCAACTTTGTATTGCCGCCCTATAAAGATTCAGTTTGTTAAGCAAATTGTTAAGCAAATAACTCCTATTTAATGTTATTGTGTTATTTGTCTTGTATTTAAAAAGAAAAGTCGAAATATTCGTGTTAAAATTGCATTTAGTATTTTTGGCCAGGTTTTCAGGCGTTTGGAAACACTGTGCGCTGGTTCTAAAAGGAGTCGTGGATTGACAGAATATAAACATCAAAAATTAAATTAAAAATTTTTTTTTTTAAATTTTAGTTTTAGTTTACTTGATGTAATTTGTGTGTGTGTATTTTTTAACAAATAAAAAGTTGTTTCCCATTACATATGCGGAGGCTTCCGGAGCGAAACGACGTGAAGCCGACTAGTTTGTTCTTAAAATCAGAACAAATCACAAAACACTGGTCACTTTTGAATAAAAGAGATTTCTGTCTGATAAAAATTTCAGAAAGTTTAATTAGTTCCTACAAAGTAAAAAAATAAAAATAAAAATAAAATATATATATATATTAATAAAAAAGGTATTAAAAAATTTTGGGAATTTAATCTCAAACTAAAAGGATAAAGAGGCAAATATATTATTTTAAGAATATATAATTGTTCCTAACATTCACAATGCATCAATTGAAACTCATTTATCCTGTCCATTTGAACTAAGAAATGTCTAAATTAGAATCTAAATACAGCTAAAAATACTGAGATGTAACTATAAAAATTAAATTTATTGAGGTATTTTAAACCTTTTAATATGTTAAATTTATTGAGTTAATTGATTTTTTTTAAACTTTCCCTAAAATGCATTTACATTTTTAGGACAAATGTTACACCTGATCATTAATTACAATTGAAATTCGCCTAAACAAAGGCTACTATTTCTGTTATAATTTTAATTATTTTTTTTAAAATCTTATAATACCAATAATAATAATAATAATGATGCATGTATGTTAGATAAAAAGATATGATTAACAAAATAGAAAGACTAAAATGAATTTAAGTTGAATGTGTCCTTTTTACCTGTTAAAATAATGTGGCTTAAAGCATCACGTGCACAGTCATAATTTAAGCCAGAAACAACTTCTTTCATAATTTCAGGTAAGCCAATTTCAGTGTACATCATTTCGGGAGCTAAATGAAGTTCATCACCCAATTCAATTGTCTCTAACTTGAATGAAGGACGAGAAAATGCACTGTCAACAAACAAATTTTAGCAAAAATAAATAAATAAATATTAATAATAAAACAAAAGAACAACTCACAATAAAGAAAATCTCTCAAATTTAAACAACAAGATTATCTTTTGGTTTCCTTTTTTTTTTTTAATATTACTGACAAGTGAATACAGTTAAGAATAATTTGTTTAAGATCAGGATTCCCAACATTTTGTTGATCTTGAATCCCATATAAAAATTATTAGGCCAACCAATTACACAAGATCAAGAAGATGAGGACATTCAAAATAAAATCTGTGTACATCAAATAAGATCAGAGAGAATCATCAACAACAAACACAGTTTCTTAAGTTTCTTTAAAGTATTGAAGCAATGAAAGTCATAAGAATGCATCACAAAGAATTAGATATCAAATAAGTTGCTTCCAAATTTTGCAAGAGAATGAAAACTGTATGTATCAAAACAATACAAGAGTAACATATTCTAAGTGTTCCTTAAGGAATTTAACTTTATTATTTATGAGACCAAATCAACCTGGTATTTAAAACAGTGTGGTTATATTTTTGTTTAATGAAATAAGAAAAATATTTCATAATGATTTCCATATTCTAACCTTTTCTTTTATTTATTTAAAACAAAAATTTAAACTTGTACCTGATGAAGATAAGAACTGTATCTGAAACTAACCCAACAATATTTTTTTTTATTTATTTTAATGTGCTTACATCTTAAATTAAAACAATGATATGATTAACTTCATGTTAAAGCAATTAAAGTAAAAGATTTAAATTGTAGATTAAGGTCCTATTCGATATCAAGGTTTGAGGATTAGATATATTTCATTTAAAGATTACATCCTATCATAACTGGCAATACTTATAATATAAAAATAAAAAGAACTTATAATCAAAAGAACAAAACAAAAGAAATTATAGTCTGCATATTACCTTATATGGAGTAACCAATGCATCTGATTAGAAATAATCAATAGTATATATAGTTGCTGAACTTACCAGGTAAAATAAGCAGAATAGGTATTTTTCTGACAAATAAATCTAAGATGGAAAACAATATCTAATCACATCCCAAGACTTCATCCTACATCCCAACTAAAATACTTGCAACCACCATATTTCTGCAGGGCATATGGTATTTGTGTGCCAAATGCTCCAATAGTTTCCCTTCCCTTCTACAGTGGTCATTAATAGCAAGGAGACAGAATTCTAAATTTCAATGGAAACGACGTGAAGCCGACTAGTTTGTTCTTAGTCGGCTACTCTCTTCTCTTCATAAAAACAGGATCATCTTTTCTTGGATGAAGAATATCCAAGTCTTAGGAGAATTTGAGAATGAGTCTGTCAGGTATCATAAATAAAGACATATAATTTTCTATGCTTAATAACAAATAAATATATACATCTTAAATGTGTTTATAGTCTACAGTCCTATCAAAAGCATTAAAAACTTTCAGAATGCAAGTCACTACTTTACTCAGGCACAGTCTTATGGTCAAGGCGACAGCCTTCATGAGGAGGCTGATACATCTTGAATCTGATTCAAATCCCAGTGTTGGCATGAATGTGGCTTTCTTCTTCTTCTGTGTTTTGTCTAATGTTAAGGTATAATGTGAACTGTCTCCTATGGTGCATCCTGGGCAACAATAATTCAGCTAGATAGTTCATAGTATTTACCTCTTGTTGAGATCATAAGGAGTAAATGTTAAGAGCCCAAGGGGGATTAGAAAAAAATAAAAACTGTAGAGAAAACAAAAGGAAAAGAATGAAACCCATAATCAAGATTAGTACAATCATATATATGTATATGCCCAGGAGTTTGGATTGGGGAGGGGGAGGGTTGTGAAAGCTTTTGCCATTCAACCCCTCCCCCAAAAAATAAAGTTGCATCTTTTTATGATTGAAGGGTGCTTAGAAACAAAACAATGGCTCTCAAAAAATAAAAAGGGGAGATACAAAATGATGGACTGCTTTGTTTTTAAGATACAATGGAGAGGGGGGTAACAAATCATCAACCCATCAGCCCCCCAGCAAGTGCTGTCTAGAGCAACTGAATGAAATGTTGCACATTAGAAAGACTTTCACAAAACCTGTGAAAGTCATGCTTCCAGACTAATGGCTGACAACTGTCTAACAAGGACATGCAAGAAATAAATAATTACAAAAAGAGAGAGAGAAAATAATAATTTATAACAGGAGAAAATTCAGTAACTTCTCATTTAACTTCTGAATACTTTTAGCACATTACTATTCATGGAAATTTGAAAAACAGAATACCACTTCTATATCAGAATGCACTGATGACAGAATAGGTTGAACAAGACTACAGATTGATCCCTATCCAGGAAGCAGCTCAGGCAAGATTAGATTGCTAATCAGCAAGTTAACTACACTGAAACATTTATATACAGGACATCTATTAATAAGAAGCAACAATTTAAGTAGGCTAAGAAGTAATGCTGACCTGTAGGACCTTACACCAATAGTTTTCTTTAAAGGTGATTTTCGTTTATCTTCATTGACATGATTATAAGAAAGGTAGCAATTAGTCTTAACACGTCTATCATCAAGACTGGAAAGAGCAACCTACAAGTAAAGAAAAAAAACAATGTTGCTGGTAAACCAAACCAAAAAAATCATGATGTTTTAAGGAATACAATTTCATGAGAAGGAAAGATGTCTCAAAAGAGTTGTTTTAGTTTTGTTTTGTCTACATTGGGTTGTTGGAAAACCTTTCTCTTTTGCTATGAAAAAAAAAAAAAAAAAAAAAAACCTCTCCAATCAATGGTTATGAAATCATTACGTATGTTATTCAGTCTCTTAATTTGAAACTCTTCATTTTCTATAAAGATTGAAACTTGGTCATTTTTTCTTTTTCTTTTGAGGGTTAAATATCTCCAATGAGAAAACTAATAAAAATCTCAATTTTTCATATATTTACGTTATTATATTTCAGGAAATCAGCAAATTGTGAGTTTGAAATTCAAGATACAGATACAGTGATTTGGTGAATACACAACTGAGAAAAATGATTACAAAAAATGTTGCAATATATTTACAAATTATTAAAAAACTAGCGTTTATGCCCCTTCATCAATGAAGAGAGAACAATGTGACAGTTTTTAGTTGAGATAGAGTATTTTAAGAAGAAGTTTTTTTTTTCTCTGTTTAAATATTGTTTTTAATTTCTTCATTCATGATGAGAAATGTCTAACAATTCTTCAGTTCATCGTTGAAGGAGAGTTTCTGCATCTAATGCTCGTCTGACCTGTGCTTGTAGTAGGCTAAAAGAATGAACATTGAAATTTAAATTTTAATCTAGTAGGCTAAAATTAAGGAATTATTTTTTTTTCCTCTGGCTCTTCTCTCATTGCATCACACACACACAGAGGGAATGATAAGAAATATTTAACAACAGTAATTTGAATGTAGTCCCATGGCCTAATGGAAGCAATTTCATCATTATAGCATTTGCATTAAAAGCAAGAGCTTGCTAAATGTAGATAATAGTTTACAAATGTCTTTTTTGTTTTTCCTGAAGTTCTGCATATTTTATCAATGCCACAATGTCTCAAACTGCATCAGTGATTTTTAAATTAATTTCTGATTAAGAACGAATGGCAGTTTAGAATCTACTTATCAAAATGATCATTCAACTTAAATACTAATATAGTGGTTCTTTATTTTATTTAGGTCTTTTAAACATACACAATTTGTATGTTCCAAATGATCATCATCAATAAGATTAAAGTTGTACAGAGTTGTAAAGTTCCAGTTCAAAAAGAATATTTGTGATAGTCGTTTTGTTCGTTTTTTTAATAGTTCTATCCTTTTGAAAAAGCAAATTGTCTTAAAAATGCAATGTTTGGTCCCTCACCTAATTTTGGGATTAACGCTAAGGTAAAAATCATGACTCAAAAGATAAGAAGTGATTACATTAAAAAGAACAAAAAAAAAAAATCATTCAAAGCCATTAAATTGATTCCCAAGAACATCTTTTTAGCATATACACTCATTGGGAAGAAAAATAGTTCATCCAAGCTAAATCCACAATTTCATTACAAATGAAAATCTTGTTTTTCAAAAGCCCTTAAACATTCTGAAGATAATAATCAAAGGTTACTGTTTTACTTTTCCAGCACTGATCATGCACACCAGAAGCCCTGATTAATTAATTGGCTTCTTTAATAAATTTGCAATGCTCTAGTTTTAGATTATTTTCATTTATCAATTGCTTCAAATACAGTAGAACCCCTCTCGTCCGCCCTCGGCTGGTCCGCCACTCCGGTTGATCCGACAGTGCTCGAGCCGGCCGAACTTGTCCCCGACTCGTCGGTGACTCACCACCCGGCCCGCCATTGTGTTGTTTACTTGCATATACAGTGACGGTAGATGGTGAAAACGCTCTTAAGAATAGCAAAACATTGAAAAAGCCTAAACTTGAATTGCTTGACAACGCAGTAAATCCGTATATTTTACTGTAAATCCGTATTTTTCTGTATTTTCTGATAATCCGACCTTTTTTGGGTTCCGACCATACTCCCAGTCCCAAAGGTGACGGATTAGAGGGGTTCTACTGTAAAAAGAATTCGTCATTGACAACAAGTAGAAAAATTTTACAAAACATAAGCTTAGAAAACAGAACTTACATTTGGCATGATTCTTTTCCATTCAATAGCCTGTGCTAAATACCTTGCAATAGCTGTTCCACCAATGGGTACATGCTGAAGGCGATCGTATTTCACTCGACCATCCAAAATTAATGTTACTACAGTGTTATTGGCTCCACTATCTACTACAAGACAAGTGTCTACATCGATAAGTCGGGCCACTGCTAGAGCTTTGTTGAGAAAACAAATTCTGGAAATAACAAAAAAGGCTAATATTAAAAATGATTAACAAAATCTGATGAAATCTACTTGTAACAAGACTATATTATATCTTCTCCAGAACCGGAGTAAACTGACAATAATAAAATGATTCAATATTATTTTAAGTTAAAACATGATGAAAAGAAATTAAACTTAGCTCAAGATAAAAATTTCATTTTTATAGCATGATCATAAACCACTTTGCTTCATAACATTTAACTTGTTTCACAACCCTTTGGAAGCTTTGTTCTCCACAGATACATTGAATTTTGTCAAATCCCTACTTTAATCTTCATCTGTTTCCTCTATAGGGTGTAACAGTTGGATCTGGTCAATTTTGCATGAAGTAGCAACAATCAAATAACTTAGTCAATTTTGACTTGCTACCAGTGCTTCGGCGATGATGTGTTGGTTCTCTTTGGTAGCAATTGTGGTGTGTGACCGTTTCGCAGCATGTTTTGTTACAACAGAACCAGTGTCTTCAAATTTCTTCTCGATTGCAGTCATTGCTTCCTGTTTCAGAGAAAAACCATACTCCTTATTATAAAAACATCTTGCTGCAGAGATGTTGCCCTTCTACTAAAAATAAACTTAATGATAAGGCATACATTGCTTTAATGTCAACTGATATGCACCACTTTCCCTGCCTGCTACTGTGAATTATAGCATTGTCACTAACACTTGTTCAATGTTGCAAGGTTCTTGTTCTGATGTTAGGTGCATGCCCAGTGGTATACACAGGTGAAGCATTCTGCCTTGTGATACGGTTATTCCTGTGAAATGTATAACCTAGTCTCGATAATGGAAGAAGTTACCAGATTGACCTGGTGCAACTGATACCACCATGTAGCTTGCAAACTAACTTCCACCCAAAATAACAAATATTTACATACTGTTCGGTTTTGTTTACGAGAGTCTTCAATGCTTTTGCGCATGCGTCAGGTCTCCTTCAATTTCTTCAAAATAGGAGCGCGGAGAAACAAAGAGGGTTTTTATAGTGTTAGTTTACTAGTAGCTGCGTCCTACTTGCGCTTTTCGGAAGAGAATTATGGAAAGAATAAATACTATTGCAAAAATGCTCCTCCACTATTTTTTTCTTAAAAGCAAAAATGTCCAAAAGAATTTCTTAGGAAAATGCCTATCTCAGCGTTTCACCCCTCTGCGGAGTAGAATCGTCCACCAGTGATAACTCTGGCTTTTTAAAACGAACAGTACTATTATATACAGACATCTTCTCAGTGACACTCCATATAAGAAACACAACAAACAGCAACATACTAAGTAATAAATATTTAATCAAAGGAAAGCTTTTAAATTAAGTATTACAGTAGACACCGCTTAATGTGATCACATCGGGCCGATCCGATTTTGATAACTATAACCGATTGATTATAATAAACGAAAAATATAAATTAAAAAAGGACAGCATATATTGTAGTAATGGTGAGGAGAGGACGATTTCAGCAGAAAGCATTTACTTAACATAATGAAATTACATGCATGAAATAAAAAGTGAAATTGATAGACAAAAAATAGTACATACATGTCAATCAACAAAGAAATCATCAATTGTTGATTGCCTGGTATGCTTACGGTGTAAGTCATTAATAAAACGTTCGTACTCATAATGTTTATGAAACCCATCAGCCTCAGCTTTTCTTTGCACTCCCAGTCGAAAAATTTGAAGGACATTCCTCATCTCAGCACTCGTTGGAGTCTTCTCTTCCTCGATAACATTTTCGGGTTCATCTTCATCAGAAACAGACGTCGATACTTCGTTCGTGTTTGATACAGCTTCACAAATGTCATAGTCTGTTAATACAGCCGAAGTCTCTAGGTTCTCGTCGATGTCCATCCAAGCTTCGAAATCCAATTTGGGATTGGGCAACCCAATCCAATTTGATGATTCAGTAAAATAAAGAATACTCTCTTCAGACTCAAATCAACAAAACCCAACAAAAATCTAAGACAGAAAAAAAAAAAAAAAAACTACTTCATAACAACATCTGACAGATAGTAAACAATAAAGTTTGCATTGTGTTTCAGTTCGTCACACAATTGGCGAAACAATAAAATAAAGAGCAATAAACAGAGAGCATTAATCATCACATCTCAGTACATAAAAGATGTTGATTAAGCCCTATTGTCATCACCATAAAAATAAAGGGGAAAAAATGAGTTCTTATTGATATATCAGCTGCAAAAAATCTAACAAATCATTCAGAAAAAAAAATTGAAATTACTGAGGAGTGGAACGTGCTCGGCCAATTTAATTATTATATCTAGCAGAGAGCCTGCACCACAACTTCCAGTGAAATGGTTGGTATTGAAGGGATCACAAGGTCATCCAATATCTGTTATTCTGAATTTGTCATTTCAGAAATCAGCAGTCACACTTCTAATCTATAGTTTGATACAATATCTTGTTTGAATCTTAATCTACAATTACTGCAGAACTAAGAACTTCTTATGATGGAATAAAATATTATTATTATTAATAATAATAAAAAAACTTCTGTTTTATTCTAAATAAAGGATAATAATGTATCACTACGCTTTGTAAATATATGTTGTAGCAATAACCACAGACAATAATCAATTAAAAAGCCTATAAAATTAACTCAGAAGTACACCATCTTAGAAACTAACATCTATTTATTGTATAAAAAAGTAATTCCTTAATAGATTTTTTTTTTTTTTTTTTATGAAGTAGCCTGGGAAAAGTTTCCTAATCACACTACAGTAATGCTCCCCTCTCTCTCTCTACAGTATTTCTGGAAAAAGTTTCCTAGTGATGCTACACCAATGCTACCCACTTTATGTAGTATGCCTTTACTCTTTGCTTTTACACTAAATAAAAACTTGTTTTAATGACCAAAGTAAATAAAAACCCACAACCAAATTACAAATTCACAAAAATCTTGAATTAAGTTGTTTACTTTAGTAGGTTTCATATAATTTCTGTATTTGATTGCAATCCTCCTTTCTTATAGTCCTAATAACCAATAATTCATATTCTAAAAGTGATAGTAATTGGGAATTAACTTAAATAAATGGAATAGCAATGTATTTTTATACTTTAGGGTTTCACTTTCAACTGTTTCAAAATATGAATTTATAATCTATATTACTATATAAAGTTTTTCTTTTCCAATTGTCTGGCGCAGTTCAACAATTGAAATAATGTTGTTTCCATTGTCCGGCACAGTTCAACAACTGAAACAACATTTTTCCATTATCCGACGCAGTTAAACAATTGAAACAACATTGTTTCCATTCGCCATCGCTGTGAAAACATGGCTACATTGAAACGTTCACGACAGGAATCAAACCTGAAACCATTTGAGCTGCAGTCAGACGTCTTATCCATTAGGCCATGGGGACTACATTCAAATTAATGGTTCGTATCACTCCCTTTGTGTGTGTGTGACGCAATGAGAGAACAGCCAGAGAAAAAAGAAAATAACCCATTAATTTTAGCCTTAATAGCCTAATAATTTAAATGTGAATATTCATTGTTTTAGCTTCTCTCCATCCACAAAAAGGAATAAAATATCACTTTGTACCGCCATAACAGGTTGGAATCGATTCTTCTTGAAGTATATCATACTTACCAGGGGGTACAGGGGTGGCCAAGTTATTATTATAATTATTATTATTATTTAAATGTTTCTCTTCTTGGGTTCCCAGCAAAGACGATATGGCAGGTCAAGGACCAAAGCACATATTGCCAAATGTAATGCCTGAAGTCATGCCTATGTTTGCAACCTAGCTGTATTTTGTGTTGTCTAGCATGTGGCTCAGTGGATTCAAAGCAAGGCAGAACCAAAGAGGACTCAAGGAGTCTCCCTAGAAGATATTTCTCCTTACGGGAATGGGGAGCATAGTGATGGAATGCACAAGTGTAGTGTTGTGTTCCAAATCTTCATCATGGCATCCAAGAATGCCATGATCTTGGGGTGTATTTTGTGGAAATGAATAGTGTATAGGAGCCAGGAATGTGCGAGTCAAACGCCTTCTTGTAGTTGATGTACCCATGTGTAAATTCCTATTCTTCGAGCGCGCCTGCCGTAGGATTACCGAATCAATAAGCACTTACAATTATGAGAATTTCTGCAACAGCACTTCTGTTTTTCAGAAAGAATGTTACGTGTCTCAATGAGTGCCTAGATTTTCTCTGTATGGCGGGAGTTGAGGAGTTTTTAATGTGTGGGAAGACAAGTGATTGGATGGTAGTTTGCAGGGTGCGCTGTTTCAGTGTTCTTGCTCTGTAGGTATGTGACACTCTACATGAGGAAAAAAGGCATATGTTCTAGGTGTTGGATTATGTCACCGAGTATAAGAATTAGCTTCCCATGTAAGGACGTAAAACCTCTTGATCGAAAAGTTCTGGATGCCTTCTGCACCAGGAGCCTTCCAGTTATGTGCATGTTTTAGTGTTGTCTATATGTCTGCAAGATTTTAATGTCATGGAAGGGCATGTATGGTAGGTATTCAGTGAGTTGTTGTTCCTCTGTGATCCATGGAGCTTTGTTATTGTGGGGGATGAGATTGGACCACAGAGATGACCAATATTCATATAATGTCTCAATAATGGGAGTGTTTGTGTTGGGTGTAGTAGAAGGAGATGTAAGAGATCTACACAATTTTTTATCATTGTATTGAAAAGAGTTGTTCTCTTGTTTGTACAGAATGCACTGTTTTTATCTTTGTAATCTTTCTGCAAGTGACTTTTGCTGCAATAATCTTTTATTTCAGTGTGTTGAGATGTTCCTAAACCTGGTTATGATGGTTTGAATATGAAGGGAGAGTGTTTATGCATTTGAATATCTTCCTAACCTTGGAAATAAGTTTCTTTGTTTTGGTTCCTGCACAGTATTGGGTAAGCTTGGATATGTGTCCTTGAGGAAACATCTCCAAGGGGGAATGTATTCTTGTGATTATGCAGTGGGAGATATGTGATGTTGTTTGATCCCAAATGCCCGAATGGTTCCCTGTGCAGTGCAGTACAGTGCTGTGTGAATGTCTTCTAGCATTTGGATATTGTCAAAGTGTTGTGGAATAGTGTGTGTGTTGAGATGGTGTATGGTTGTGGAGAGTTGTTTTTGTGTGTTATTTGGGAAGTGGCAGCCTGAGTGTGGGGTCTGTGCCTGTGTATTGTGCTAGTGCAGTGTAGAAATGATCATGTGCAGCTTGTAATATGTCAGTAGTTGTACTGTAGAGGCATGTGTACTGTGGGGTATAGTTTGTTTCTGTGTTTGCCGTATAGGTAGTGCCTTATTGTCTCTCAGTGGTGTGTGGAAGGATTCAGCGACCTCCCTAATTTGTGCAAATGTGGATGGGGGAACAAGACTATTAACTTCTATGGAACATCGCTGATCTGCTACTCTCTGTTCTCTAAGCCCTACGGTGGATAACAAGTGGTGAATGCATGATGTAGCAGCTGTCTCTCTCCTGTGAGATGAGTCCCTAACTGTGTATTGGTGTAGAAGTTGTGCATGAAATCCTGGTTCATCTGTGATGACCACTGGATGTGCTGGCATGGTTTCCAAGTCTTGGTGGTCCCTGCTCCGACATAGACGAAACACTTAAACACTTCCAACTGTTCGGGTTGAATTGTGTTGTCCGGGCATTTTGGCCGCCTTACTACAGAATGATGTACCACTTCACCACTCCTGTGGAAGGCTGTAGTATAGTTTTCGAACAGAGGCTTCTGCCAAACATCCGAACTTGAAACCAGCATATTCAACACTACAACATCCGATCACATAGGTAGTAGGATGCTAAAGCCTATTCTAAAGCTAGAGAAGTTTCCACCCCACCATAGGGGCTGTTTATTATTATTATTATTATTATTATTATTATTATTATTATTATTATTATTGTGGACTGTTAAAAACAGTTTTGTGATCAAGTACAGAAATTTGAACAAAGCCAGTTCAGCTAAGTATCAATTCAAGCTTTATGAGTTTTATAATGACCCATATATTTTCACATATTAAGCTAAATATCAGCATAAACATATTCAAAGACATTATCAACAAATGTCAGAAGGATTTATTCATTTTCTTTATTTGCCATCTTCTTCTCTCGTATCTGAAATACTTCCTCTAGTGGCTATTGCTAGCTGAATACCCAACCAATACTCTGCTTTAAAAAGAACTGTGGAATTTTATACTATTGTAATGAAGTTTGGAAATGTCAATTGCATAATTTGAATATGATCTCATTGACAGGCTGAGTACCTATCGAGTATTAAATAAAAATAATAGAACTAAAATAATATAAAATTTCAAAATGTTTCTCACACATTTGAAAAAAAAGCTATTTACAAATTAAAAAAACCAAAACAAACAAACAAGAAAATAGATTAAATGCAATTAAAATGTTTTTATGTAGGGGAAAGTGGCCAATTACTCAAACGATGCATTTATTAACACAAATAAGCACGCAAGAATTTTGATCCAGTTCCATCCATAACTTCTGCCTGCTTCATTGAGTTATCACATCCACCCACTCTAAATTTAATGATATTAATTTATAAAGGTTTGTCAAAATCAATTTAAAAGAAACTACACAGAAAGCTATTGGATTTATTTGTCTAGTTCCTACAATAAACAACTATCTAACCAAAATATGAAAATTTATTTTGAGTCGTTTCAATTGTCTAAAAAAAAGAAAGAAAAAATTGATAAACTAATTTCCCAATTATAGCAGCGGGTAAAACCTTTTTTTTTTTAAGTTTACTACTGTTGAACAATGGCTGGTGTCGCTTCAACACTGAATTTGTTTATATTGTTATGAAGCCAGGTTATAACTGAACTCTATCACTTCAACATAGCTATATCTTAAAACATGCAGAAATGACATCTAACAAGAAACTTCTAGAACAAAAATACAGTAGTTTGAAAATTTGAAATGGAAAAAAGTATCTGAAAAACCTATCTGGGATTGAACCCAGAACATCTGTTCTAGGAGTCCACACAGAACCATAAAGCCATCTGACCTTCAGATTTACAGTATCTCAAATCTTGATAATATTATAAAGATGAACCATTCCCATCTTTTTCTTTTGATTGTTGGTTGATGAATTTGACCAATTACAATAATATATCTATAACATCAAAAATATGAATATCTATCTAAACAAGCAGTCAGTTGAGGGCGACAGTGTGGTTCTTTGGCAGGTCGAAGTCGTCCTGTTTTTAATTTGTAAATAACTTTTTTAAAATGTGAGAGAAACATTTTTAAATGTTAAGATTATTTTAATCTTGGAAACTTGTTAACCACGTGTTAAAACAGAGCTAAAATTCAGATTTTTACAGCAAACTTAATAATAAAGCTAAGTGAAAAGTATTATTATTATTGGAGATAAGATTCCCCTTGTTCACGGAGCCCTTCAATACTAAGTTGGCTTGCAATACTACTGCTCCACCTTACTTATAATAAATTAATAAAAAAATTTGGTTTTAATTTACCTGGCAATCTGCAACTTTTCAAAGAACATGGTAGCAATTTTCTTTCTCATTTCCACAGTTGAAGTCACAGGTTCACAGAGGATGAGGGAGACATTGGGCTTCCTTAGCTCGTACAGCATTTTATACTGGCTTAATATATGTTCTAGATATAGTGATAATGTTTGTAAATTTGCTTTCCCAACAAAATAATCTAAAGGACTTATTGTCTGCCAATCTCCTAAACCACCAAGAACATAGCCAACAACATCTGTCCATACACTGGACTGCCACATTTGATTTTTATGAAGAGATTCATAATTAGACTGATGTGGCTCTTCTGTCAGTCTTTCCAAACTGTCCATTCTTTCTGATAAGTCTGGTTGGTTGACATTGAAGTCCAATTGGCTTGTCTCCTTCTCTTCTGTGGAGTTAATCGTAACACTGTTTGAGAAATTGTCACACAAATCTGGTCTTGGAGTGGTGTAATAATCATCTTGATAAGAGTGACTTTTACTGAATAACTGAATTCTGGAATGTTTCAAATTACTAAACATCTGATCTGCTTTCTTGGAATTACACAAAATGCACACTGGTTTACCAATATTAGCAAATGAAACAGGATCCTGAAGCTTCCATTTGCATTTCAAGCATTGCAGATTTATACAGCAAGTATTGTCAACAGCTAGTTTCTCAGCATGTCGATAGCTGTGGCTATTGCTTCTATCAGGACTGAAATCTGCATCCTCGTCAGGACTCAAACAGTCGTCATAATGATTAGATGGGATCGGAGGCAGTCTTGGTACTGCCATTACTGTAGGATGGCGACACACATTAAAGTTCGGTTTCAAAATGCGTGTTGTTTTGCTGCCAATGTCTATAACGACTTTTCGCTCCCAGTTTTCTAGACAAGATTCTAAACAGGTAGACTGTCTACAGTGAATACAAGGAGTCAAACTTTGCATTCTAAAACACACTTTCCAGAGGCGTATACATACGTTCTTATAGGAGATGTCATGGGAAGGGAGACAGGGAAAGTTGAGCCCTGATTTTGAAGAAAAATAACTCCATTTCTTCTTCCTAGAGATACAATAAAACAAGACCCATTATCAGCAACATGATCTAAATATAATTCTTTTTTAATTCAACTTATTATTATAATAGTAATGTCTCTCAAACTTCGATGTCTTTCCAAATTCCATTTTGAAAAAAAGCTATCAATAAATCTAATCAAAACACTATATCAAATAAAATAATACTTCTATAGTAAATCAGAGATAAAACTGGAATATAGAAATTATCTAAAACTAAAAAATTAAAAAAATCTATTTTTCCTCCCTCCTCTCACTCTTGTAGTCAGCTAATATATTTTTAACATATTAATAACCTAAAAATCAGAAAATTATGAATTATCCTTCAGTTAATTTTTCTGGTTAAAGTGTTTAAAATTTATTTTATTACACTTTAATTTGGGTTGTAAACTCAAAATTAAAAATGAAGTATTATTGTGTATTTTAACAACTCTAAATTTACGTAAATTAAAACGGCCCTTTTGTTGTTTTAAGAAATTT
>JAFIDM010000001.1:120913451-120932892 GCA_023159025.1 Thereuonema tuberculata
AGTAACTCAACTGAAACCTTTATGTCAACAGTAGCTAATAAAATTACTATAGTACATATTACTGTATTCTAATGTGAACTATATTGCAATAACTCTGAAAACTGTTGGTTCATTTAATATTCTTTTTATTTAGAGTGCATATCCCATGCTAAACCACGTTTGTATACAATTGTCATAACTATCTTTAACTTATCAACATAGTTTTAACGTTTTACTCTTAATTTCAACGACTGGCATATTCTATTTAAGAGTGGTGGGTTTTATTTGAAGGTGAATATAATGAAGCAATCGGCTTCAAATGAAAATAAATACTATAAAATTTATGATAAATGATTACCGAATCTCAAATTGTATTAAACTTCGGTGTCCTACTTAATAACTACCTTGTTCCGTTCACACTGTAATTAGTGTAATGCCACAACATCTGAACACCGCCGACAAATGTGATTTGGATGTCTGCCACACTATAAATCATTCTGCAATCATTTATGGCGTTGACAACCATTTGAAGAACCACGGCCGTATCTTGATTTTTAAAGACTTCAAGCATATTTAAGATCGACAAAAATACAAATTTAACAGTGGCAATATATTGCTACTAGAGCATTATATTAAGTTTTGAGTTTATAAGTCTACGCAGTGAATTTCAAGAATCAAAGTTTATTTACACGTCGTACATCAGAATCACAACAAATTTCTATCAGCTGGCACTTGCTCGATGCGTATAAACAGACATCGCATACTTATTGATCACTGGTTGACCAAAACTTTTTTAAAACGTTGTTGTTTTATTTTGTTTATTTTGTTCGAAACGACAATCTCATAAATCTACAGAAATAAAATATGAGCTTCAATCAATTTAAAATGCAAGCTTCACTTACAACTGTTTCAGCTTAAAAAGAAAAAAAAAAGGAAGACAAATATAATATTTTTTTAGTAAAGTTAATAAAAACACCTAAAGAGTATTTCTAATTATTACTTAAGACTTATTTAATAAAACATCAATCGAACAGAAGAAATGGCAGATTTCCTTTAGCTTGATATTTCAAGGAGTAAAATTCTATTTTACGTAAATAATTTTTTTTTAAAAAATTGAAGCCTATTGTTATTTCTTTTTTCCGTTATATCATTTCCTAGGAAGCCGTTAAATTAAATCAAACATTTATTTTCAGAGATATTATTAATGAAAATTTTCCGAAACCGAATTTTTCACAAGAACATACTAACCAAACGTATGGTGATTCAGCACATTCTCTTAATTTTTTACACGTCATAGCTGCTGAGCAAAGATCAAAAATACTGCAATAAGAAAGAATTCTAGTGATTAATTCGGTCGGTAAGTGCAGGAAAAGTGAAGAATCCATATCGCCGCTGGACGATCCCTCTGCCATCTTTGCGTGTAATAATAAAAAGTGAATCAAAAGTGGTTACAGAACGGAATCAGAAAGTTAAACTCAACTCCGAGACACATCGTTTCAACTCCTTATTAAAATTCCTTTGTATATTTTGATACTTTAAAGCATTCTTACTCTATATTATATCTCACTAATTATTCAAATTTTGAAGTATCAATGATGAAACAGTTGTTTCGAGCTCATTAGGACTCTTTAGTTAGGTTAGGCATGCAGACTTGCTTTCCTTATTTCCCCACTAACGGGTCCGTTTATAAATGGATAATTTAAGCTAATTAATTAGCTGAAGAAAATAAATTATTTATTACATTAGATACAAAGCAGATTAAATTGTAGTACTCGCTATCATTGTAATTTTATAATAAAATTGTAGGTATGTTTAATTTAAATTTTTATATTCTTTAAGAAAAAATAATGTGAATCCACTTAATCAGAATATTAATACTCATTCTGATTAAGTGGATTCACTTTATTTTATCTCAATGAATATAAAAATTCAATTCCTTTCATTTATACATTAGTTTTTTTCCACATAACTTTCATCTTTTCGTTACATCATCTATTAAAAAGACAGTTCGGATTTGTCACAGAAAGACTGTACACTAAGCGCCGCTATTGTAAACACTAGGTGTCACTAGTTATCAAAAAATGTACATTTGTCAAACAGAAAATCGAATCCCGCAACTTTGAATGAATTATTTAAAATACAGCAGATAGTTTTATTATTTTATTGCATTTTACAGCTCGTCTTTTAACATTAGTCACTAAAATGGGAGATTCGGAAGAAGGCTCACCAGAAGATGTAGGTATTCTTAGAAAAAGAAGGAGTTAATCGTTCCACCTACACCGAATTAACACCACTGGCTTGTGAATTATCTCCAAATAAATTGTTTCAAATTCATTTCTGTTTAGGAATGTAGGGTTAATTAATATTTAAGAGTTTTAAAGTTTATGACAAAAATTAGCAGAAAGGCCTTTTATAGAAGAAAAGTGTTCAACAAAACTAGCTAAGATGTCAAAAATGATGAACCCCTCCTTAAGTAATAGAAGATGATTCATCTTCGTTTCTTTTTGTCCGTCTGAGATTAATTGATGATCTTCATATTTGGATTCAACATTATATTGGTTTTAGATAACAGGGAAAAAATTGAAGTTAAAGCAAATATTTACGTTATTAAGAATTCTTGATCAAATGAAAAAGGGGTCGAAAGTTGTTTTTAAAAAACTTACTGTATTTGATTCTCACTGAGATGGACGAGTTTTCTTAATCATTTTGTAATCGATGTTTATTTTACCCAAATTAAAATATATATGATACTCACTTTTAATATGCCTTTTCCTGGAGCTTACAAAAACCAACTTTGCTTTTATGTTGCCTATTTTTAACTATGGTTATTCATTACAATTTTTTGCTCGTGTCTTCAGAGGAATAAATGACAGAATAATAAATTATTGACCAAAAATATTTAAATCCAAAAAAAAATAAAGCTCTGAGTGAACATTTGATAACGACGAACTAATATTAGTTGACATTCAGTTGAGTTTTTTTTTTTTTTTTTTTCCCGTCTAACAGATATGGGCGATTCCTACAGTAAGGGACCTAAGCCTTGTCCCAGAGATTTTAAAAGTATAAATATTTAAATTTAGTGCTCCTTTTGAAATCAGGTTTACAAAAGAAGATAAAAGGAAACGGGTATAAAAAGTAATATTTTTTTATTTTTTTTTTACCTGAAAATAATGGGTCCACAGTAGGGTAAAATCCCCTCCATGGACTGTCCCCAACCCAAAAATCTCTGAAAAAGGTACTTTTACATCCATTCCATTCATATTTGTAGGAATACATTGAATACTAATGTAATACAATACAATTTATTAAACAAATCAAAGAATTTTAAATGCAATGACCAATACCTTTTACAAACAATAAAATAAAATGTAATGCTCCAGTGACATTAGTCTCCTCCATGGGCATTTGTTTCAGTTTAAAAAAAACCTCCAGGTTGCAGCAGCTGCCACTAAACTGTGCTGGAAGGAGGGAAAGGATGTCATCTTGTTTCATTGTCTAGTTGAAGTTCAACAATCAAAACTGTTGTGCTTTTTGGCAGCAAAAGTATCTTTTTGTGATTTGATATATATGTGAATTAATAAAATTTTTAGAAAAAATGAGAATTAAAGGCTGCATAAGGCAATCTTATCATTTTCAGAATTTGCAGTCATGATTTGAAGAGCAATGACCTTGGAATGTTAAGAAAGACTTAAGACCTGTTCTACGGTTTTGTCTGTTTAGGTTCTAAATTCATTACTAAAAAGGAAATAAATAAATAAACGTACAATGAGCCAGGTCTCTTGTTTGCTTTTCTCTAACCTATTAGTTATTTGTTTTTACAAAATACATTATTACAGAATTTGACAACTATATGCGGAAATTATTATTTATTGTTTTCATGAAAAACTTGATTTTACTGAGATAGAATTTAAGCAGTAGCAGTATCCTTTCTATTTTCTTAGTCAATTAATTGTAAACAGTTATAAACATTATCAGAGAAGCAAGCTGAACTTCTAAATTATAGAAGATTTAACAAAAATTAATTAGCTAAGATAAACCAGAAAACTGATAAAAGCAAGATATAGAATTCTGAAAATTTTATGAAGAAAATTATCAATCCAGAATCCTTTTCTATTTATTAAACAGTAACTGAACAAATGTTTTTAGGTGTGAGATGCTAATAATTAAATAATAAATTTCTATTTTGTTATTATTGATGAAATGTTAATTGAAGCGAGTTGCACTCTGTGCCAGCAGGTTTACCGAAGATCTGGTCCAATTTGAAAACTCGCTAGATTAAAATTCAAAAGCTTAAACTAAAATTGAAATTTTTAAATATGAAATTTCACTCACTTAGCTTATGATACACATCAACTTGTAGTTCTGGGTTCAAAATTAATTGCGTAGATAGAATTCCACCAAACTGGAAATCAGGATATACAAACCAGACAAGAAGTTATCTAATAATAGAAGAAGGCTACTAATTAGTTTGACAATTTTATCTTTTGAATTTGATTATTTATGCTGTACACTAGCAAACCTGTGATCTCGGGATTGAGAGATAATTTTCTCACAACCCTCGACTGTGTTTCAGAGACCTCGTGTTCGATTATAAGTAACGTGACTTCCAGTTGAGCCAGGTAGATAACAATGAAAATATGAGCATTTCGGAGATCCAGGATATCTCATATCCGGTTGATCCACATAGATAAAAAAGAAAATGTGAGCATCCTCAATATACCTAGCATTGTGTCTTATGGTTTTGGAGGAAATAGGGACAGAAAAAAAATCAACTTAATTCTTTTATTAATATAGATAGATTGTTTTAGTGATTTGTAGACCAAGTTTGCTGAGGTTATAATTACAATAAAATATTTTATATTTAATTTGAAATATATCATAAGAAGCATATTAGTAATAATTAAAAGTTTAAAATCAGTCTAAATTTAAAAATTAATGATGATTTTCTGTAATACTAACTTACTGTGCTTTTTTGTATTATTTCAGACTTCATTTGTTGTAGATGATGTCAGTAATGTAATAAAGGAGGTGAGGATTTTACTTTTTTATAATTTTCTGAATTATTATTACTTATAACAGTACCGTTCTCTCTATTGTTTTGGATTTTTAAATTAGCAAATTCTGTTATCTTTTAGCATAGTCAGTAGCTAAAAGAGAGAGGGTAGAAAATAAGGCAGCTCAATATTTTTTTGCGAGAGACTCATTGTAGAAAGTACTGCGGTTTTTTTGTGGTCCACATCCAGCTCTGAATATTTGTATTCACTCAGCTGTTAAAAAAACCTAACTACCATTGCCCTAAGATTCACTGTAAAGATCATTTATGTTGCATTTTCTTATATAAAGTCTATAAAAATTTCTTTGAATTGAAAATAAGACACATTTTGGTGTGTAATCTCTTTTGGCATGGATAACATTTCATCATGATTTTTTTTTTGTCTTTTTTTTAATAATCCTTAGCAGTTTGCTGAAGTTTTGTCATTTTTTTTTCCTTCTCTGATAGTGCAATACCATTTTTATATCTGCATGAAATAATGACGCTACCAAAGAAAAAAAAATTAAATGCTTTGTTTATTTTTATTTATTTATTTATTATTATTTTAATAAATTTACAATTTCAGTCCTATGAGATTCCTGAATTTATAGGAGATCTGTCGTAGGTTCTGTAGAAGATATAATCTTAAATTTTTACAGATAATAATCATATTAAAAAACTTGTTATATAAATATTTAATTTAATATTAAATATTATTTGTATCATCCTTATAGATATCTGAGGGAAAAAAAAAGTTTAATTCATTCAGAATTAGAAAGCATCTGAATGTGATTTTACATTGAAATATCCTTCATCTGTCTGGGATCAAGAGAACTCAGAATTTAAATATACTAGGAAGTGGAAACTTTTATAGTATTTTTCTTTTTTTAGCAAAAAAAAAATATTTCTGTTGCTTTTGATACATAGTGGACTTTCAATTAACAATCTAAAGCATACAAGCCTTCTTATTTATAAACATAATTCCCCATGCTACTTAAAAAGCTGAAACTTTAAATAAAGATGGATGTTAGCCAATAGGAAATTCCTGTTGGTATTTGTTGGACCAAAAAAAAAAAACATAATTTCATAAGTGAAGTTTAAGACTGTTGACTGACTACTTCAAACAGGCTACTAAGTTTGGTTCTTATCATCCTTTTGTAAAAGTTGGCATGCAAATAATGATTTTCTTGTTTCATTACACAGTTTGACAATTATAGGTGTTGACATACTCATGCAGAAAGAAATGAGCATAATCGGACCATAGAATGTGTCCAGGCCAATTGTCATCAATATCACATCTCCCCATCAGTGCCATTGCAAACATAGTTCAAGCATCATAATCGGGTGGTAACAGTTGATGAATTCTATGGATTTTATAGGGGTGCATGCGGAGTGTTTTCCTCATAACAGTTGACAGAAGTAGTGATAACTCAGGTCCAATGCTGCTTGCACTGCATCGTTTGTCATGTGCAGTTTTGCTTGTAACTGCAATTCATTGACCATGTCCTCTGAGGTCTTTTTTTTACCTCTACCCTGAGCAACTGTAAATCTCCCTGTCCATTCAAATTTTCTGACCATGTTCCTTACAGCGTTTTCAGAAGGAATGTTTTGTACACCTGTCTCATTCTTGTACTGATGAATGGCCTTTCGTGCATTACTATCTTTTTGTTAGTAACACCTAATCAAAGCAGCTTGCTCTACTAATCCTAATACCATCACTATTGGTAGGATATGAACGTTTTTACGCCACTTGCTTACCTTTATAGGACATGGTTGAGCAAAAAGTGCCACCTGTGGTGGAAATGTGAACTACATTTTTTTTAAATCAATTTTAATGTAATAAATCACAATTGATATGTGGGCGCTTTCTTACTGATAGTTTTCATTCTACAGGGTGTCAAACCATCTCAGTTATTTCTTGGAGACCCTGTATATATATAAAGGGTGTCCCAGGATGAAAGGTCAATATTTTGGGAGGTGATAGTATCGACCATTTTAAGCAAAAAAGACCATATGAACGAGTGTCCTATTCCGAACGGTTTCCGAGATAGAGCAATTTTGAAAGTACTGTTTCTAATATTTATTGGTCAAGTTAGACATTTCTTACAGTTTATAGTAAAGTTTCAAAAATTCCACAGGCAACATCAATGCCTTTCTCAATTCTTGTGAGAGCATGACGTGTTGCTTGTCTTGAGTTCATCATGACGTTCCTTTATGTGCAGAAAAGCATTCATTATGTGAGCGAGCAATTTGTCTCGTGAACAACTCAACGTCTGTACACTTCATTCTACCCCATAAACACAAATCCAAGGGGATTAGATCTGGAAATCTCGGTTCAGCTGTGGAAGAGAAGGAAAACAACGACCAGCAGGTGCAGTGACAATTGTTTGTCAAATTTCAATTATCTCGGAAATCATTCGGAATAGGATACTCTTTCATAGGAACTTTTTTTGCTTAAAATGACCGATACTATCACCTCCCAAAATATTGACCTTTCCTCCTGGGACATCCTGTATACATAAATATATAATTTAAGAAACTTTTGTTGTTTTTACTATATATAAATCACATTAATTTTTTTTTATATATATATTTTTAAGTAACTTTAGTTTTTGCACTAACAGTGGCTTTTCTAATGTTCATTTTAGTCTGTAGAAAGTGTAATTGGTGGAAATGCCTACCAGGCAGGCAAAGTAAAGCAGTGGACCTCTGGTGTTGTCGAAATGTGCCTACAGCAGTTGACGAATATGAAGAAACCATTCAAATATATAGGTAAAGAATCTATAGAAATGTAAAAAAGAATACATCTGTTTTGAGTAACTGAAGGGTTTGAATCTTTAGTGGCTTTAATGTAAGAAAATGTTCTTATAAGAAATTCTAGTTTGAGCAGTTAAGGGACTCAATATTGAAATGAACTTGACATGGACAAGAATTACAATGACAAAGACGGATGGTTGATATTATACATTAAACTTTTAAAAATACAATTTTTTGTCCCAATATGCTGCATTTGACTGCACTGAAAAAAGAAATGCAGATTTAAATTACATCAGTTAATGTATTATGTTCCGATTGTGGATAGCATCTATTGTTGCAGTAAGCATTTGCTTGTCTCCATTTAAACAGTTTATTATATAGTAGATATTAATGTATGGGAATTGCACAAGTGAAATAAACTAAAAAATAGCAAAAATAAAGAACCAGTAATTAGCGGCCCTAGGTTACAGCTTACCTGTAAAACATAGGGGACCGCTCTTGCTTTTATGCCTGTCACACTCTGTAGTGGCCAAACGGTTAGAGATATTAGAATGAAACCTTCACCATTGTGTTCAGCATCAAAAAGCAGGTTACCACGTCCAAAAAATCAGACCTCTAGGACCACTCCATGACCGAATGTTGGGGGTCAAAAGTGGTCGCTTCCGATAGAGGAAAACGGTGATGGACATCCCCCCCAATATCGACCCTTCTGAACACATTTTGTTTATAAAATTGTGTATATTATGGGACCACTTTGTTTTTGACACTGTCTAAAAGCATTAATTTTCTTGTTTTTTAGTAGGTTTCTTCTGGCATTGTCAAAGGCATAACATTAAATGCTCTATCATCATTTCTACACAGAGAACAGAAATTCAAGATGAACCTTTTAGATTGAAGAAAGTTTTCTTAAAAGTATGCATAAACGTTGGGAAGTGAAATTGGAATAAAATGCTGTCAAGAATCCCCATGGCTCGCATTATTACTGTAAATGTGTTGATTAACATAGTTACATGCTATAAGCTTCTTTGGTATTCAATTAAATTAAACTTATAAACTCAGCCCAGATATATCTGGTGAGAATTCAACAGCGATTTAATAAGAAGCTTGAGATGTCACAATTAAAATAAGTAATGAAAATTTAAAAAGAACACTGTGAGAACAAAAGACATTTCTGCTGCTTCTTTTCGTTTTTTATTCTCTTTTACCAAATCTTTGTCATATTTTTTTTTTTTGAGCATTACGTAATATCGGTGATCCTTCTCGGGTATCCCCATATCTGAACATTCTCTGCATTGGATATAGTGTACTATATTTTCATGCACTTGGTATTTCTAGAATTTTCCTAAGTTGCAAGTAATAAAAAAAATAACATCTTTGTTTACTTTAAATGACATTTAATGGAGTTAGAAAGCCTGCTCCACCACCAATGGGGTTTGGTTTAATGAAGTTTTGTAACCATTGTATATTTCATTGTTCAACTGTTACTTAAGTTTAAGTAATAGTTACAATGTTGGAATTCAGTTCTTGGGATTGTTTTCCAAGCAAAACTTTCTAAACTTCATATCAAGAAAGAACACTCGACCTATAATGTTTCATAAAGAAAAGCCTCCGTCATTCATTGGCTGTAACTCGATGACAAACTTATGGTAATAAATCATAAGGTGATGAAATTCCTGTTCCTGTGATGATGATACTTCAAAAAAGGAAATTTAATTATTTAAAGTAATATGCTATTTTGAATTAATAAGTAATTTCCAAAGATTAAAGATTTTTTTACAAAGATTGAAAGAAAAAGTATTCGGCTTGTTGTTATATATTTATAATATGTGAAATATATAGTAACTGTAATAATATGAACAAGAGATTCCTGATTGTTCTGTTGCTTTGCTGAAAAGAAGTATGTACTTTCAAAATTTCTATGACAAGTCTGAAATTGTGATAATCTCTGTCACTGGTTTTTAACATTGAATCATGTTAAATTTTCATGGGTATGATTGACTGCATACAGTAGCAAACATTGATACCATAACCTGGATTAGTGTCAATTCAAAGTTTTTCCTGAGGAAATCGAAAAAGAGAAAACAATATCAATTTGGCTATAATAATGATTTCACATTCAGTTTAAAATAACGTTTAATAAGAATACTTAAATGAACCACTAAATATTCAACACAGTGAACACTCTTATTGTTTAAAATACACTATATGCAATTATAAAAACTATTTATTGTAAAAGAGTTTTTAGTGACAATGTAAATTATAGAGAATTTACAAGACTTCATTTAAGATAAAAACTTTGCCTATTAGCAAGAATTCTGATATTGAATTGGAATTGAATTTTACCTGAAAATAATTTGCTTATTTAGGTTAAGACTTTATATAATAGGTTTTGACAAATTAATATGAAATAAATTTGATATGTTCTCTATTTATAGTAACATGTGTAATAATGCAGAAGACTGGAGCAGGTTTGCACACTGCTAGCTCTTGTTATTGGGACAATAATACTGATGGCAAGTAAAATTATTCAGCTATTTGAAAGTATTTAGCAGAGGTCATAATTATGTAAAGCATTAATGTATCCTTATTATTTTGTCATGTTATTTTCCATGCAGAACAGCTTGCATGGATTGCAGTATTATAGTGTTGTATATAAAAAAAAATGATAAATTTTAAAATCTAACAAAATTAGGAATTTTGAGGGATTAGCATATTAATTATAAGGTTTGAGGTTTTATTAATTGTATTGTTAACATTGACAATGTTAAATTGATGATTTTGTAATGAAGGCAAGCTCAATTTCATTGTATATTTAGTATGTTAGATATTGTTAACCAAATTTCGTGTTCTCATCTCCCTATTTTGTTTATGAAATTGTACGATTATGGCTTGAAAAAAAGAAAGACGCAAAATTCTTTCTAGGAATTCGCTAGCATTAAATATATTTTATGTATTTAATTAGTGTGAAGATGTGATAAATTAATAATTGAGAAATTGCATTATACAGAATACTTTAATGATATAATGTTTATTTACTTATTTTAGATTAAGTGTGGTTTTATTGTAAAGACCCAAAGATTTGGTAAAGTAAGGGATAATTTATCACCATCCATTAAATTATGATATTTAATTTGGACTTTTTAGTCAGTCTCATCTGATGGCACATGGTCGATTTCCTTTACCAATACTAACTTCATTAACTCTAGCTATCTTTGTTATTTGGGTGACTTAGGACTTTTCCATGCTCCATATATATAGACATACAGTGGAGTGCAAAACTTAGGGACCAACACTATTTCTGAAGATGACACCCCAAAATCAAATGAAACAGCCTGTGGTGAGTTGCATAACTGTGGACATTCAATAGACAGTTGATGCACATGCAAATTTTCAGTTATTACGCCAGAGGTCATGTGATAGCACAAAAACAGATAACAGTATCAGTTCAGCAGATGTGTGCAAGTTAATGAACAGTAAATATGAGTGTTACAGATATTTGATTGGTTTCATAGGGTGCTACAGGCAACAACATGGCCAGTAAACAACATCTGGATGACTTCACTCAAGGTCGCATAACTGGGAAGCTTGGGGAAAGGTGAAGTGTGAGGAGTGTGGCCGAAGGGTTCAGTATTGCACATAACATTATAGCACATGGGTGGGCGGCCTTCAGATCATTGGAAATCAGCTGCGTATCAGCACAAGACTCAGGATATTGCAGTTTACAATGGCCAGACAACTACACCAAGGAGGACTGTTTGCCCGATGGCCAGTACGCTGTGTGCCCCTTTAACACCTGCCCATCGGAGAGACTGTTTATAGTGGTGCAATGAACACAGAAGTGGACTGCAGCAATGAAGTAAGATATTCTACTGATGAGAGCAGATTCTGTCTCAGCAGCAATTCTTGACTTCAGCAAATGTGGTGAGAGGTTGGCACACGTTATCATCCACAAACATCATGGAAAGGGATCAATATGGCAGTCGAGTTGTTCTCATCTGAGGAGGCATTATGCTGAATGGACATACAGCGCTCCAGATACTAGAAGGAGATACTGGTACATGGTACAGTAGGAGAGGTAATGTACATGTTACTGTACTGAGGTACTTCTTCCAAGTATCTGTTCCGAGGTGCCATTGGCCCCAAGTTCTTATTATGAATGATAAAGCCAAACCCTGTCAAACTGTAGCTGTTAATATGCTGTTGGAAAGTGAAGACATTGTTCGAATGGACTGCCTTGCACCTTCCCCCAATCTGAATCCCATCGAACACATATGGGACCCTCTAGGGAGATGCCTTGTGGCAGGTCTACGCCCACCGGAAACTGTTCACCAGCTGAAGATGGTGCTGGCAGAGGAATGACCAATGTTACCCCGAATAACTTATCAACAACCTCATTCTAAGTATGGACAGGTTGTGCAAAACATGCATCACCATTAGAGGTGATCATATCCCCTACTGAGGACAACCTCTTCCCTTTGTTCCATCTTTAGCAGCGATGCATCTTATAATGGCAACCATTTCTGCAAAAAGTTCCTCTGCCTTGTTTTGTATCTGTTGTTGTGATGGTGTTTTTTCTTTCATCCTTTCAGTACCTCACAAGGTTCCTTTGATATTCTTTTCCAATATCCAGGCCGCTCCTGTGAGAAGATGAAAACCTGACTGATCCACAAGTTTTGCACTTCAGTGTATACACACACATATTGTGTTTTTTAAAGGTGTTGACAAACATCAGTGATAGGTTCTAGAAAGACAAATCAGTAAACATTGGGTTGGAAATGCATCATTTTTCGAAATATTAAGAGTGACGTGGAAGATGGACAGTGTGCTGTGTATATAATTGTTTTGTTTGTTTCAACATACAATCAGCATCCATGTTTGATATTTGTTGCATACCATATTTGGTGAAGACTGTCAAGCAGTTTGAAATTATAGCATCCAAATCTATAGCAGCATTTATTAAGATTCATCACTTCTTGTATATGGCATGTTCAATTGAAACCTGCTTGAGGTGCTGCAGTAGCTTTGTATTAGGCCCTGAATACAAGTGTAGACATAAAAAGTTAGCTCAAGACTTGTATGTAACATCAATAATGTAGTGAGTTTTGAAGATAGCATATCATGTTACAAATCCATCCAAACAACCTTGATTCAGTTCTTGGACAAACATTGGAGTATTTGTTCACTTGCAGTGAAGATGAACATGTGCATTAGCTCTATCCATACAGTGATGCAGAAACTTGGATACCACAAGATGAGTTCCAGTGAGTTTCACATGCTATTGTCGGACAATCAGAAGGAACAACTTTTGGCATTGGTACTTTGAACACTTGCTATGATATCATGCTGAGGGTGATGCATGACTGGAGACAGGATGTAGTATCGCCACTTTGAACCCACAGGGAAAAACTGCCAGTATGAAATGGATGCAGAACAAGACCAAGAACAAACATCCAGGAAAACTCACCTCTGTCATTATCCTGATGCACGACAGTGATCGTACTCATGTGGTCCACATGATTTAGGAACAACTGAATGCAATGAGGTGGGAAGTACTGAAACTTCCTCCCTATAACCGGGACCTTGACTTGCAACTTCCATGTTTTTGGACCACAAAAATGGCTCTTAAGGGGTGGAGATTTGTATTTATATTTGGAGATGGGTGTGACTCAGGCCATAATGGATTGATTTCAGAACAGCCAATGGAGTTTTATGCACAAGGTATCCTGCTTGTGAAACAATGGGACTTGTGTGTCAACGTCCATGGAAATTTCTTTTGACTGTTGTACTGCATGTAAACAATATAACCAATAAATGGGTTTTAGCTGAACAAGCCATATATTATTTACATAATTTATCAGTTTTGCCTTCATTATTCAGTCATTCTTTCTTCATTCCATTTAAGTTAGTGTAATTTTCCTTTAAAATTCTAACATCTTCCATTATAGCCTAATTCTGGACATAGAATTTGTTATTTTAATTACATCAATTATACACTTTTTTTTTCATTAATTGATTCTAAGATAAAAGCAATTACCGACTTGGGGAAAAGTTTAAAAAAAAAAAAAACCCCAGTGGCTTATAATCAGATAATTTAATTTTAAATTTGTTTTCACTTACATCATTTGTTAAAGAAACTTTCTGTATCATATAATTTATTTATTTTAATGAGATTTGAGGAACATCCTATTAATTATAAGTGTTAAAATGCTCTAAGTATTGTACAGCTGTATTCACATTGGAGAGGAGGATTTCAGATTTTACAACCCTTGTTATTATACTGCTTTTCATAAGAAAAAAATAAATTTCATGGTATTGCATTTGATTTCTTTATTTCTGTCTTCTCTGATAAATCAATCTAAAAGGACTTTTTTTTTCTCTATGTTAACAGGTAGCTGTACAGTACGATGGGAGAATAAAACCATGTACTGCATTGTATCCGTATTTGGATTGGCAATATAAAGGGGTTAAACTCATCCCGTCCTAGAAGAATTGGTCTACAGATTGCCTTTATGATGCATGAAGTTATCAATAAAAATTATAAAGTGCAAAGTTTGTTGAATGCCTAACAAAGAATTATATGTATTCAAAATTATTTAAATATGACTTAATAATGGTGAAAATCCTGCACTTAATTATTTAAGTTTATACTGTTGTAAGTTTAAATCTATTTTTTGAGTTTATATACATGTATCAGTTTTTTTGTAAATATAATTCTAACTTAAATGTCAGCTCCACAAAGATGATTAAACATTTATAATATAAAGGATGATTTTTCAATTTTTAGCATGAACCGAATCAGGGAAATGCATACGTTTTACTGTATGGCAGCACTTTCTTTTAATACCTTATGGTCCTAAATTCAAAAGTTTTGAATTCATCTCAGCCTACTGAGTAAATTATTGAATTCCCAAATCTTTTTGACGTGCTTTTTTTTTTTTTATCCCCATTCAGTCTGAAGGAAAAAAATATATTTCTTCATTGCATTTTCGTGATAATGTATTTTCAGCATTCAGAATTCCAATATTAGTGGAAGATCAAATTGAAAATTTCAGTAAATTTTTGGATTTTATATGAGTTTTTGTGGTGTTTATGCCCTGAATGATATTAAGACTGTCTGCAGAAATTATTGGTGCAAAAAGTTCAGGCAGTTACAGTACTTATGGTCTGAATTGAATAAAAAATCATTGATGATGATAACAATTATCTTATATAAGCCTACCAAGAACTAACATTGCTATTTACGACATATATATCATCATGAATTGCAGCAAATTTCAATTTTGGGGAATAGGCTTGTTAAATAACAGCATTTAACTAAATAATTTGGACCTAGTTGCATTGCATGCAAAATTAAAGTGTCATTGGTTACTGTACAGTTACATATATATTTAAAAATATATCTAAAATAATTTATTGCAAATCTAATTTGTTTAAATTTAAAGCCTGAGAAAATGACTAAATTATCTACAGAACATGTAATGTAATAAAACACTTTACAGTTATAATCTAACAAAAGAACCTGTATCCTGTAATGCTTTGAAATTAAAGTGTAATAATTCCAGTATTTTTGTAGTGATATTTCATTTCCAACCATTAATGCTGAAGTAAAACAAATGAAAAGTAATTGTTATTTTCTCTATCCTTGTTGTAGGATGACTTATGGGTAAGAAATTATTCAAAACTGTACACAGAATCACTGTTTTCACTATTGCAATAGTGTATAGATTTCATACATGTGTTTTTGAGATCAGGACAAAATGCTGTATTTACTCAAAACTCTTATCTTTCCTGGCCAAATATAGTCTCTCTCCCTCCAGCGTTTACTTATTACACTGCTTTGCCCTTGAAAAGTGTAAAACCAGGGTTCGACTGAATATATTCATAGTCTTCTTAAGAGTGCTGCTGATTCTTGGATTAGGGTAATCGATCATTTTATTAAATTGAATTTCTATGATAAGATTCGGGTTCTGTCACATCTAAATTAATACAAATCAGGAATTCTTTGATTGTGCACCTCTTTCATAATTGTATGAGAACATGTTTAAGAATCCCTTAAGAAGGATTAACTCTGTTAATCCTTACATAGAGAACAGTAGTTTACCCAGAGAAGTAGTTAAGCCTCAGGGCATCAGATCATGACAATTGCATCTAAAGTAATTGAGAATCTTGACTCTTGCAGGATTAGATAGAGCAAATGTCTTCCTATAGTAAGGAATCTGTAGGATCTTCATAACAAAGATTTTGTAACGTCTTTGCTTTTTACTTACATCAAGGATTTATAAAAGACATTATAAGACCTATCCTTATCCTATCAGTCATTGCACTTTCACTAAAAGTTTAAATTGAAAGTCTTTTTTTTTATTATTATTTTTGTAGAATATTGAAAATCAGGTATAATATTGGCTGCTGCTTCATGACTTACCCAGGGCAAAATAATCTACAGTAGTTATCTGATTAGAAAGCATAATAACCAACAACCTGCGCAGGGGATAAAAATATATACATACAGGGTGATTCATAAAGCACTGGAAAAATAAGCCTATAAAGAATGAACATTGACATATTTTTCTGTCAAATTCGGTGTAAAAAAAAAGTAAAATAGGATATGGATTTCCGGATCGAATGTGCAATTCTGAGTCGGATGATAAGATCCCCGTTTTAGCCTTTTTTCTTCCCCTCTAGTTAGCACCCTTCACAACCAGAAAGAGCAAGGAAAGGGAAGCGAGATTAGAATAAGCACGTTCGATCTGGAATTCCATGCCCTATTTTACTTTTTTTTTAATACCGAATTTGACTTAGAAAAATATTTCGATGTTCGTTCTTTATAGGCCTATTTTTCCAGTACTTCATGAATCACCCTGTATATATATTTATTTAAAACTAGTGTTCTTTTTAATATTTCTGGAAGGCAAGGTGTAAGGAATTTTTCTATTTGTGTAAAAAAATCTGCTCAAGCTGATTAATTGTTCAAAGAATCACTGGATTAAAATAGATTAATTTTCTTTAAAGTAATTACAAAAACAAAACTATTTTATTTGAAACAATTTATGTACAAATTAAAAATAATAAGTGAAGAGGTCAAGTTTTAATGTACAAAGCATTACTGATCTCATAAAACTGTTTAATTCATGAATTGCCTTGATCAGTAGATGCCCTCTGAGTAGCCAAAAGCCTATCGATCTCTTCTCCTATAGTAGCCTTTTTTGGCCTTTGTTGTTCATTTGGAAGAGGAATGCCATCCATATTTTGATCCTCTGCCATCGTATTAAATTGTAAGTTTGGAAAATTGTGAATAGCATCTTTAGACTGCCATCTAGATTGCTTATTTAGTGGCCTAGTCCTGTTGTTATTTTTGGGAGAATCGTAATAAGATTGCGGGGGTGCAAATTCATTGACTCTTTCTTCTCGCTGTTTGTTAATCCATTCTTCTTGAGACACTGAAAAGACAATTTAAAATTAAAAGATTAGACTAAACAATATTTCCTAAGAAGCAACAAATGTAAAAGTTGGATCCCCTGAATATTCAGCTGAGAAACATCAAATCTGTATCCAAACTAATCTGTTTATCAATTGATTTCTAATTACAAGTCAGATTTAATTTTTTTTCTTTTTTCATTACGGCTCAATGCCTGAAATTATAATTTTATGGATAGCTAACCAAAAATGCTGCAGTAATTCCACTTGAATTGCCATCATAATTTATATACTCTTTAATTGTTTCCATGCAAGATAGGAACAATTTAAGTTTTAATCATCCTGTTAAAAATTTTGAATGCTAGTTATAAAATAAAAAATAGCCGACAGAGAATAAACTTGAGCAATCGTAAAAAAAAAATCATAAATAATAAAGGAACATCGGCAGTAGTCTCATCTTACTGTCTATTACTAGTTATGTTTTAGATATCACAGGAACGCTTACAACTCGTGACACTGTTTTGAGGTTGAGATATAAGGAAGAAACATAGAATAGAATTTCAACTCTTTTAAAGCCCTCTAGATCAGTGGTTCTCAACTTTTTCACTTAGTGAGTCACCACAACAACCTCAAGATATTGTGGTCCCACCATATTATAAAGAAAACATTTTCTTAACAGATTGTTTGAGTGGCCATTCCCGGGAGCCGGAATGGTTACCTCTTCTTTGTCTCGCACTTTGAGCTACCATCAAGGGTAAATCTGACTGAAGAAGCCTAATAAGGCTTAAACAGCTGTCTCAGATTCCCAACATGGTAGCTCAGGGTGCGAGAACCTTTGTTGATTCATGTGCATTCTAAAAATTGTTTCTTTTCTTCAGATTTATTTCTACATTCCTAAGTATATAATTGACATATTAATGCTTAGGATATTTTTTTTTTTTTTTTTTTTTTATTTACTAACTTACTCATACTTTATAAATTTTACAATTAATTAATGTATTAAAAAAAAAAGGGAAAATTATTTACTTAATATAAAGGTGACAAGTTTAGATTGCTTTGAAAATAATTTCTTTCCTATGTTTTTGAAATGACAGAAACTTATTTCAAAAATATACATATAACCATTTCCTTCTATTTTTTTTATTTGAGTTGTGCATATTTTTTTTTCATTATAAATTTAACTAAAAGTACTAGAAAACTTAAATCTTTTGACACTGATGGGGATACTATTTTGCTAAGATGGAGTATCCAACTGACAATTTCTAATATCAGTCCTGTAAAATGAAGAATATACCTCCAATGAATAAATCTTTCAAGGAAATTGAGATAAATTACCATTTGTCCATCAAGCAATATAAAACCCTCTTGGTTGGATCAAATTCAATCAATAAGTTTTATAAGTAATTATCTACAATGAAGAAAATATGGTAAGAGTTATGAAATTAACAAATATAAACCATAATCCATGGTCATTAATATGGAAGAGATTTGAAAACAAAATTCTTCTTTCTTTCTCACACAATAGAAATTTGCAAAAAGAAAAAGTCAGTGTGTCCTGGAAATGAAAGGAGATCCATAGCTCTTTAAAGGGACAAAACTAGATATCTCCATCCAAAAAAATCAAACCTACCAAGTTTATACCGAATCTTTCAATCTAATCCCACGCCCATCAAAAAACAAAACTATTCTGTAAGGCTTTACTAGAACTGTAACTTTGTTTTATAATCATTATCCCAATATGCAGGTAAAATAATTAAATCTTTATTCATTATTAAGTACACCAAAACATGGATTAAATTCACTACTTTAAATAATAGGTGACAATGCAATTTCGGTCTTTTGTAGGGCAAAGGTACAGTTGGCATTTGTTATACTGGAACTTGGTGTAGCCAAATGGACACAACTTACAAAGCCCCTATTTTTCCAGCTGGTGATGGCCAATGGTGATATCCATCAAAGCGAGTCATCACAAGGTTTTGACTGAGTTGGCTTCTTGATAATTTTCTTAGGTAGAGGATGTTTTATCCCTATGCACTAATGCATGGACGATGTCAGCGTGGAATAGTGAAAGTTGCCTGATGTTTGAATGAAGTTCATTGTTCTAACAAAAATGGCATCTGTACAATTTTCCTGTGCATGTCCATGAGGTGAAATACGATGTGCAGTATCATCGTTTACTCTAGATGTGTATTCTGTAGCAGGAAATTAGCATGTCTAGTAAATCAACCCACTCATGCTTGATTTGTAAACTCCAACTAT
>JAFIDM010000001.1:120964749-120976874 GCA_023159025.1 Thereuonema tuberculata
CACACATGCAGCTACAAGTAACATTCTACATGTTGCAAACAAGCATGATCACACATGCAGCTACAAGTAACATTCTACATGTTGCAAACAAGCATGATCACACATGCAGGAAACGCCACATTACACATGAGATTCTCAACCACATAATATAAGACTGCCCTCTTCTCTCTCAAACAGATTACCTCCATTGACACAATCAGGTAGCGTCGATCCTCCATCAACAGCTAGCATACAAACACTGACATATTAATAACAGTTTCCTGTAATTTAAGTATACACTACAAAGTGTGTCTAGAGTCAAATTCTACTGGGACTTTCTCAATCACACAGACAAAATCATACACTACAACGGACCTTACATCACCCTTGCTGATAAGGCCAACAAACAGACCTACCTCACTGACATTGTAGTGCCTATCAGCAAAAACATGCAGAAAACTCCCACAGACAATATCAGTAAATACAATGATTTAGCATACGAGCTCCAGAAGCAGTGGAGGCAGGATCGAGGGTAAGTGTTGTACCCATCGTCCTGACCGACACTGGTCTGGTGCCTCCCACACTGCACCACATCTTTAGAACCTAGAACTTCACAAAAACACTTATGCACAACTCCAGAAGGCTGTAGTACTCAACACAACATGCATAGTTAGGAAATTCATGGACACAACCATCCATTCCTAACATCCTTAACCCTCCTTGTACACTTTTTTTACACTTGGCAATATGTGCTTTGGTCCTTGACCCGGCATGTTTCTTTAGCTGGGGAAACTCAAGAATTGAAATATTTACATACTACTACTACTACTACTACTAATAATAATAATAATAATATAATCTTTCTTTTATTTTTGAACACAAAAGTTTTAAAATTGTTTGTATAATTGTTAAACTGTTAATAAAAAATATTGATTAGCTACAGACAAATAAGACCAGATTTAAAATAATAAAATTTAATTACAAAAAAAATATTATTTAGATTTTATTGTTTTTTATGAATTATTGTTTACATCTACTTGGCTTTATACAGCAGGATCCCATCTAAAAATAAATTATTTATTTTGATAAACTATTGCTTTGTTGAAAAGAAAAAAAATCGCTGAAATAAATAGCATATTTACAGAATTAAAACATGTAATTTATTTATTAATGATATTTAAGAAATAAAGGTAAAAATTAGACTGAGAAGTTGGTGTATTTAATTTAGGTTTTATATGGACAGAATTCTCCGTCGACTCCGGATACAGGTGGCGCCCCCAGTAAACATTGGAAAGTGCGTTTAGATCCCATCGATGCAGGCCTCGATCCCATCCGACACCACCTCTCGGTGGTCTTGTCGCATTCACCTACAAGAAGAAAAGAAACTCTAATTCATTATTTCACTTTCGCTTTGCTTTTCACTGTGAGAACTGTTTATTCTTTTTGCTCAGAAAAAAACTTTTAGGAATGAAACAAAATTAATCATAACTGTATGGTATATGTCTGTCGGAAATGCTGGATTAACAATGTGATGATGTTATATCTAATGCCGAAGTCACTTTTTTTTTTTATTTTTATTTTTGTTTTCTTTTCTTTTTTATTTACTATTGGATGTCCTGCTTCTTAGTTTGGGCCTCCCCGAAATAACATCCTATATACATCCCTGATCCGAAAAATAAAGACCATCACTAGACACTGGTGTAATTGATGCTACAGATGCTGTATCATGTTAATTACATACGTACAAGAGCATACGTATAAACCTAAAATGATATGTATTATACTCAGTTTTTTATATCTGTGAAGACACACGACAACTCCATATATGGTGAACGATTGAGCATTAGTTACAGTAGAACTCCAATTATCCGAACTTCAACTATCCGAATCGCTGATTATCCGAATCGCTTTCAGAATTTCAGAAAAAAAAAATGAAGACGGTACGTACTTACTGTACTAATGTACAGCACTTGTAACTATGCTTAACATGCAGTGTTGCCATTTCATTTAATTAATTAAAAGCTCTTTTTCTTTAAAAATAGTTTTTTCATCCCATTTACAACATACATACACTAATTAATTAAAATTGACCCTTTTTTCGGAAAAAATCCAATTATCCGAATTTTTGATTATCCGAATGGGGGTCCGGTCCCAATTGATTCGGATAATTGGAGTTCTACTGTATTTCGTGTTTTTCCGTTTTAAACACGGCTGCTGCTGAACAAACCGTTTGTGCCAACGAAACTTTGAAGGATCAATCGAGAGGAATCATTTGGAATGTTATTTTGTATTTCAAGTCGTCTCTCTCTATCATAAAACGGCTGAAGCAGCAGGTATTTCATCTCATTTAGTGTACAATATTGTTAAGGAAACTGAAGCCTCGCTTACCACTAAGCCTAGCCCATTGTTTGAAACGCCGGCAAGATAAGAGAGCAGCGGACACCGATAACAGAAATGGACGACTAAAAACAAAATTTTTATGAAATCAAAAATTAAAAAAAAATATTCTTAATATTGAAAAACCAACAAAAATAATAACAATAAAATATTGTAAGGCGAAGACAAATAGAATGTAAACACCTGAAGTAACTTACAACGACATTCCAGACGCGACCAAGCAATAACTCTAGTAACGAAAGGAAATGATAATGATTGGTTAACTGTATCCACGTGTTTTCACAGTTATAATGAACAGACTACAGAAGCTATGATTTCTCGAGATTTTCCGGTTTCGAGTTTTCTCTTTTTAAGCAACACTTTTTTCATTCAGAATTCGGGAATTTGTTTTGTTTTTTTCGAGAATTCTCGAGAACGAAAACATTTCTCTTTGATAACTTTTCACAAAATTAAAAGAAAAACAACAAAAAAAGATAATGCACATGAAATAAGTGAACTTCATTTTCTTTTTAAAGCTATAGAAATGAGAGGAAACTGTCAGTAGTTTCGACTCTCCATTATCCTGCAGGTTAATGCATTCGGGAATTATTAGAAAACATACAGTTTAACGAAGAAAAATATATGAACATGTTTTTGTTTTTACTTTCATTTCATCATTCACAAAGGCGAATATATTTATCCGATTTTTGCATACTAAGTTATTTTATAACTTGTATATTATAATAACTCGAGGCTGGTGAAAATGTCGAGATTCTCGACTTTTTTTTCAAAAAAAAAAAAAAAAATCCTTAAAAAATGATTGATTAACTGTGATCACATGCTAACTAAAAACAGAGAATTTTGGGGGATTCTCCAGACAAAAATTCTCGCACATGATTTCTACTGCAAATGTAGTACAGTAAAAACTCGTTAAGTCGTCACTCAAGGGACCGAACATTTTTGACGACTTAAGCGGAGTGGGCATTTTTGAAAAAAAAAAAACAAAACACTGAAATACAATATTTTTATGAATTGCTGTAGGATTCGGTGAGAAAAACAAGAATTTTAAGAAATCAATATATGCAAATGAATGAGTGGAAAATAATAATAAAAAAAAAACACATTTTATACTTACCATATTTTCTTTTCTTTTACTAGCCTTAAAATAATCCAACAGTGTTGATTGATGAAGGTGCTGATTACTGGTAACACTTCGAAACACTGTAATGAAATGGAACTCCAACTTTTGTGCACATAGTTAATCGTATCTAAAACCGAAACTTCTAGCTTTTCGTTCCTATCCAAGACTTTTATCATGTCCTTTACAAGCATTTTTTTGTACTTTCGTTTAAAGTCAAGAATTATCCCTTGATCTAAAGGCTGAAGAAGTGCAGTTACATTTGGAGGAAGAAAAACAATTTCGATCGCTTTTAAATTTTCGGGGCTTACTCGCTATGAAATAAAATCACACTCAGTAGCGGTCAAGAAAAACGTCTACTCTTGACAAGAGTCGCAGCGAGAAGTGTGTAATTTCCCAAGTGAATTTCCCACGTGAAAATTCCCCGTAAAGGCTAGGCTTTCTTAGAGTGAAGGGGCGTGGCTGAAAAGATAGCAGGCAAAATTGAGAATAAAGATGCTTTTCGCCATTTTTGAGGATGACGAGTTAACCGGAGTACAATTAAATTTTGGTGACGAGTAAAAGAGGGTTATTTTACATTATTGTCTATGAGACCTTGTCGGGACCAAAGAAAAACGACTACTTAAGCGGAGTGACGACTTATCCGGGTGACGACTTAACGAGGTTTTACTGAATTAGTATTTCTCTGCTTTTTGTATTAAAAGCAGCGAAAGAGATGGGCTTTCCTCTAACACGACTTGGGGGAGAGGGAAACTGAAAATATCAAAAATATAACACCTTTATTAAACTACCATTGTATAGTTGAGCATCCCTAATCTAGAATTCCGAAATCAGTAATATTCCAAAATTCGAAAGTCTTCAAGATGATCTCCTGCTAATGTGGTGATAATGAACGCATATCTGGACATTCATTCTCCTCGCTCTGAGCGATACATTGGTCATCTAAAAGAAAAATAGGAAGAAAAACTGATGATAATTGCTTGAGATCATAAAGTCGAAGATTTTCTTCGGTTTTCTGTCAATGGGGAATCCAGGATATTTCTTTCTGTTATAAAAGGGGCTGTTTGGGAGAGCTTCGTCAATTCGTGTTCGGATTGTGAAGAAAGGAGTTTGAAATAGCAATTGTGTAATGGTGAAATGGCTTCGAGACATCATTTAACATATGAATTCGGAAAGGTGTCGGAGGACTACAGGCAAGCCAAGTCAGGCTGAATATGAAATGCTCGACCTATGTTCGGCCTTACGCAGATGCTATAGTGATGCAGTTCTCCTACAAATGATAATGCACGTGCACACCGAACTAGACTGGTAAATGAGTATCTTCAAAAGGAGATCATTGTTAATATGGATTGGCCAATCAGTTCCGAATTTTAATCAGATTCCGATCCTACCGAATATGTCTGGGATGCTGTCGGAAGACGTGTTGCTGCCTTCACCCATTGCCTAAGACCTGGGGAGGCTCAGAAGAGATTTAAAAGAACAATGGTTGTTTATATTTACTGAACTCCTACCATCATCAACAGCATGAGATATTGCTGCGAGGCTTGTTAGGGGTGACCACATCCCATAATCAGGTATTTGAATTATTTAATTTGGACCTCTTATTTTTGACCTGGTTGTTTAAGTACAACAAAATGTTTTTGCGTCGTTAGCTAACGTACAATGCGCAATACGTGTTTCATCAATGCAAAAATTCGTTCAGTTGGATTCCCGCAGATTTTGTCTCTGACCTACCTTTCATAAAAAGCCGCTTATGTAGGAAGGAAGCCACCCAGAAACTAGATGAACGCAACGATAATATATCGATATGGAACGCCGAGTTGTATATCGGATCACCTGGAGAATATGTATAGTTGAAAATACGTATAATTCAATCTCCTTTTCAAAAATATGCTACGTATAAAGGCGAATTACGTGTAACTCAGTTACGTATATCTCAGAAATAATTTATATGTACTTAAATACAATCTTCGCCAGGACCTACAAACAATTAGGCAACGTACAAATCAGAACTATGTACAACTGGTTTACATATAAACCATTTTTAAATTAAATTTGCTTTATTCTTTGCTACATTGATTTAATAAATGCAAAGCATTCATATGTAAGATTGTTATAAATCTAACAACGCTCTACCGCTTCAATTGAACGTAGATATTTATCTCTACCATCCTGCCAAATGCAGAGCAGACAACCTTAGTCAATCACAGGCTTTCTTATGCTAAATACACGGAGTAAAAATTGTATTCAATTCACCAGTTTCTAAGACAGGAAAGTTTCAGGAAACGAAGCAGTATCGGTAACTTTAATACCAATGGTGCCCAAGTCTTCCTGCACATTAATGATTAAAACAGTAATCTTCTTTGAACAATGTTAACTAATGGTTATTTTCTTATTAATAAGTAAAAATTATTGGCAAAAATAAAGTAAATAAGTTCTAGATATCGTGGCTATCTTACTTTTGCAGTTTCTTAAGCTTTCTAAACTCTTGTTATATAACAGCTCAATTGAGTGATTTCAAATTTTAAAAGCGGAATAAAAAAATGAAATGTCTCTCTGCTCAAAATAGTGTTTGGGGAAAAAGAGATTCACTAGCGCTCGGAAATCCTTGATTTTTGTAACTAGGGATGGGCTGGTCGTAGGGTTCACCGAGCGAAACCTGAAGGGGCTGGTATTATTGGAGCCATCGGAAATTGTTGATGAAAATTTCTTTGACATAAGAGATGATAAGAGAAATAATCTTAGACAGCCTTAGTAAAATGGTTTCCAATCCGAACATACTTATAATGGTTGCTATTAGCAGGTTGAAATATATAATAATTAATTAATCAAACCAATCAACTGAAAATTTAACATTGAAGAAAAAAAAAATAGCAATAGGCATATAGGATAAAAGCAATGTTGTCTAGAAAGAATTAAGAAATACACAGAGCAAAATATCTTCTGCTAATTATATAGACGTCCTTTTCAAACATCTTCGAACTATTGACAGCTTTTAATTTAGGTGTAGGAGTCTTTTACAACACCATAATAAGTACCATTTGTATAATAAATTCAAAATCACGGAATATAATAGAAGTTGACTTTAATATAATAGGAGGCTGTTTAAAAATTGACTGACTTGTCTAATAAGTTTATAGGATTTTGTTTCAATTGAGTATTTGTGCTAAAAAGGTTTTTAGAGGATTAAGTTTTTAGCATTTTTAAAAGAAATGTTTGTCATTTTTGATCAGCATTTCTTGTTTTCTGATGTACATTTGTAAGACATTGTAAGACAGCTCGAACTGGGTTCGCTCGTTAAAATCAGGAAATTTGAGCCCGTCAGATAACAACGAAAAGGCTGGCCATTCAACTTCGATGACTGAATAGGCTACTGCACAGAATCTAATCAATTTAAGTTGATTGGTTTGAATCCAAGAATCTACTCGAGATTTTTCTGAACATTTCAACTACAATAAAATTCTTCAAAATCATCTTCAATCCATGGGAAAAGTTAGGATTTAGATTCCACATGAATTGTCGAAAAACAAGAAAAATCGGGCATTCAACCTTATTCATTCACCTTTCTTAGCTAAAGATCATCTCAGGTCTTTCAAGTCAGAAGGGACGAAAAATGGGGATGAAGCATCATTCGATGAAGCGTTGGGTCCACGAGTAGTCAGAACAGAGAAAGATAGTAAACATTTCTTTCCCTTTCTACGCAATTCAGAACGAAAATTGATAAAATATTGGATTTTCCGGGCAACGCCAAATATTACAGCTAGTCTGTATCAAAGAAATATATGTATTTCTTTGGTCTGTATAAGTAATGTCAGCAACTCTCAGACCATTAGAAAAAAAACCTTAATTACCTCTTTCTTGTGCTTACCTTCACGTTTTCCCTGAATGACCTCTGATTTCATTACTCATAGTAGTGGTCTCTTCCCTGCCTTCTTTTTCGCATTCCTGAGTCTATCGTTTCCTGTCCATTTATCATCTTATGTCTATTACATAATCTTCTTACTCCCACTTTCTTGCTTTTGTTTTTGTTACTATATACCCATTTTCGTCTAATTCCATATTCACTTACTTTGCTTTTCCGTCCTGATCTTTCTGTATTACATTGGGACACTGTGCTTTTTATTTGTTTTAAAGCAAGGCACTATGTTTCTCTGCAAAAAGCTTATTGCGGGAAATACGGCTTTTTGGAGAGCTTTCTTTCTAGACAATTAGGCAACATACTTGCGATTATATCTTTGGTTAAAGGTGTATTTGTCAGCTAAGGTTCTGATTGATATTTCTTTTTATAAAACGACGTGTGTTTGTTATATATTGTCCAAAATATCTAATTGAAATAATATTTTAAAATCTTTAGGACTAATTTTTATAGTTCTTTGGTTCATTATGTATCATTTACCTCTGTTAATTTTTAAATTTATTTTTGAATGTGCAGCATATATTAAACCAAACAAAAGGTAAGATAAAAATTAAAGATTAACTTAAATGCAAGTAAAAAAAAAACCACATGAAGCCCATATTATATCCAATAAAATTAAAAAAATTTAATTAAAAAAAATCATGATCGTTATTTAATGATTAAATCAATAACCTTAGTTTAGTTAAATTCCATCTTAACTTGTTGTCTAATGTGCTAAAAGTTAATAGAATTAAAAAAAAAATATTTTTCAAAAGTTGATAAATAAATTTTAATATTTCTTAATTATGATAAAATCTTCCTTTCGTTTTATTTTTTTTAATTTTTTTCACTTTTTTTGGAAATTGATGTAATAACTCCCTATTTGCTCACCAGATGGGAGTAGCGTCGGTGTTATCAGCTGTGTTGTCATTGGAGGCGCATTCTCGTTGCAAGGACTTTGATGTTTCTCGCCCAACATGGAGGACGGAAACGAAACGAGCGAAGGTTCTGAAAGGAGGTAGCAAAGGCGATTGGAATGAGGGGAAGCCAAGGTGGTTAGCCATCCATCAGCCTCGGTTAAATATGGAGACCAGTGCGGAACTGTCTGTGCCCAACGACAGGATCGATATCGTCGAGAAATGCGTGGAAAGAGTGTTCAACCTTTTTTCGGTGACAGTCCGGATTGAACCGGAAGTCGAGGGAAGTCCAAACAGAAGAGTGATTCTGATGGCTGGAGCGCAAAATCCACTAGAGAAAGCTAAGGTAAGATTAATATATAGTCGTTACTCTTCAATAAATTAGCCATAAAACGCCCTTCTTCCTCAGGTTCCAAAAACGAACGAGTTTTGAATCGATTACCGCAGCCTCCAGAAGTCATCTTCGAGGAATGAGGTCTCTTTAACCTCATCATCATCTAAGATGCTACAAATCCTTCACTTATTTATCGTTTTGTCATCTTAATTTCAATAGAACTTAATAAATCCAGTCAGCTACAGACTCAGCTATTTATTTTTGGAAAAGCTTCATTAGCAGAGCATTACAACTCGAAGTTTCTTCCCGAGTTTTAAAGGAATTTAAAAATGAATGAAGTTTTTAGGTCCACAGCAACAAACTACCTTTTAAAAAACGCATGAAATTTCATTATTCATCGTTAAGTATTTGTTCCAATGTCACTTAAAATTTTTAAATAGATTTTTCGACTTAATTGAAATTTTATAACTAATCTGGGATCTGTAGCAGCATTGCTTTACAATTATGCATCATTTTTAAATTATAATACACAACCCACACTTACTTGAGAAATAAACAATATTAAGGTCTATTTAGTTGTTGGTTTTTTAAAGTCAAATTAAAAATAATAATAATAAAAAAGAAACAAAAACCATTTATGAAATCAAAGGGATTTTTAGTTGAATTATCAATAAATCTGTCATAAGTAGTAAGTTTGATATGACGATGGAATTTGTTTTTGTTGGATTTGAAAGCAATTGTATTTTTAAAAACTTATTGAGTTTAATTGTTTAAATTCGTTTTTTTTTATTATACTTGTTATTATCTTCAGATTTTTATTTTAATTTTTTTATATCCTAGATCTTTCTTCCAATTTATTTAAGCCAAATTATTATTTTTTTAAATTCCAGATAATCTCAGTTTATAGCCTAAATATTTAATCTCAAAATCTTTGAGATCAAAAGAATGATGTCATCGTTGTTAATTTTTAGTTTTTAGACAAATAGACAGAAGAGTTGCATTTAAGTAATCTTCAGATTAATAATTTGAGTGAAAATAATGTTTTAAAATATTACAATATTTTAATATATATTTTTTTTTAAGGAATATGCTTAATTGTTTAAAGACAACTTAATGACATTTCGTACATGTAACATCTCTTTTGACGATCCTTTTACTGAAACTCCAATGTAAGGTTTTGACTCTGAATGTTTTATTGCTTGTTTCGTCTTTCAATTAAAGCTTTTGAATTATTCCAAAATAAATTCGTTTTCGCCACTTTCGTCTCGTCAGTTAAAATCTGCTGTAAATTTTAAATTTTCGACCAAGATATTCAATTGTTAATGTTGCATCTGAACAATTTTTTATCCAATCGTCAACTGGACAAAAATAAAGTTACTTCCATCGTATTTTCATTACAAAGTTCTCTAGAGATATCAATTTTATTCTTGTGTATGAATTCCTTAAATGACAACTTTTTTGATTATAACTGACACTGTTTAATTACTTGAAGCTTCGTAAATCTTGATATACGTATCTCGGAAAACTGTAACACGTCCTTCAATTAATTTTGTGACGAATTCTGCCATAGGTTAATGCAAAATGTGAATTAAAGAATTATTTGTTACGATTGAAAATCAAGAAAAAAACTTATTGTTTGTAATATGGAAGTTACGTAGACATTTCTGTCACTTCTGAGGGCTTCTATCTGTGACGTAGTACGTAAGATCTAATGGAGCTGTTAATGAATGTGATATGCCATTAAATGCCCTAAAATTTTATAAAATTGAAATATAGAAATCATTTCTATTTACAGAATCACTATACAACATTAAACTTGACTCCGGATTTTGTTATTTATATTATTTCTATAAATACAGTGCGTATTAATGGTAATGCGCTCCAACTTTTTTAACTTGGGAAAAATTAACTTTCGAATATCATTAAGAATTGTAGAAACAAATGCTGGAAAATTATTAATTTAAATTTAGTATTATAGTAACTCAGAAAATTATTATATTAGTTTAATATAACCTCAGGTTCTCTCTCCTTATGAAAGGTAGAGTCCTTGAAAGGTATCAGGAGTTCGTAATGCCTGATCGTAGTCAGTTTGAATTATAAAAATATTTACGCCCAGCATTCGACCGTTATAAACTATGAGTTTTGTGCATCAAATATCAAGTACGAAATAATGTTGAGTTAAGTTTATCAATTTTAATTTTATGTTAAATTTGCAAACAGGTGCCTGTGATCTGATTACATTCCTTATAAGCGAGGTTTTAGTATCTTAAAGAAAGAAACTTATTTCCATTGTTGGAACTTTCAAACGTTCTGTATCAAATCAAAATAATAAAATGTTTGACTAGGACAATAATTTTATCCGAAGATAAATTTGTAATTGCGTAAAATTTGGTTTTAAGGAAAATTAACAAATATCCTATTTTATTTCTTTTACATAAAATAAATCAACGGTCAAATTAATTTAAACAAATAATTTTTTTTTGACGAAGAACCATAATACGTATTTCTGTACAATGATGGCAACTTCTCAATTTTTAGTCTTGTTTTTGAATCTTTGTACGATTTTTTTTTAAATGTCTTGAAATTGATATTAGTGTTATCTAACGTTAATAAAAAGTTCAGTATTTCATTTTTTTCTATCAAAATTGAAAATGCTTATCCTTTCGTTTTGTAAGGTGAACACACTCAAATGCAAAGAATTAAGCAGTTTTTGAAACATATAAATGTGTTTCTCTGTTTTTCTTATAAAATTTTAATTTCATAACTAACAAATAAATAAATGAAGCCGATACTGAAAGATATTGTAAAGGAATTTTGTATTTTTTTTTTCAACATAAATTTTATAAAATTTGTCAATATGGAAATCTCATATTAGTTATAAAACTTACTAATCTTAACTGGAATAATATCCTGATAATTTGGAAAATTTGTTAACATTTTTGTAATGTTGCACTGTAATGTTGAATAATGTTGATAATGTTGTAATGTTTTTTTTGTAATGTTGAAAATTTTTTTCCTGATAATCACATAAATTTTTGGGATTTTACTTGAATATTAAAACTATCTTGTATTGATAAACTAGCGATGAATACTTTAACTACTACAGACCTTGAACCTGTCAATGAAATATTTTATAAGGAAAGATTGAATCTGGCATTTGATACATTAGATTTTCTGTTATTTAACTTTGTACTGGAAAATTAATGGAATTGTATTTCAAAAGATAGATATGGAAAAAAGCTACAAAGATGGTGGACATCATATATATTCTCATTAGATAAATTTAATATCTAATGGACTTAAAAAAAATCATATCTGTGTATTTTGCTTTGACTTGAATAACTGTGATTACGGGAAAAATGAATAAAGTTTTTTAGATAATTACTGATCTTAGAAAATATCCCCGAAATATATGAGTACTGACAGTAAATATATGAAAATGAATAGAAAAAAAAATAAACTAACGTGCAAGTATGTAGATTAGTG
>JAFIDM010000001.1:121042939-121056898 GCA_023159025.1 Thereuonema tuberculata
TTTTTTTTTTTTCATTATTATTTCCTAACTTTGTTTTATTTTTCCTTACGTTAGTTTACTTTTTTTTTTTATTATTACTATCCAAGATGAAAGTATTTTTAAAGTTTACTTTGTGTTTAGTCCTTAATGAGAAACATGGCTTTTAGTAATTTCTAATATCTTTTATCGCTAAACATTATTATTATCAGAAACACTGGTTAAAATTATTCAGCCAATGTAGAATTCCCTTCTATTGGTTTGTTGATATTATTTCTACAACGGGTCTTAAATGTATTCTTTAAAACTACGTATTTACTAAGTGTACATTTACTAAGTGTTACGTATTTCGAGAACTGAGGGTAAGACGAAAGTAATTGTACTGTATTCATATTTTATGATAGATCATAAATAAGCATCCTATCAAATTGTAAAGAAATTCGTGTAGTGAAGGCTGTTGGGAGTCAGTTTTGTGGGATGAGAGAGATGGAGACTATAAAAAAAAAAAAATTAAATTTGATGGAAATGAAGCCCTTTTAATATGATAGGCAGACAAATGGACCAACAGAAGTGGAATAGTGAGACTTAACATGCACAGTAATCAACCACATGCTCTGGCATTGGATGATATTTTATTTCTAAGCCGGGCAACAGTATGCATAGCCAAGCAAGGGAATAGTGTGGAACGTTTGTAATTATTACAATGTTAATTATTATTATGTATTCGTAACTGTAGAAAATACAAAAACCAGAATGTTTTCGTAATGTTTATAAAGATTCATTTACAGATTTTAGCAATAGATATATGAAACCAGATTTAAGCCAGATATATGAAACTTAGCGTATTTCATTAGTCTGCTAACTGCATCATATCCTGAAAATTTGAGCTCTCTAGTATTATCTAGGCCGAAGCTATGAGGGTTCGAAAATACGACGAAATGTTTCGAGAAAAGGTACATAGTGCCCTTCCTGCCTTCGGCTCGTCTTGGCGGGGGCACTGCCGTGCCCCCAGATCTATATGGAAATTACGTCATCAAAAGCTCTTCTTTCATGAACTGAACTGTAGTTTTAAAGAAATATTTAAAAAAATTAAACAGTTCTTGAATTTCTATTGTTTGTATCATATTTTGTTTTAAAATAATGAGTAAATAAATGAAAGCTGTGAAAACGTAACCTTTGGTAGATATTGCATTTATTAAAAGAAAATGATATGGATACAGTCTACGTAAAATATATCGATATAGATAAATAGTAATCAAGGATATCTCTTAGTAAGGAATATTCTTTTTTCACTATTGTCGATGATTGGGATAACTTGGGTTTTCAAAAATAAAAGGTTAATAAAACCATCGACGCCCCCACCATTACATTCTGGATCTTATTTACGAACAAGAAATGATCAATCGTTTTGAATTGAAAACATCATATACAGAAGTTTGCGCGTGAAAGGTGATAGAAATTCCCATACACAAGCATTACAAGTAAACAGTTAACTCTCACTGACGGCAAACAATTCCTGTTCCTTCTGAAGTCCAACAATGCATCGCAGTCGTGGTATGTGTTAATCCATTTTCTTTGCGCGTGCTTTGATTTGATTAATCCGAATTGGATTTAGGCGACTCAATGATAGAATTTGAGAATGCAATCAATTTGTAGGAAGTGGAAAATTTGAAGGTAGATTGTTTGTAGTTGCAAGGTTGTAATTTACAATATGCGGAGACAGTCTTTTCTTTTGTATTGTTTTTTACAAATTTAAAAATAAAAATATTAAAAAAAAAAAACAAAAAAAAAAAAACTGAAATATTTTTAAGAAAGTAAGTTTTGTGTTCTTCCATGAACTGCTCATTCCATTTTTTTTCTTCATTTTAGTAACGATTTTATCATGGTCCGATCTTCTCATCTTTTTTCTTGATTATTTGTTGATAATTTTCATTTGTCAGGTGTATTTGTGTTGTTTTCTAAGTTTTGAATTAAGCTGTCCTTTTTTTTAATTCTTAAGTTACAGTAAAACCTCTCAAATCCAGTAGGCCGCATTACAGAAAAGCCGGATTACCGAGAGTGTTCTTAAAATAAACCAATAGCTCAATTTTTGTGAAGACATAATGCCAGGTTTCATTAATTTAACCCCATTTTCATAATTTTGCACTCAAATGTTTTATTAAAAACAATACAAATGTTCTTTTTCCAACACCAAGCTCTAGTGACATTTGTTTTGCAAATTCACCTGCATCCAATCTCCTTAACGCATTAAGCTTCTGTTCCGTAGTGAAAAAAAAAAATTTCTTTCTTTTTTCACTCATAATGAATATGCGCAGATAGGGAAACAAAATAGGGAAACGTATTAGGTTATTAAAAAAAAATTTACTCAGGACCTGGCCGGATTATCGAGGGCCGGATTTGAGAGGTTTTACTGTATATTGACTAAGTATACGCTCACCTTTCCATCGCACAGCAGGGACTGACTATGAAGCTCTTGTGAGGCCCAATGCATGGATTGGGGGGGGGTGGGGGATAAATTTAATCGTGCTCAAAATTTCAGCTGGACCATAAAAATAATCATCTTTTCAAATTTTAAAGAAATTCGTTGGAGTGAGGGGTTTAGATGGTTGATTTTAAGAGATGGAGGAGTTGCCGACCAAAAGAAATAGCCTACCTTAAAGTTAAATCCTAAATAAGTTACCTATCAAATTTGATGGAAGTCGCTTGAGCACGTACAAACAGATAAACAGACAAAAACTTTGAAGTGCATTAGTGAAATATCGTATGCTAAGTAGTTAAGTTTCATTTTTGAACGTTGCAGTTCCGACTCCGTATCGTAACAATGGGAAGATATCGCTGAGGTGCTTGAAAACTTAGAACTACTAAGGATTCAACGCTTATGTCCTGCTGATGGTTTCGCCTGATAGATGAAACCTGCAGTATTTACATCGTTGCATCACACGGCAATCCGGACACCGATTACTGCATCACTGTTTCGATAATAATATTAAAAAAAAGCAGCTGACTTAAAGGTCTAGTTGCAGAGCTGTAAGCACGTGCTTCATCCTCCCCCCCCTCTTTTTTTCCTTGAAATTTTTCATGTCTTGTGTGGGTTTTCTACCTTTACTGCTGCTGTTGCTTCCTAGCGACTGTTAGAGGAAGGTCAAGGCTAAGAGAAACGTTGAACCTTCAAGGCTTTTCACGACTAGTCCGGACCCGGATGCTGCCTCACGACCGGCATAATGCACATCGAAGGGAAAGAAGAAGAAAAAAAAAACACACCACAGCACGAGGGAAGATGAAAGTGAGGAGGACGATGGAGGTGTTGTGTTGGATGAGAAACACAGGATTCGATGAATAACAAAGAAAAGAATGTTTTTCCACGAGCCTTTCAGCCTGCAATAAAAACTTAGTGTTTTGTTTGTTTTTTGTCTTACGGTCAAAGATCGGGAATTAGAAGTTGACTGAACAGCTACTCTATTAGATCTCAGAAATTCTTAGATAAGAAATGAAGATCACTTAACGATATTCCTGAGATTTTTTTTTTGTAAATATCGTATGTAATTGATATGTTTTCCCTTTTTCTAATGAGAATGTTGACAAAATCTCTTTTTATTATACAAGAGTTCTTAAACTAAGATTTCTGAAGTTTAAGTTTAATTTTATTTGTTGGTTGTTTGTCGTGGGTTTTCTATGGCTTGATTTTTTTTTTTTTGTTTACAAAGAGGTCGTCTCTTGACATTGGACAACAAACTGGTTCAGAAACTAGTAGTTTTATTTATTTAGCAAAATCTGTCATATATTCTTTTTAATTGTTCTACATTTCAAAACCAGTTAGCTTCTCAGGTGTGGGCAGTCTACACCGATAAGATCATACAGCTAGAAACTGTCTAGAATTCAAGAGAAGACCGAAGGATACCTCTCCAGGTAATCAGAGAGATGGACAACAGAGAGAAACCTTCATACTTTACGTGGATTCGAACTCACAAGAAGCATTGCCGGGTTGCCAGGCCGATAACTATTTAAACACAAAGTGGTATTTCTGACATTAACTGAAATCTTTTATTAAAAATATGCTATTTGTCGAAACAACTATCTACAGCTCGTTAAAAATAATCTTGAGATTAGTATTAGGCGAAAGATTTAAGGATTATCTCTACTGCGTTGCTCATATTGTAATGTAGTAGATATAAGCTTTAAATCTGTTAGATCAACGCAGTAAGGAATTTCGTATGTCACAATTCAGCATTAGCCGTGATGCAATTACAGCACGTTTTTGCACATTGGAATCTCACGGAAATTGAAATAGACTCTCAAAGATTTATAAGAGGTAATAAGCAGACGAATACGCACTCATCCCAAATCTTTATTTCAGTAATTTTTTTGTACTGTATTAGGTATTATAGCGAAGTTCTTGTATAACAAAAGAAAAATGTAATTAATTTATTATTAAAAAAATGTTTAACTTCCGTCAATTAACTAACTTAAAAACTATAAGTAGCTGAATAAAAAACATCACTAGTCTCATAGAAAGAAAAAAAAAACAATTTTCCGATCGAACTCGGCATTACTGGCTTGTCCTCATACCTAGGGAAATTTCTTAAATATCTGAAAATACGGGGGTGCTCTATGGAGCGGGATCCGTAAATCTATTTCTCTCTCCACTAAATGCAAATAAAAAAAAATTAATTTGTTAATCATAATTCTATGAAGTAGCTAGTTAGAAATATACTAATTTTATTCATTAGTTAACTATTAATGCTGAGTTAAATACATTATTATTTTCTGTGCTGTAATGAAAATACCCAATTTAACACTAACATTCGTAGCATTCTCTTTTTTTCTGATACTGTTGCTATTTTAGTTATAAAAATATTCAAGTGGGCACGAGAATCCCGTACTGCTCATTTTTATAAACAAACGTAATGGTTCATAAACTTTTATTGTCGCTCGATGGTATTAATAGAGAGTTTATAGTTTTCTTCAGTTGCTTTCATTTTTACTCACAAAATAGTTCATTTTATTTTCAGCTTCGCAGAACCATAAAGCGTTTTATCACTAAAACTGGAATATTTCTAAATAAATCTCTAAAAAATTACAATGTTTATTTATACATTGTATTTTCCTTCCCTACAAAGGTTTCATTTTTAATTCCTCTGCTATTAAAAAACCATATACCTTCAGTTTTCTATTTATTTTACCTATCTTTTTTTTAGGAGGGGATTTGCGTATATAGTAAATATGTATATAAAAGTAAATATACATTTATAAATATTATATAGCGGTTTGCTTATATTTAAATTCAGTAAATTGTTATTTCCATCTGATTACTTTTTCATTTGAGGAGTCAGTCTCCGGTACATGCTGCACACTTTTCTCTGGTTATTCTGTTGAAATGGAACCCGTGATTCGCCTATCTTATATAAAATTGACATCGGGTTTCTGGGGGAGCATCGGACTGATCTTCCAATATCATCTTTATCCCGTTAAGCTTGCAAGAGTCTTAGCTTCTTTGTACCTATGCTCCATAAAGGATACGACATAATGTTTTAACCTTTAACCTAAAGAATAATAATTTTACAATTTTATTTCTTAAACAAAGTTAATTACAATTAGTTTAAATATACCTACTGTATTTTCCCCAATAAGAACTCCTTATTTTGGGGTTAGGTGGACACCTTCTCTACCTCTTTTATTTCTTCGTTTCCTATTCTTTCATTTTTCTTTTTTTTTCACTATCCTTTATTTTTTTCTTTTCTTTTTCTATTCTTACATTTTTATAGTTTTCATAAAAATACATAGATTCTTATTACAATTGTCTTCACTTAACGTATTCATTAACTGTTTCTTATTATCTACATTCTTCTTTATATTTAGGAGTCTTTTTCTTTCTGTATCCATTTTATAACAATCAAAAATGAGATGCTCCAATAAACTCACCGCCACTCACACAATTCACTTAAATTATATAATTTTCCCCTTCTTTGTTCTTTGTAAATATAATCAAAATTCCCACATCTGATTTTTGCGTATAATTTTTTTTTCGCACCACATTGCTTTACTGTTAAAATAATTTCTTAAACCCTCTGCTTCATTTATTTTTTTATAAATTGGGTTGTAACATGATTCTTCTATTCTTTATTATTACCTAATTTTTCATTATCCTTAATTCTCTGTATGATTTCTCCAACAATGTTTGTATTTCTATTTTCCAATTCCTGTTTCAACCATTCATCCGAAAGTCCTATCTCATTTAAAAATTTAAAAATTTCTCATCTCCATTTATTTTTTAAAATTATTATTTCTATCTTGTTCTATTTGTATCCAATCTATATATTCCTCCATATTTTCAATTTAATTATTGCTTGTTGGCTCTGTGCTATAAATAACTCCTCCAAATCCTTTTCTGCTTTAATAATATAAATTCGGCGTGTCCCAATTGAAATGTAAAATGATTTTTATAAACTTCCGTTGTATTATTTCTAAATTTTCACTCCTTGTCCACCCACAAACTTCCGCTCCGTCTCTCATAACTGTTTTCCCTAATTTATCAAACAACCACATTTGTTTCTTAAAATATCCTGTTATCGCTGGTTTTATCGTTTTATTTGCTTCAATTGTCGTTATATTTCCTCTAAATTCTAATTTCTTAACACGATTATTCATACATTTCTATTATTAAACCAAAATCCTAAAGAATTCTTTTTTTTCTTTTCTATTTTTACTATCCTTTTTTACAACTAACATTTTTTTTTTTTAATATTTACTTCTAATTTAAGATTCCTTAAAAACTTTCCAATTGCATTTATATTATATTGCGTATCTTTAACATTATCTGATAATACCGCAATATCATCTGCATAGGCAAGAAATCTAATTCTAGCTTATCCCATCTTAACAGATCCCGTATTTGCTTTTTTTAAAATATTCTCAATACCCTCAATACATAACGTAACACTACTGGACTTAAGGGACAACCCTGTCTCAATCCTTTATGCGAATTAAAAACCTCTGATAACCCTCTTTTATCTAATTTTCAGTTACTTTATACAATTCTACTATGTGATTTAAAAACCCTTCAGTCCCATTTTTTTCCAATTTATCAAAAGCTGAGATCAAATCAAGAAACAGAATATATATTTTTTGTACTTTTTTAGCAAGTTGTTTACAAATGATTGCATTTAATGTGAAAATATGGTCAACAGTTGAATACATGGCTCTAAATCCAGCTTGAGCCTTCGATAATGATAATGTTCCATAATCCATCTTTAATTCTATCTTATAACATATAAGGTTTTATAAAGACTATTTAGCAATGTAATTCCCCTGTAATTATTCATCTTATTCTTTTCTCCTTTTTTTAAAAATTTTTAATAATTATTGCCTCTTTCCAAGATCCATGAAAACTTTGATTCTGCCAGAATTCATCAAGCATTTCCATTGTTAGATTCTTTATCATCTGATTTTCTATTTTATCTTTACCAGTTGCTTTTTTATTTTTTTTATTTTTTAAGTAGATCTTGGTTCTCAAATTTTCTATTCATCATCTTGTATTACTCGTTCACCCTTTATTATTCTACTTTTTTGATTTCCCTCTAATAAGTCTATAAATATTTTTCCCATTCTCGAATTTCAAATTCGTAATTATTTTCGTTTTTCTTACTTCTGTCATTCTTACATAACTCCAAATTTCATTTTCATTATTGCATTTTTTTAATTCTACTGACTGTTTTTCTTCCCATTTTAAGTTTTTTTTCTTTAATTATTTCTCTATTTCTTAATCACTTCTATATCCTTCGCTCTTATATCATCCCCTCATTCCATATTGTTCTTCTATAATTTACACTTTCTAAATCATACCATTTATTTTTGCAATTGTTTTAAGAAGGCTTGTAAATACAAACCGAAACCTTTTGAAATTTTATGAAGGAATGAACGAATTTATTCACAATTGTGAAACTTGGCATGCTTATTTATAGACAAATTACTAGCTCTGTAAGCGAAGAATGATAACCTTATAATAAAGAAGCAATGGTTAATAATAGTTCTCAATATCCATTTAAGATTTTTAAAAAGTGGTTGTATTACAATGTTCTTAATTCGTGAATTCTTCTCGGTAACTAAAACTAAAATGTAAATATTGTATTAATAAAAGTGGGGAATGTAATCTTCAAGTTAACCTTCTTGTTGTTTGTTTCTTTGAACTGTCTTAGTTTGAGTGTCTTTATTTAGATCCAACTAGTGTCTCTCTCTGTTTCTAGGAATCTTCTAACTCATATGGAAGTTGCTTTTTCTTTTTTTAATTCCTTCTATGAAAACCTCAAGAATCCCCAAAGTGGAACCTCCTGCAGTGAATCACACTGATTTAAAGCCTCCACTTATCTTTGACGAAATAAGGAATAAATTTCTCCTATTCTGTAAGGGAAAAAAAAAAAAATAATACATGTCAGAAAAAAAGCACTTGTAAAATTTGCTTACAGTCAAGAACCTATTTTGTTTCTGCCAAATTTGTAATAATGAAATTAGTTCTATAATTTAATCTTGACAAGTTTTATGCGTGTAACGTTTTCTCTCGATAGATTAAATATATTTATTGCAGGAACCATACAATTCTAAAATAGATAATCAGTATTTTTTGCCAAATCAGTGAAAACTCTGAATCGTTAAGCAAAAAGGAAGGAAAAAAATTCCCTTCTTGTATTTGCTTCTGATTGACTGAAGTACTACAGTAATAATACAATCATTTTCTTCCGCAAATGCGCGAATACAGAAAACATAGAGATTATGTAACAGAAAATAAATTTATAAGTTCGAAATTATATTTTAACCACAACATTTGAATTGCTTAATATTCCCTTTCAGTGTTTAACATAATACCAGAGTCACTGCCAACATAATTGCTCAGAAGCATCTGCAAGGGATTTGGTAAATCCCTTGTTTCGCCCATTTACGTATTTACCAATATACTTAATTTAGAGATAAGTTTATCTCCAAATTAAGATATTTTAGGTGCGAAAAAGAATGACTGTTCGAGTTATAACATTTAAATATGATAGTCTAGTAAGAAGCTCTGTTTATTGCTCGTAGTCTATCAACGCTGATTTCTCATACATATATTAAACACTTCGCTACGCATCTTCGAGTGGATGCTCAGATGCTACGGTAAATTAATGTGTACGTAACAAGTCATGTGTACATAACATAAAACCTGACCTGATGTCTTATCTTCTGTTGTATTTCAAGATATATCCTTCTACATTCGAACAGAGCTAATACCGGTGTATCAAGAGAATGGGTGAATGTAGAGATTAGGGTGTAGGATAAAAACCCCAATAGGATAAAAAAAAAAAAAAAAAAAAAAAAACTCGGACAAAAGAATTTAGGACAAGTAATAGACGAAATTATTACTCTGTGGTCTTCTTCGGACGGTTTCATTCATTTTTATAAGACATTAAAAACACTTTGGACAACCATCACTTAAAAAGTTAAGTTTTATGGATTTTTTTTTTTTCCAAGGAGAAGGCTAAAGATCAGGTAGATCTTTAACCAAAAAACGAAAAAGTCGTCTTGAAAATTTCGCAGTTTCCCCATCGCTCATCCAACCAAACAAAAAAAGAAATGTCCCTATACTTCAAAGTTTCGAGAAGAGGGTCTTCTTATAACTACTATATTCAATAAAATTAAACCATATATAATTTTGAAATGTTTAAATTTTTCTCCCTGAACGTTAACTATTTTTTTCCCTCCAATTTCACAGATTAATATATATTAATCCAGTTAATAACTCTAAAATAATTTATATATTAGTGCTGATTTAATTAAACGTTAGTTATTAACATAACAGTAAAATTGAAGTAAAAATTGCCAAAATTAAAAATTATTTGTGTAAAAATAAAATTGTAAACCAAGATTATTAACAGAAACAATTTAAATCCATTATGGAAACTACAGCTGTTATTTGTTTATTTTGATAATTTCTCCCAAAAAAATAATAAAAGCAAGTAATCAAAAGAAAGCGTATTCCAGTTGAGTTATGGTAATTTCACTTTTCATGTTTTCGTTCTTAATAAGCACTCGAGTCTCTCGGGCCGCCATGATTGTTGACCGTTTTGTCGATATGGTTCGTTGAACCCTTTGCTCAGTCGTGTCTAAACGTTGGGCTTCAATTTATTCAAATTCCCCGGATCCCGGATACAGATTGTCACTTTCACAGCAAGGAAACTTTTATCTTCTAGTTGACTTCGTAAATGAGGAATAAACTGTGATTACTGCAAACCAGTATTCAGCTAATTCCTCTCGGTTCTAATAATCTGGATTTCTGGAATTCCTAACCTTGGGCCGAAATTACCAGAAGATTTGCGTGGGAGGATTTCCTCTTTATTTACTATTGCGAAATTCGTTTATTGGAAGACTTATTATTTATTTATTTATTTAGGCTTCTAAAACTAAAACGGTGTTTCCAATTTTTGATTTTTTTTTTTATTATTCCTTATCTACGACATTTTATAAACAGAACTTATAAATAAGTTAATAAAATTTAATTTTGAAAAATAAATAAACGGCCACCACACAAAGTGTGTTTATTTAAAAAAAAATTATTACCATTAAAAATACCCAAACGTTTCCGATCGGCCAGTGACTCTTTCTCAAGTGCCTTAATACAGTAAAAGCTGTATTACTGTATTACGGCCCTTGAGAACGAGTCGCAGGCCGACCGGAAAACGTTTGTGTATTTTTAATTGTAATATATTTTTTAAATAATAGTCTTTGTATGGTAGCCGTTGATTTATTTCTCACAATTATGTTCCAACGTTAATTTGCTTTATTATTATTATTATTAAAATTTAATTTATCTATGTTTGTTTGTTTGTTTGGTTTTTTTTTCTTTTATTATTGTTATTTATCCCAGCAAGACCTGATCTCTGGAATGATACAAAAAGTTTGAAATTCGAAACCTGATTAAAAGGCAAATAACCAAAACAGTTATGCATGAGACATTAGAAAACTATTCTTAAATATAAAAAAATATAGAAGTTTAAAAATCTCTTTTTTTTTTTTTTTTTTTTTAAAATCCAAGTCAATTTGGCAAATATACAGGATATGTTTTAAGAAAGTGCAAACCACTATTCTATTTTGGTTTCTTTTTAAATGTTTTCCGCCTAAAATGCATATTAATTCCGTTTGTTTGTTCTTCTGTGTGCATAAACAATTACAATCTCTGGACTGACTTTTTTTTTTTTTTAGCTCAGTATTTAAGATCACTAAATTTACCAACAGATTGAGATCCTGGAAAAATTAAGAGCCCTTCTGTCCTTTATAAAATAGATTTTCTTTTTTCTCCCTCAATAAGCTCCTAGAGAATGTAGCAGCTCAATTTTAGGAGATATGATAGATTGGTGTTCCAGAAATAAGGATCTTTGAGACATATACAAATCCCTGATGAAAAAAAAAAACAGAAACGCAATTATAGGCTACACAAAGTTTATCTCCTAGAAACTTTATACTTTTTTTTTTCCCCGCTTGTTTTCGATTTAAAACTTTTTTGCTGACGTCACTGCTTATTAGTTGTGCAGTCAATAAGCTTTTTTTTTTTTTTTTCACAAAATTTGCTAAAAAAAACCCCAGTGATATTTAAATTAATCTAAAAGCCTATATTAAAAAAAAAAAAAATAGTTTTCGATTTTTGAAGTGGGAAACTACGGAATGCTTTGATATTTGTCGACTTTATAAATTCGTCCATTTATTTGTAATTTCTAATTTTTTGCTATCGTTATTTAGTTCTGTTAAATACTTTTCATATTACAATTGAAAAACTGCTGTGAAATTTGATCAAAAATTAATCAGGTGAATTTTTGGGAAAAGGTCCGTGTGTTATCTTAAAGCGATATTTCGCAAATTTCCGCGGACCGGTAAAATTTCTAAAAATATTTGAGTAACCTAAAGAAGGAGACAAGTTTTTATTATTAAGTGATTTTAACTATAAAATACTATAAAACTACTATAAAATAACTATAAAACAAACAACTATAAAATAAAGCTAAAAAGTAAATCGAAGACAGTTACTTTTATTAAATAAAAAAAAAATAACAACCTAAATTGCATCGCAATAATTTTATCTCTTTCATTGCGGACCGGTTAAGACATCGTCACGGACCAGCATTTGGAAATCAAAGAAAGATATAAAAAACAACGATAATATATTTTTTTTCCACGTCCAAAATCTGTTCAGTAACGATATGTGTAATGTCCTTATAAGAAATAAAATTATTCAAAAACATTTCGAAGTATTATCTTACTTCCGTGAATGCTTTGGGATTCTCCCTTTATCCTGTGATTAGGTACCTCAGTTTTAAAGAATGCAGAAATTCCCGAACCTTCTAGTTACACTAATAGGGTCTAAAGAGAAGAAGATTCCTCATTTGTACTAATTTTAAACCCAGCTGTGCTGATCGCATCTCCTATCTGTATCTTGGCTTACTAATCAGTTCATACATCAAAAATAACAGTTTTATTCTGACTCATATTTTTTTTTTCTTTTTTTGTATCAAAGAATATTTTTTCGGAATCTAGACTTTGCTAAACCTATATTCAAACTAATAAACTATTGAAAACTAAAACCATATGGAAATTAATAAATTATTTTAATTGAACTGAAATTTGATGTTAATCCCTGAAAGCAAGCAAATGTTTCAGTATTTTAACTGAGTTTGATAAATTCCTACCTATATATATATACAATGTTCCAATAGTGAAACTTGGAAAGTGTATTAAGTGTATGAAGAAGTATGTATATTTTCTATATCCTATCAATTTATCTTACAAGTGGGCTCTGGTCTTATTTTCTATTTATTCACCGAATACATTATAGAATTAGATTTTATTAATACTATTTTTGTTTTAAAGGTAGGGAAAAGAATGGGACCTCCAAATGAAAACTAAAAAACAAGAAATATACAATAAAATTAAAAAATAGAAATTCATGTACCAGTGTCCGCTGGCCGCAGTGAATTTTCAATGTTCATCACTTAAAAAAAAAGCGCCTAAAAAATGCTTAAACACATTAAACACCTTTTGTTTTACTTTTCATTTTTCCAGGAGATTGGATTAATTATTTTATGGTTATAATTCGGATATTTTTATTTTTTTTTTATTTTTGGGTAAGTCATAAGAGCATTCAAAATCTATAAACATAACACGTACGTAAAAATTACTAGAAATAAAACAAAATACATCTCTTCTTCTTCATCTTCATAGCTATATTTCGCAGGTTATTTACTTTACCTGCTTCATCAGGCTTACAAATACATAGAATGTTCCTTATAAAACATAAAACTTCTACTAACATAGATATTACAACATAGAATCATTCATGGTAAGGATATATTGTTCGTTATTGTTGTGATATCTATGTTGGTAGAAGTTTTGTTATGTTTTATAAGGAACATTCTATGTATTTGTAAGCCTGATGAAGCAGGTAAAGTAAATAACCTGCGAAATATAGCTATGAAGATGAAGATAAGATGTTTTGTTTCATTTCTAGCATTCATAAATCTATTTTTTTTAGTTTGTTTGTTTGGTTTGTTCGCTTGTTTTTTGTTTTGTTTTTTTCATTGAAATTGAGGAATAAATCATATTGGTTTTGTGTTTTCTGTCATGTTTTAATATTGCATGCCGTTAATAATCGTGACGTAAGAGTAACGAAGACTGGCGTTTTATTTAGTCTCTAACAAATTTTTAAGTGTTTTTTTAATATGTTAGCTAAATTAGCGACAGTCTGGACAGAATGACACAAACGCAAATTACGAATGCGTCATATTTTGTAACTTAAAGGTTCAAGTTCAAAAATTCGTTTTTCTTACTTCAGCTTAGGAAATGCTTGGTTTCTGATCAGAAATAAAAAAAACTTCAAAAGGAAAAAACGAAAAAAATATTTTCTTTCTTTCTTTCTTTTATTATTATTTTCAGAGAAAGAAAATTAATTGATATTAAAAAAAATTTAACGTA
>JAFIDM010000001.1:121057298-121071104 GCA_023159025.1 Thereuonema tuberculata
GATGTCACGCCCATGGAAGAAATGGCGTCCAAAATGAAGTTTGCCGATTCGATTCGAAGACAAGCGCGTAAACAATGAATATCAGAGTATTGCGAGTTTCTTTCATGTATAAATAAAGTTTATACTGAAATGCAGTAATTGTATGCGGCAGAATTTATCAGAGAGATTTCAAAACCTCGATTTTTTTCGGATTTTCCACATCTGCTGGGGGAAACGCATTGCATTATGGGATTCCTATTATCATTTGCGAGTTGTATGGTGTGCGGGGCTGACAAAAGTTGGCGGACTCGAAGTCGGACGACTAAAGTTGGTGTAAAGTTGCATGGTGTTCGCGTAGCTTTAGAAACGACGAAGGTACGGGAAGTGAAACATTTGTGTTGAATTTCTTTGGATATAGTTGGAAAGTAGTAAAACAAGTGGGTAATGAGCATCTACATAATCATTTGTTTTGGTGGATGGTTGGTAAGTGTGACAGGTGATGTTCGAGAAAACAATGAGAGAATAAATAGATGAATGTTTCTACTTCGATTGACAGTTGAATGTTTTGTAAATTATGTGACAAAAATAAAGATCTTCAAACAAAATACTTCTGTCCTTTATAAAGGTACCAATCCGCAGCGAAGAAGATGTCGGAAATGTTTTGGGTTATTCATTTGAAATCTGATTGAATTGAATCAAGATCCTTATTTTTAGCGATCCATTTAGGAGCTATTGTGATAGCGACCAAAATCGGTAGCCATTGCGTTTGTCCTGTCCGTCCGTCTGTCTCTGTCCACCTCTAACAACTTCCAAACGAAAAGTCGGATCGACAAACGGATTTCATCATCGTGATCACAGGCCCAAACAACGTAGAAATGGGATATTTTCAGGGGCCGACGCCCCCCAAAGTGAGAGGTATTTGGCATTGTTATCATTGGATTTCCTGTATTAGTTTAAATGTTAGAAATGCAATCATCTAATTTCAGTTGTTAGCTTTAGCTTGATGCTTAAGGACTCCGACTCATATACTGAATGTTGTTGATTCGAAACCGTGTTTTACTTTATTTTTTCTCTTAATCTTTTTTTTTTCTCAATGTCCGCATGGGTTTTTTTTCTTATTTTCTAACTTTTTTTATTTTTTTCCTAAAAATTTTTTTAATGTTTTAATATTTTTAATATTATTATTTTTAAATTTTTTATATTAATATGGATCGCTCTTAAATTTATGCTTCAGCAAAAAATTATATTCACTTATTTTATTTATATCTTACCGCTGCTTATCAGGCTGGATAGGTAATGTCAAGTAAAGAAATAAATAAAACTGGTAATTTTAAAAGCATTAGTGTGATGATGATCAGATGGTGATTTAATTGTACAGGCCCAATTAAACGAAGCAAAAATACTGAACAATATAATTACTGAAATAACAGCTGCGGTAATAACAACAATTATTGCAATAACAAAAAATTCCCAAAAAATTATTCGTGAGATCTTCTGAAGAACAATAACAACAATCTGTCTGCATCATCACAGCTGAGTTGGCAGTCTTGTCAAAATATCCTGTATGTTAGTTTTCCCTCATGTACTCATCTTGGTGCTACACAATCTAATACATAACAGTCATTCTTTTTTCTCACTCATGGCTTTAACCTCCTTTTACAAAAAGAAGTATAAAAAAAGCTGAATAAAAAAGAGCTTAATATCAACAACGAAGTTAAAGTGTAGTTAAAATTGGTCTCGTCTTCCTGCGTTTGTGAAGCTAGGATCTAGTGTATTTTCGATACCAAAACAAATAAATTGAGATTTTAACTCTTCTTCTATTCATCTACTAATTGGCTTTTTTACAGTAAAGCAATAATAACATCATAATGTGTTGATTTGAAGATCATTATAAAATATACTTTGTATTAACAAATTGTGTTGTAAGTATTATAGAGGTTGAGCATCCACAGGAAATGAAACTTCGTTGGCGGAGGTCATAGGCAGACTCGGGAGGAAGGAGGTTCCAGTACTGGTTTAGATAACTGCAAATTCTGAAGCTTATCTTCAATGGATTATCGAATGATTTTGTCGTTTTGTTCACAATTTCAATAAGAAATTTAGAATTTCAGTGAGAAATAAGCAGGAAATGTTAGCTTGTAAATGTACTGATCCACGATAAGTTGCTGATCCGAAATATCCTGATTCTTTCGATAGATTCTAGAGAACTGCTGATCCTTTTAATGCTATCTTATGAGTCTGCTGGACGAATTGACATACTCTCTTTTAAATTGAGTGAACGCTGAACTCATTTTAAGAAACTTTAATTTCAATCTTTATTGAGTTATACAAGGTAGAGTTTCTGATTATCAAAATATAATTAACTGCTGTTAATGATTTTTTTTTAAAAAAAAGAGCTAATAAAATCATTCGTTTGGAACTTATTGTTTTAAGAATTCACGAGAAGAAAAAAAAAATAGTAAACAAGAAGGGAAGGACCGAAGAAGAAGAGAATGGAAAAGAAAAAAAAAAGAAGAAGAGAGTTGTTGAGAGTTAAATTACAAAGCATGATGTGCCAGCATCTGATCTTTTTCGGTTCCACGCGCATGGATTAGATTTCGGAAAAATGTTTCAGTCAAAATAATCGATTATTTCCGTCACATGGCTCGGTGAACTCCGTACGTGAGGGTGTTGGTATGGAAATAAGATATCTTCTCTCTCGTTTTATTATTCATTCAATTTGTGAACACTCTTGGCATCCATCTTATTTAAAAACAATGATGTTCTAAATCCTACGCGTGTGTTGCTTTGTGGAAAAATAAATGGATCACGTGACCCATTGTTCACGTGAAGTATAGCTAATCGGGTAGGATTTTGTGTGTTTTCCAAAGGAAAATGTACTATTGCTTTTTCCCCTACTTCAACAGATAACCCCTGAACCCTGTGATAAACGCTGATCAGGGGTCATAGATCACGAATATACTGTATATGCCATTCAAATTCTTCATCCCACGATATATACATATACATTATTTTATTGCCACAAACTTTTCAGAGCTTTTAGGGCATCGGTTAAACTGTAAATAAGCATCAAAAAATTCGAGTTCTGTTCACGGCTTTGTGGGGGGGGGGGGGGCTTAGAAGTGGGACATGGTCTCAAAGTTGTGACGTGGATAACTGCCGTACATTTTGACCTTTTGAGCTAAATCTTTTATGGGTGTTAGATACCCTTAAGGACTCGGCTGGTATTGTATTTCAGCCCAATCGGATCAACCGTTCCAAAATAATGGCCGATAGAAATTTCAACGTTTTGACGTTTTTCCTGTCTTCAAACCCTTTTCCTGACGTTGTTTCTACAGCTTTTGCCATAAACTTTGTACAGCTTATAGGGCATTGGTGTAACTATAAATAAGTAACAACAATGTCGACATCTGTTCACGGGGTTTTGGAGGGCGGAACTTAGAAGTGGGATGTGACCTCAAAGATGTGATTTGGATAACTCCCGTAAAATTTGTCAAACTTGATTTCGGACGACTGAATATCAAACTTCGTTATTAAAATATTATTAACAAATACTATTCACAAATCTCAAGATGGTTGACCTTTGGAAAAGAGTTACCGCGGTAGATGCGAGAAATTTTTTTTTTATCCTATCTGCATGGTTTTCATAGGTCGTAATCTCTTGTTTGTAATAACCCTCATTATACATCCGAGAGGAAAAAAAATTTGGAAGACATTTTAAGTCGACATACATTTATCCAACCGTCTATGATCAAATAAATCGTAAAGTGTATCCTAGAAGGTAATGGCTAAAGGCTCTAGCTTTTAATAAGAGATCCCTATTGATTTTGGTAAATATCGGGTCTGTAATTAAGAAGCGGACGCACCAAAAAGCTGTTGCCATTCGTAAACATCAATGGGTGAGACCAAGTGTTTATTATTTGACATCCTAAAATAGCTCTTTGGCGGTCTTCGGGTAGGAGTAGCTACCAGTAAACAGTGAGGTCTCTCATTGAAGGAGAGTAACAGGAACAATATCCATTGACGAAGATCTTAGAGCCAAAAATCACATTACACGAATCTCCGTCATATGCTGTTGTGTGGAGGAATAAATACTTTGAAAGCTTACTAGTAAGGTTTAGGCTAACACCGACTATTTAGATAATTGCTTTTGTACCTTGACGTTGCAGGCATTCAGAGACTTGGCACGTCCATTATTCGTTTTGTATTATTTTGATTATTTGTTTGAACTAGTAGGTTTCAGAACATGATCTAATACAGTATTCGACAAAACAAACAGTAGTGAAAGTCAGAAACCAGGAGTAGGAGCAGTAAATGTTTAACATAGTATAGGAACACCCTAACTTAGCAAGATGTGTACCCTATTTATCCAAGATGTGTACAGTATGTTCTAAATGTTCGCCGTTATGGCGGTCACTGTTTTTAACCGTTCCTGCAAATTTTCTACCTTGAGATGACACGGATAGGAAAGTTTTCATGAAAAAAGTGCCTGCATGCCACTGTGACTGGTAAGCACTTGTTCCAAGAGACGACCGTGATTCTCGTTTATTGTAATGGCCCGTGCATCCTTTACACTGTGTCAGCACATTACCTGTTTTCGGAATCTTTGAATGGCATTAAGAATCACACTGTCTCTTGGGGCGTGTTCCAAAACGTAAGCCACTCTTTCACATAGGCAAGACTGATTCTGTTTTTTCGTGCTAGATGCTTTCAAGATGGCGTTGGCTAGACCATAAGAACTGTTGTAATATTCGACCTTACATACCTTTTCTTCTGTGCTCAGAACCATTACTGCCTCGACTGATTTTAAAACCAATTACTACATAGTTTATATTCAAAATAGACCAAAATGTGCATAGTGATTGTCGGATAGCCTTAATTAATGATTTGGGATGTAGGTTGGTTTACATTTTTTCATTTTTTTCCCCCAAATATCGTGCTGTCTTTAGACACGGATTAATATAGAGAAGCCCACCACACCACCAAAGGTATTTTGCACCTTAGCTATGGGTTCAAGAGAAATCGAAGCAGGATCGGGTTTGAGAATAGAATTCGAGAACGTGTGGAAAATATTTCAGATTTTTAAAAATCCATATCACATTATTGGATCCAGGGATTGTAGGCGGGGTTATTTCCAGCATCTTTTACAAATGGAAAACATTTTCGATTTTTTTTTTTTTTCATATATACATAAAATTTTAGCAATTTTTAGCAAAAATTTTTCCAATTTTTGGAATTCACCTAATCCCCAAAGAACACGAGTTTCGAAGAACACGGATACCTTCCCCCGAATTATACGGTTTCAAACTACACGATTTTCGAGTAATTCTTTTGAAAAAGGATAAAATACATATATTATTTGAGATAAAATTACAGCAGTTAAAAATTTAGAGTAATATCATCAATTACGTCAGCGATTAATGAAGTTTTAGTGTTTTTGAATTATATTTCTCCCAATTAATTTGACTGAATAATTTATATTTTATTTAGTTTTCCAATCTTAAACCAAAATTATTATTCAGTTTATTGATTTGAAAGATTTTTAACCAATTGTATCTAGTTATTTTTTATTTTCACACTTGAAACGGAATCCCGTTTTTTGTAATCTCGAATGGTTTCAAAGAACACGGAACCAATTAATCGTGTTCTTCGGGGGTTAGGTGTATTATCCTGATTCCAAAAAAATTATACAACGTGCATTTATATCTTTACACTGCCATTGCTCAACGGTCACCCTCCAATATAGAATTGTACTTCGTATAATCTTAATATAATTCCATGATTGGACTATTCAGTGACTGTGATGAAAAACTTCCGATAAGCAAGGCTTTTCCCCATTGGTGAGATGGAAGAGGAAAATGTGTAGGGACATTGAATTTTCCCTGGCAAAGCCGGATACTAAGACTGTACTACTTCTAAATGTAAATGTAAATATATGTATATATATATATACTAACAAATGTGGTTTACTCATTCTTTCTGCAAATTTGTTCGTGTCTTGAAAAAAGAGGCTTCGTCAGACGAAGTTAACTAACAATCGAATTCATCATGTAAACATTAGCAATATATTCGAAAGACAGGACTAAATTCTATTGGGAAAAAACTCTACAATCCTAGTACGTCACAGCGTACTACTCGTTTACTATCAAATTTTGGATAATTGAAAGTAAAAATGCTTTAATCAACTTATATAAAATGTTTACAAAACATTTCTTTATTTCTCAGATATTAATATAAAGAGTGGTTGAAATAAGCTTTTAAATCCTTTGTGCTAAAATTAGTAATTGTGCTTTGATAATCCTTCAATTTATGTTAATCTCTATTTCCATCGGAATATTGAATGGCCCAAAGTGAACTTTTTTTTTTCTTTTTCTTGGTTGAGGGATTATGAGGTCGATGAGCCGATTGAGGGTGGAATGTTCTGGAGTGTATCTATGGGAAGAATCGTGGCTCAAAGGAGTGGAAAAGATATCGGGAAAGATTGCAGGATAGGTGGCCTGTTCGTGAAAGCCTATGGGAAATGGTCTGCCTATGCTGAATCCTGTATTTATTGTAAATATTCGTGATGCTTTTGTAAAGGACTTTTATTTTTTTATTTATTTACTTACTTACTCTTTAATTAAGTATTGAATTTGTATTGATTGAAATCAGTTACAACTAATCTAATTAATTAAAAAGTATGTTATAGCAGCATTTGGAACATGCGAACTCAATTTTTAATTAAAGTAGTTCAGTCTCTATTTTTTTTTCTTTTTTCTAAATGCTCCTTATTATTACAGCATTTAAGTTTATGTAGATGACACCTTCAGGCGCGTTTTGGTGAAATATGGGAATCTTTTAAATTCGTAGTCTAACTTTGTTCTTTCATAGCAAGCGTCTGTTCTGTCATTGATTGAACTGTGTAGAAAATTAAAAAATTTATCGATTACATTTTTTTTTTTTTTTTTTTTTTTTTTTTAAGAAATTTTATTTAATAGTGCAGTAACTTCCAAATATAAATACTTTCTATTTTTACACTTTAAAACACTGCTTTCTCGAGATTTTGTTTACTTAATACGCACGAAAAAATGTAAAAAAGTAAAGTAGAATCCGATTGACTGCAGGCTGAAGGAGCCGGGTTCAATCCCCGACCAAGATAGGGGTTTTTCCACTCTGGATTCTATTTCAGACGATTACGACATTTAATTATTGCTATTTTATTATGCAATAATCGTTATTTTTGATATCTCTGTCATTTTTGGTGTATTGGGTACCACCCAAACTCTATTTAGGGTATATTTTATTCTGTTGATAAATATCCATATAATTTACCGATATAATCTTCATTTTGAATGTATCTTCAGCTTCGTATTTCTGTGAACTGTTGTTAGGTGGCCAACAGGGATCTTTTAGATACCATAATGTGAATGTAATTATCACTGTTTTTTGCTGCTGCGCCGTAATAGAAAGGAGGCATACGTCACTGTTAGCCATCTAACAATGGAACACGGAAATCTGAGACTGAATATAATACCTAAAATCACTTTGTAACCTAAAATAATTATGGTCTTGAAAAGTTTTGGGGTTGAAATAATGAATTGTAAAGTCAATCATCTCATCCGCATTCCCTTGTAGGGGTTGAAATCATACCGGGAATACCTTATTTCTGCTAATGTTCTTTGGGGAAGGGGGAGTGAGCACAACTTCTTCCTCGTATTCAGTGCTAAACAACTTATATATATATTTTTTTTTTAGGTTATTACTATTTCACTTTCCGCCTATTTAATCTGTGTAATAAATGTAACTTATGTTACCTGTAGAAAACCATCTGTTTTTCCTTTCCTAATTTGTTATAAATACGTACATTAGTGTCATTTGGAGGAGGAGGTTCCTCGATTTAAGCGTTTTGTTTTTTGTTTTTTTTTTTGTTTTTCTGTGGCGTTTGCTTCAACAAGTGTAGAAACATTAATAAAAATATTATTATAATAATATTAATATAATAATAATAATTATACCAATAATCAGCTGTGGAAATATGTTTGAAGTAGTTAACAATACACGTATGATTTTATGTGTATACGGCAAATGTAATACGGATATGGCAAATAATTTTAGGAAAAAAAGCTATTTTTCCTCAGAATAATCAAATCCAATTTTAATTTTTTTTCATCCAATCTTTTAAATGCAAGATCTTTTTTTTTTTTTCTTTTTATTTCTTTGTTTTTTTTTCCCAGTTATATCGATAAAAATATAGGGAATAGAATATTAGGACTAACTCCTCCATGCTCCGAATCCATTTAATTGATAGCTTAACAATATTGTATAGTTTGGTGCCTCGGGCCGAAATATCGAGAAAATATCTCATCCCGGAGTGGGAAAAATCCCTCAAAAAAAAAAAAAAAAAAAAAAAAGATCTACATAGACAAATATTGGATAAAGATTTAAAAAAAGTATTCATCGAATACTATATATTTAAACATTTTTTTTAAAGAAAATTACGTACTAAATATTACAATATTACATACTAAATAATATATTCAGTTTTCGTTTTTTCCTTTTGCTCAAATCCTAGGTAAGTTAAGGCTCTATATCGATTCCAATTTTTTTTTTACTATTTTCGACCCTTGCTTCACTTTTCATAAAGTTGGGGTGTTATCAAAAGTCTTACCCCAACCATTATGTTATTGATACAAAACCGATACAATTTACCTTCTTTACTAATTTACACTTAATTTTTCACAGTGTGCTGCTGCTATGAGACAAAATGAAAATATATTTTCTTTTCCATAAAAGAAGTGTGGGCATTTATTTTATTAGGAAAATTTAAAAACCTCAAAGATATTATTTATTAATCGTCCTAATGTGGAGGCGTGTATGAGTTTGTTGATTTTTGTTAAAAGTAATTTTAATGAAAAAAAATTCATAAAACATTGACCCTCCTGGATCCTTATTAAGTCCTTCTACAAAGTAGTTGAATTCGTTCGCATCGAAATGATCGCTGTAATTAATATTTTTTTTTTCACTTAAATATGATTAAAAGATTTTATCTAATCTGAATTGTCACTTAATTTTGATTAGAAGAACTATATTTCCAACCATAGAATTTCTACAGGTTATATATGACTTATCAGGCTGCTGATAGTTTGTTCAAGTTTTTTTTTTTTAATATTAACTTAAATAGTTAGAATTTTGAACGAATGTTTTTATTTCTAAAACGTCATTTAACAATCTTTCATTTGTAGATTTTTCTTAGCTCTCCATTCAAAGACAGATCATCCTCCGATTAATTGGAGGAACTACGTATTATTATCGATTAACTTGATACAGCGCCATTTTTGGAGAGCGGAGAAAGAGCAAACTGTTCAACTGGGGCGCCATTGTTATGATGTACAGAACGTCCAATTAAAATAAACTAACAGAAATTTTAAATATCAAAGTGTTATTTCAATAAGTTACCTGTATTTGTCATCTTTTATTGTTTGAAGAAATCTATAAAAGATATAAAAGAACTTTTAATTTTGTACAGATAAATTGCGAAGATTTTCAATAAGGTAATACTGCTCATTTAATATTTGTAACGGCATTTAAAATTGAGGATATCAATAGTTTAATTTATTTGACGCATTTAATTAAGTAATTAAAACTATTATTTTTTTTTTAATTACGAAAAATAAATTCCTGTTGAGTAACGAATGTTTACATTTTTTTTATTGAAATCTTCATCGTAGCTCGGGGTGAGGGAGTTAATTGTTCGTATCATCTTTTTGAACTAAATTCCTTAAGATGTCGGGAGTAAGAACCTCATAAAAAAAGCTTGTTGCATCTGCGTATCAAGGCCTAGAAAAGGGAATGTTTGTGTAGTGTGGGAAATTGCAGTTGGCGGAGATGAGTGTCCTGCTTTAGTTCGGTGACCTTGTCCTACTTCTGATTCCGTTCCGTTATTAAATCGGCAGAGATTTTAAAAATAGCCGATGCTAATGAATGAGACTAATTAGGATTAGATCTTATTATGGATTTTTAGGTTCCCCTTCCCCCGCCCCAATTCTAAGCAAATGGGTGATTCCCGGATTGACACATCCTGAATAACGGTTCCTGGTGTTTTGTATATTTCAGGAATTTTAATTAGACTACTTAGAACATAGAACCCCTCTCGTAGTAAATTCCTTTTAAAAAGCGCAGGACATTGAAGAAATAGTACCGTAAATATAGAATTCTGAAGCAAACAAACAAAAAAATCGAATCTCCAGGTAATTGAGACAGTGGACAACTCTGATACCAGGAAGTTCGATACTTTCGCGAGGCGAACTACTGGGCCAAGTTATTATCAAACATTGATTTCGATTTTTGCTAAAAGTTTCAGCGCCAAAATAACTAGTTAAGAAATGGAAGTTTATCCCTTGTAGAAAACAAGGTACAATGTGAAATTATAGAAAAGAATTGTTTCTAATATGTTCGCAATAACTTTTTCAGTCTCCACTCCAAATTTTATTGTATTTTTTTTTTTTTTTTTGTGACATATAATAAAAAGTATAGTTTTTAAGAGTACAACTCCCCTTTTATTATTGTAAAATCGTACTATTAGTTTTAAAATACCAACACAACCGCAAGTGAAGCTAGTGAATACTGGACTGAGAAATGATTTCATCAAATGATAGTAGCATTCACGGAGGAAATGGTGACCATTCACGGAGTGAGGGAAAAAAATGCATCTCAATTGTTCAGGTGCACATAATCGATTGTTGTGTCGTAGAAAGCTTTTTCAGATTTCAATGAACTAAAACAGGAATAAATCCTATTTATATTTTATTTATTCCTAATAATGATTTAAAAAAAAAAATTAAGTTGAGAAACTGTGAAAAGATTTAAAATGGGGAGAAAAAAAATAAAGAATAAGAATTGCCCATGAGGGGATGGAACCCACGACCTTCGCGTTATCAGCACGACACTCTAACCAACTGAGCTAGCAGAAGCCGTTGCGAAGAATTATGGGACATGTGTCGACGGGGATATAAGGCGTCTTTCAGAAGCCTAAAAGGGCAGAAGACCCTTAATTTCCATCTGATCTCACTAATACTTAATGACTGATCGATAGTTTATCAAATCTTTATAAATAAAATTATTTTATAGATATTACACGCATATATTTTTACAAAGGTGAACATTCTTCACAATTTTCAAGAACTCATCCAGTCCCTCAAGTGCAGTCCGACAGCAATAAACTAGTCGCAATGCGAGTCAGAAGATAGAATTCAATGTAGAGCGTCACTAGCTTTTGCAATTATGCTCATTTATTTTGTAATTGTTCCTTTTTTGATAAAAAAAAATCCTTATTTTCTTCAGTAAGAGTTATTGCAGTGAAGACATGTGCAAATTGTGGAGATGACATTGAAATTTAACCCTAAATGTATGTTTTCGTTATTTGATATTTTCAAGATACTTAGCAAATTGAGCTGAGGACTATACCATAGCTCAATACAAAAGGCTTGTCTTAATGTCCGTAGGATGAAATAAGGACATCCTGGCGACAGATATTTCAGACGTGGCCGTAGGAAGCTTCCTGGAAACTAAACGGATAGGCTACACCCCCTGGAACATCATCTCAAGGCTTATAGGAAACCCGTCTGAATCCTACAGTTTTAAGCAGTCATTCCCCAAAGTAAACAGATTTTATATCAGCCCATTACGTATTTCGCATTAATAATACGAAACTTAAATGAGTCAGAAATAGATTACATCACGAGGAAAACTTGTTCTCTTCCTTTCATTATGATAAAATTCAAAAAATTTCAATAAATCATCAGTAAAGAAATATTACTAAAAAATTTTTTGCAATCACTAGTTTGTCCTTTTGTAGCTATTTTTTATTTTTAAGTAGTTCAACTGTTGTGAAAAAATATTGTAATAGTTTTTGGAAAAATTTTTAGAAATCATTTATTTGTATTTTTGTAGAAATTATTTATCTGCATTTATTTTGTATTTTATTAATTTTAATCGTTAACGGTTATTTATTTTAAAAATTCCTTTTCTATTTTCTAATTACTTACGTTCTGTTTATTTTTAAAATTATTTTTCGTTGCATCCGTTCAATCAGTTATAATGAATTTCATTTTTGTCCAATCATTATGAATATTTTTAATTACTTAGCCAATCAAATCAAACTATGTAAACTATAAAAACCCATGTTTTGCATTTCGTAAATTAATTCAGTTCAGTTCCAGAACTTGACTCGTTGTTTTTTTCGATCTCAACGACTCTCCCACCAACACCATTACAATATTCTTATGATCTTCAAAAATAAACCTTGCGAATCGTTTTTGAAGGAAATATTTTCACATTTATAATAATAGGTCAGAGCAAAAGATGGTGGTTTTCTATCTTATCAGAGGATATAGATTTTTTAATGAATTAATTTTAGGTAAATAATAGATAGTTAAATATTAGATAAAAAAAATGTAATTTAGGCTGAAGTTTTAATTATGCCGCTTATTGTCCAATAGCTGTTGGCATTAGAAAAGATAGAAGTTCCGGTGATCGACTGCAAAGGATGAAATATCAACGGGAGGGCAGTCCGAGTTCCGGTCGCCGTTTACAGATAGTTGGGTGAGGAGAAATACGAAAAACTAAAAAAAGTGGAAACAATCACTGGACTTAATTAAAATATGTTCAGAAATCTTTAGTCACAAAATATTCGTAAATTGATTTGTAGCTATATAATTGCCTTCGCTAACAAGTGGTAAGGTCGATAAATAATTCTTGTCCGAATTTCAACGAAGTGTAGTTGTCGTACTAACTTTCAAGTATACACATGGAAAGATCCAGTAATAGTTATTTGGAAAAATAGTCTTAACTTACCAGGAAGTATTCATCTTGCTAGATTATTACTGGGGATATTACCAAATGTGAAGTAAGAAATTCATAGATCCTCTAAGAGCCTAATTTACATCAAAATCAATTGGAGATTTTCAAAGTGTTTTTGAGTCATTTTAATAAAAGGTGAACAAACATATTTGAATTGAACTCGCATTTTATATATATATATACAGTGGTGCCTCGCATAACGAACGCTGCACACAACGAACTTCCTTTTCGTTCATTTCACGATTCATACAACGAACTTCGCTTCACACAACGAACAATGCTTCACACAACGAAGTCGCCCACTTCACACGATCACTGCCGATTTATTGCATCCTTCCGCGCAGGCAGTCGTTAGTCACTGAGCAGTACGCTTAACTTACGCACGTGTCGCAGCAATCGTTCATCATTACAACGAAGTCGCCCGATCTTCTACGATCACTGCCGATTAATTGCATCCTCCCGCGCAGGCAGTCGTTAGACTCGTTAGTCACTGCGTAGTACGCTTAACTTACGCACGTGTCGCAGCAATCGTTCTTCATTACGAATTAAATCGCACACGTATCACGGCAGTCGTCCTTTTAAGATAAACTCAACATTTATTTTATATGATGGGTTCTAAAAAAAGCAGGAAGGTGATTTCTCTTGAAATGAAACAAACGACTTTGGACAGGTTTTTCACTGCACCATCGGCCAAAAAGCGGAAAATGGATGAAGATGTGCAAGATTCGATTATTTCTTAAAATTAAAAAATGTGTGTTTTTTTCATTATGTTTTTAGATGTATCTAAATAAAAATAATAACAAAAAATTTATCTTTTTTTTATGTCATCTTACCATATTTTATGCTACAGAACGAATTATTTTTTTTAACATGTATTGTTATGGGAAAACGCGTTTCACATAACGAACTTTTCGCATAACGAACTTGCTCCTGGAACGAATTAAGTTCGTTGTGTGAGGCACCACTGTATATATATATATATATATATAT
>JAFIDM010000001.1:121071204-121083221 GCA_023159025.1 Thereuonema tuberculata
ATTCCTCCGCTATGAATAGGATTCAATGTTTTAAATGTATACAGAAAAAAAGAAAGTACAATTACAGAGTCTATTGGTTCACGAATTGTCACATTAGAAACACTACATTAAACTAAATCTAATCCGTAGTAATCGCGCGCATTGTATGATAATTTATGAACAAGACCAAAGAATATCATAAAAATAAACCTCGATCGCTCTTATTAAGACTGATCTTAGGTTTCCCGCCATCTGAGCAAGATGATTCAATTTCTTATTCGTTGTACTGTAAATTGGGTTGGTTTTCTTTTGCGGATAGTCAAAAGCATATTTATTTCATTGCAGCTTTTCTGGAGTGTGCGCGCAAAATATCCATTTCCGATTTGACGTCTGCTCTAATGGCTGTTACATATTTAAAACATCTTATTGGTAAATGACCGGCTGTACGCCGTTCCAATGATGTCATTCGCTGCTTAATCATCGGTCCCCGGTCTATTCAAGCGCTCATCAGTGGCTGAATGACGAGCAGACAGACAAATTGACCTTTGCTCGAGACATTTGAGTTCACAGGCGACACTGTCGTAACAGGCATTCATCAGATCTCTTTAAGTCATCCCATTACGAGGCAAAGTGGGTCGTTACGACCTGTTTACTTCGAGAAGAAGACGTAAATTAATCACATTCTTTTCACACATTAAGGATATGATAACAATCGATTTTGATGTCAGTGAATCCCATTGTGAAAGAAATTCGAATAAATCATTCGGAACTATTTTATTTTTAATCCGAGTAAGTCTTTCAGTGAATCGTCAGCAATGGTAGATTAATATATGGGGAAAAAATTATTAATAAAAAGCCCTTAACGTAAAAAAAAAAGAAGCAAGGATTCAATATTCTATGAATAAATTAACTTCCTTTTAAATAAATTTCTACATGGAGTTGATTAAATTTAGGATTTTATTGTCCAACCAAAATAAAAAAAGCAGCAAAGCAGTGTTGTATACTCCTTCGAAATTTCGGAGGAGTGTACACACTACCCCATTACTATCCAATTAAAAATATAAATAAAAGGAAATATGGTTGGGGAGAGAGTCTTGCGAATTCAGAGATCGATATTCCTGAAGGTTTTGAGTAAACTTTACTTCTGTAACTATTTTGATCTGAAAATTATTAGAAGCAAAAATAACAAATAAAAAGTTGAGAAAGTGCAGCGTAAGTTATCCACAGTTATCTATTATCATCAGAATCACAGTGTTATTTTCATTAATAATTCCTGTACTTTAAATTGAAGATAAATGTATATGTTTACAGTACCCCACAGAACTTCTACACTAAAGATAAAATGCATGAGATTGTATTAAAACTTAGAGCCAGACCAATTGAAAAATTCTATTGGTCTGCAGAGGTGTTGGCCTTTCGAGTTAACGGAGTCAAGAAACATGGATGTTCCAAATAATCTACGAGGTCATTGGGACTATTTGGGTCACTTTTAAATTATAGAAGGGACACGAAGTATATTAGGAAGATTTAAGGGTAAAGAACACCGTTTTTTATTCTACAATAATTAAAAAAAAAAAATCAACAAAGAAATTTAATTTACATTCAGAAGTATGCATATATTTTTTTGGTAACATTTTTTTTTTTAATTAAAATTTTGTTTTTGATTACATTTGATGAAAAAAAAAAAAAAAGCTTCATTTTTAATGCTTAAATGTTTAGATTAAAATAGAACCTTGGACATAATCTATAAATTATTACAGCATAGTTACCATGACCTGACAAAAAATGACGAATTTTGATGATAAAAATGTACAAATTAGAAATTCCTGTTTGTGAAAATATTTTCCTAATAAAATAAATAAATAAATTCTGGTTTTGATAAAGATGGCGCTACGGTAGACTTAATAATTAATAATAATTTATATTTTCTCAGAAGGAAGAGCTTATATAGGTCTATATTTATTTTTAATAGTAGGTCTAGTTATTTAAAATCTGGAATTTCGTGAAGAAAGACAAAAATGGATTCATTTGGCCTGAGCGAAACACGGTAGACTAAGCACTGTATCAGTGCTTCTCAAACGGCTGAGAAGTGCATCTGAAATTAACATTTAGCTTCACCAATGCTCGTATACGGAATAAAAATCTAGATATCAAATAACCTGGGCAAACAGAAGCCTAGGAACTAAATTATGTTCGTTCTAACAATTAAGCATAAAAAGGAATAAAAACGCACACGAATAGAAATCAGAGCTGCTTTTGGATTTTTGGATACTGGGAATTTAAGACAGACCGTTTGAGGCTTATTAGCCATCATCAGTTGAATTTACCCAGTATCTGCAGCTCAGTGAAACTAACAAAATATCAAGAAAAGACAAGTAAAGAAAACAATGGCCCTTGATATAAAAAGCATTAACAAGAAAATTAAAAATATAAAAGGGCAAAATGTTAATCACCTGCTAGTAAACACTAGCTTAGAAGGGATTTAACTATAAATCATACATAATATATGTGTGATACATAATACATATATAATAGGAAAATTTAACGTGAGTGAAACAAATTTGTAGACATAAAAAGGAATAAAAACGCTGAGCAGCAGATACTGGGTAAATTCAGCTGATGATGGCTAATAGACCTGAAACAGTCTGTCTTGAATTCCCGGTATCCAGAAATCCAAAAGCAGTGATTCCTATTCGTGTGCATTTTTATTCCTTTTTATACCTACATATTTGTTTCACGCATGAAATTTTCCTATTCTAGCAATTAAGATTGATAAAATATTAATTCTAATTCAATTCAGCTTAAAAAGTACTTCAGATTATCTTTTGTTTAAAAACAGACTGTCGTATTAGTAAAACCTATTGGTAAACCTTAGATGTTTTTCAAAGGATTCTTTATGGCAATAAAAGCATCGAAAAGTTTGGTGTGCCGCGGAATATCTGCTAATATAAAATTGTGCCGTAAAGCGATAAAGCTTGAGAAGCACTAGTTAAAATTATTAGTCTTCAAAATGACAGAAAAACTAACATCCCCATGTTTTGCAGCAAACGGTGCTAATAGTATCAGTCATTGTGCAATTGCAGTTCAGTGCCATCAGACAGCGTTAATGAACTACAAAGGAATAAATGGTTCACGGATTGTGAAACATGCCTCTTAGTGATAGGGTGGAGAACGAGAATGAAATCCTGGTTTCACTTCTATTCAGTAAAACAATGACAAAAATCGAGATCCTGAAGATTGAATAGAATAATCTGGACAATAACTCTAAGCTAAATGTTGCCGAGTTAGCACTGGCTTAACAATGTTATTACACGTTTCATGAAGTTATCATAATTTTGGATCAATCGTTATGGGTCATAAGTTGGATTTTTATTGGAATCGTCTTCTTTTGTTGGTTTCTTTCTATTAAGAGATTTTTTCCTTGAGCTTAGAAGTTACTTAAGAAATTACGTCCATTCCGTAAGGAAGAATTTGAAGAAAATCAAAACATCCTTTGATATTCATATTGTGGGTGTTCATTTAATTTTGTTGGTAAAACTTGAGCTGTTATTTTTTTTTGTGGAGTCTCATTCTTTGGAATCTTTGAGTAACTGATTATCATGCTGCAAGTGTAGGTGCGAGCTGTTGAAAGATACATTAAAATCCTGCAGTCTTATCATAATACCTGAAGAAAGTGATTCTATTCCGCAGATTCAAGACTGTCTACAAGATAAAACGCTGTGAAAATACTCAAGAGCTAATTACATTGGTTTCAGTGAGGCATCTAAGGATACCATTAAAATTGTGGCAACCTTTTCGAACAAAATGTTATAAAAAAGGAAATCAGATTTGTGAAGCGGAAATGACTTAATCTATTGTTTCTTATTAGATTTATTTATTTTATTTTTTCCAGCAAGAGATAGTAAATATATACTATTTTGTTGAATAAATAGCTACTCCAGTACATCATAGGATGTTAAAAGTTAAAGTATCCCGCTACAGGTCTATGAACATGGAAAATAATTGATCAAATGAAATTACTTGATCAATATCTATCAAAATATGCGCCCCATATAGATTTTTTTCTTTGGCTTAATAAAAAGGTACGAAATATTTGGAAATACTGATTTAATATGTGCTTTTGTATGTGTTATTTCAAATGGAATTTCAGTTTCATTTACTGTTTATATATATATATTTCTCATGTGGGTTTCGTGATGGTGGACGATCCGCGCTGGTCAGGTTTTCTCGGGGTTCTCCCGTTTCCATTGCGAGCCTACCACCATACTTTCTCAGTCTTTCTCTCATCTGTCCTCATTTTCGTGGGTTTAGCATAATAGATCTTTCAGGTCGCAGTGCTTGGCTTCCTGCCGCCCACATTCACCCCAAGTAATAATAAAAATAATATATATATATTTTGATAAAAGACGCAAATAAATATAAATAAACGACTTACTTTCGTTTTTTTTTGTTTGTTTTTGTTTAAAAAAAAAAAAAAAAGAGTTAAAATAAAAAAAAAATGTTGTTATTTTTCTTTTAATAATTTCTAATTTTTATGGTTTTTCATAATAACAGTCTGTAGGAATGTTTGCTGGAAATTACTTAAAGAACTGCAAAGTGTTATCTTTCTCTTTCTTGCAACTCTAAAACTTTGACGGTATGTTATTTCTTGTATGCACTTCAGAAATCAATACATTTCAGCAGTGTAGCAATGGAATTTGGCTGTTTGTTTGTTATGCTTCTTCCCAGCTTGAGTTCTCTTATCCAATTTTTTTTTTTTTAGTTTCGCTACGTAATCGCTTAAAAGCCTTTCTGCTGAACGCCCGTTCTTGTTTGTGAATTTTTCGTACGACTTTTACTTCATCTAAAAATAGTGTCGGAACGTCGTAAATATTCTTCATGAACTGCTGACGTTTTCACAGAGAAAAGATTAAAAAAAAGAAGCAGGAAAAATTGTATCGTCGTTAACATGTCAGAACCGTAAAAGAAACCATTCTGTCGTCAAATATTTTTGCCAGATATAGCAAACGTGGCCTAAACGTCAACCGATTATGAAGAGACTGACATTGTTGTAGTTTTCAATGAAGCTTGTCATGACGAATACAAAGTAAAACCAAGACATAAATTTTAAGTTTCTAACTCTAAAATCCTAAATCAAAAATTGTATCTTTTTTTTAACAAATGACTATTGTCTAACTAGATTTGAAAACTAAATTTTGAACTGTTAATCATTCAGTTTACAGTATTAATAAATGATACTAATAAATTATTAATAAATGATACGTTATAATATAATTAATGTTGAATTTTATTTACCTTTACTATAGTTAAGGTCATTTTAACAGCTGGTATAAATCTTGATTGTGATATCCGAAATATTTAATTAATTGGTTATTAAATATTTAAATATTGGTTATTTTTATTGCAATATTTTGAATTTGAAATTTGTTGTTATATTTCAGAGGTACTGAATAATTTTTGGAATTTATAGTTCACAAGTATTTTAAATAATAATAATAATAATAATAATAGCTTTTTGCTTTTTATTAACATCTCTATTAAGCTAGTAATAAATAATGTGATGTTAAATTGATATCGTTTTCTTTATGTATATTTTTCAGCCTTTGAGGTAAATATATTCATTTGTTATATATTTGATCAAAATTTACAATTTAATTTGTAATTAAAATTAAAATTCAAAATGGGAATGAAATTTCCAAATTATTATAAATTATCAGTAATTCTTCCGTTGGTCACTTTGTTTAAAATTGATTGATTTTTTTTTATTGTAATTCAAAAACACGCGTACGATATTAAAATCATTTACTAAAAATGTAATTGTAATAATCTTTGTAAAGACTATATTAAAAATTCAAATTTACATTTTTTTTTTTTTTTTATTTAAAAAAAAAAAAAAACTTCTGCTTTTGAACTTTTCCTCGCTTGTAATCTACAACTGTGCACTTGTTAATTCCTTCTCTACGCTGTTGGTTTTACTATTCAAGTTAAGGTGGATCATTACTATCCTGTTTAAATATATATATATTTAAGTATATGATTATAAATGTAAACTAGCGATATCGAAGGATATTAGAGATCTTAGAACGAGATACACGTTCATTACATGACGATTGATTCCGTAAACAAACGCTTTATGACTTGAGATGGGGGTGGTGGATAGTGAGGTCAGTACTCCCACGATTCCAAGATGGTTTTAATCAAGTACATCTATAAAACGTGACATTTCCACAAGCAATGATTTTCTCCAATGGCAAAACAGTGTTTTATTAAACGTGTGGCTTCCGGTTCCTATGCAGATATACGAATATATTTTTTTTTTTCCTAATTTTAATGTTTAAACAAGTTGATTGTTAATTTAACGATGAAGAAATTTTCAAAAATTAAGCCGAAAGTATTTTTTTTTGCTTTAAAATTAATTAATGATAGAGATTTATTACAATGTAAACTAAATTTATTTTGCCACCAACTGAAATTCTTGTAGTCTATATAATTTGTTGTTGTGATGTATATCATAATAAATGGACGAGGAGCGATCGAAAAGTAATTGAATAATTTTTTTCAAGAAAATTTTATCATTACACAGATGTACAGATATATAGATATACATGAAAGGGCATGTAATTGACTATTATTTTCCCAATTTCCATTGAGGTTGATGCACTTGCCCCAACATGAAATAAATTTGTATACGTATGAGCACATAAAAGTTGTTCGGCTGGGCACGAAGCCATTGACGAACAGCTTTCTGTCCATCTTCAATACTTTTGAAATCGGTGCCTGCAAGGTGCCTCTTCATTGGGCCAAACAGATAGTAATCACTTGGCGCCAAGTCAGGACTGTACGGAGAACAGAATGCCAGAAGTGGAGTTTGGTGATCACAGCTGCAGCAAATGGGGATGGACGTTATCATGCAGCAATAACACGTCAAACATCGCCCTCTCTGGACCTTTCCGGAATAGCAGCTCTAGTCACTGTTTCACAAGAAGCTGCACCGTTGACACTTTGACCTTTACGGAAGAAATTGATAAGCAGTCCAAAAAAAGAGTAACCTTTGCCTTTCCGGAAACTGTATAGCTTTAAACTTTTTTTGGTGGAGGAGAGTTTTGATCTTTCCTAACCTTATTGTCTTGCTTCCTTTCGTGTGAGAAATAAAATGTCCCTGTTTCATTTCCTAATACGGTCAAAGAAGCTGTTTCCTTGATAACGCAGCAAATGTTCAAGGCTGTAATCCAGTCTGTTCTCCATATGCAACGGCATTAGCTATCTGGATACATACCTGGTCGACACCTTTGGGTATTGCAGGGATTCGTCCAAAAGTCAAAAATGTTTTACCTGTTCTTCCTCTTTAATCATTCCGTTCACAGCGGCGTCGATGTTGGAATCTGTATATGGGATGTTTGTGTTCTGCCTGAAAGGGCATGTAATGTTGCAGTTGCGTACATTCGTAAATATCTTGAAGTCTTCTCCATACATTAATAAATTTCACAATAAATTTCAGCAGTTTTTCTTCCCTTCGACACATGACATTGGATGATGCTTCCAATCTCAATATCACTGAATGTCAATATCACAACTGCCATTTTGGAAGATCTGTGACATACACTACAGACAATACACATTCATGTCATCTAGTGAGAAAGTAGTTAATGTAGTCCTTTCGAGTGTATATTTTTATCTGTATATTGATTAAAGTTTTCATGAAAAAAATTTATTCAATTACTTTTCAAGCGCCCTTCATAATGTAAATCAATAATGTAACAGCAAAAAGCACATTTTGTGGACATATCGTTTCACAATTTCACGATACCCAAGGAAATCCTGTTGAAACTTGGGTAAATCTCGAGAACCTAGAAAGTATCAATTCCAAAATCGTTTATCATCTTTAACTCTACTTTCAGCTTACAAAAGGATGGTTCAATTGACGATATACAAAGCGTGATAGAAACGAACAAATGCACTTCATATGCGTTAGACTAGGATTCTTGAGATTAAGTAATTGGATGCTTATTTATTTTTTTTTATTTATTTATTTATTTTATTTACTAGCAAACCGTATTATATAATAGCAGTAGACTTTTTACCTCATGATCTGTTTTCATTACTACGGCATTTTACTATGTTTGGTAAAAAAAAAAAAAAAAAAAAAATTCTTACATAGAAAACCATTGCTTTCTGGAGCTTTGAATTTACGTTCAAATATCTTAATTTTTTCCTGGATGTTTTCTTCCTGAATGTCCACATGGGCTGTTCTGGAGTAGTGAAATTAATAATACTTTTTCTTTATTTTCAGAGTATTTTGACTTCTAAGGCAAGTAACTAAGATTTGTCCATCTTTTCATTTTTTTTCCCCAACGTATATCTTAGTTATAGGAAATCTATATAATTAAGCATTTTCATTTCTATTAAAGAATTTATGTATGGTTTACAACAATTATTTATAAATTATAAATTTTGCATGCAGTTCCATTACATTTTTAATTCTTAATGTTCTGTAAGTAGTCTGTTTCATATATCCGATTGTAATAGTAAATATATGTATAGTATAACTGTTGATATAAGTTTATATCTTTTGATCGTTTACTAATGCAATATTTTGACTTCAATGACTTCTTTACATATTCTCTAAATCTTGCCTCAAACCGATAAGTTGTTCGAAAATCAAGCCACTTGCTCTACTTTGAGGCAAGTTTTAGCAGCAACTCGACACCAGCGCGCCTAGCGGCGAGAAAAAGTCATTTGAAAAACTCCGACAACTGTAATTTCAAGCAGGAATCTGGATTTTCTTTACTCGTGGTTTCCATCCACGGCTTCATTCACCACCTTTTCTTCTTCCTAGATTTTTTTTTTCTTTTATCTTTATCTCTGCGATAAGATGAGCTAAGAATTAAACTAAAGCTGCTAAACAAAACTCTTCGTCGCTTTGCCGGCAAGGCATTTTTAATCGCGGTGTCGATGAGAGCAAAACGAACCACTGTAAGTTTACTTGCATGTGTAAAGCGACGCTGATTTAGGGGAGTGACAAGTTTTCTAGCGCGATATAAGGAAATTTCGAGAATGTATAAAGCAGCCATAAGCTGCGATAAATTGTCCTATCGAAACCAGTCCTAAGGCAGTTTTATTAAAACCTTCTAAATATTTATTGGTATTAAAAAGTTCGAAAAAAAAAAGAATAACTAAATGCTATACTACTGTATGTTACCGCATGGCTGATATACAATTCCATTATAACTTATTATTACATATCAAAGAGGTCACCAGACCTGACTCCTTCAGCTTGGCGTGCACCAACGCTTTGTCAAGTGATGAGCCGTTGTTAAGATTAACGGCTCATCAAATAAAAATTTGTGTGCACTAAGCACAAGTTAACAAAACTTTACTGATGAGTCCTTGATAGCCTATCATCTTTTTAAAACTGGCAGTGATTGGTTAATAACATTTAACGTCATTTCTAAATGGCAGCTTCCATGGAGCAAAAAAAAAAAAAAAAAACATGTGGGCAGAATTTTTTTCTTGAAGACAAGAATTGTCAAGGCAAGAATCTTCAAAGGAAGTAATCGTATTTAATATTATTTTCGGAACTTTTAATAGAAAAAAAAATACATCTACTTCATCATTAAAGTCACAGGAGTTAGTTTCAATCGGATCCGATGCCAGCTATCTTTAACAAGTGAACGCGCGGTGGCTGACAGAAGTGGACAAGCGATTTGACGGATCAAATTCTTATCGCTAAAAGTTGACGATTCAATTGCGATTTAACGACTGTTAAACCCCTAAGGAATATTGGTGTACAGAAAATTTCGGTTGAGGGGATATTTGACAACCCTCAAGTTAACAAAAGCTGTACCATGAGTGTGTCACACAGTTCCTGAAGATTTGATGGAGGTGTAGGCCTGGAGCGAACAGCCCCTTCCAGCTCATCACACACATTTTCAATAGGGCTGAGATCGGGGACTGAATAGTCATGTTCCTCAAACCTCATAGTGATGCGGGCTTTGTGCAACGGCGCATTATCCTGCTGGAAGTAACCATCTGCATGAGGATAAACTGTTAATATCTACGGTAGCACTTGGTCAGCTATGATGTGTAGGTACGCTTTAACATCCTGACGTGCCTCCAGAGGTATCAGTGGACCCATCGTGTGTCAGCATCCCCCACACCATGACACTGCCCCCACCTGCTTGAAGAGTTGTTGTGGGACAGCATTTGTGCGCACAGCAGGTATGTACCTAGTAAAGTGATCGGACAGTGTATCTAAACGTTCAGTATTATTTGATTTTTTTTTTCTTGTAAAGAACTGTGATTTTAAAAAGCTTTAATGGATTTTAATCAATAATTAAATTTTAAGTTTTTAGGCATCATTATTTAAAATTGGGGCTTCTAAGTTGTAAAACAACTCGTAAATATGATATTGCAGAATTATATTCTAGGGAAAAAAATATTTAGGTAGAGAAATATATAAAGCCCTGACGAAGTCTCCCATTTGAAGCGTTTCTATTTTAGAATCGTCCTATTCAAAGTTTGGACAAAGCTTTTAAACATCCCAATTTTCTCTTAACTCCTTTTGCAAATAACAATATATTTTAAATTAACATGACAATGCATTGTGTTAGTTCTTTAGTTCTCAGAATAAAAGTAGGCCTCGGCTTCAATATTCATTGGTAATTTACACTCGCTTTAACACATTATTATGAAAACAGGGAAGGTGAAATAAAAAAAGACAACTTTCCTCTGTGCTCCTTTGATATTGGTGACAATGGCTGCTCTCAAGGCCGTTGTCCAATCACTGCTCAGCTTTCATCAGGAAGCAGAACATGACGGCCATCCTCAAGCGTCGCTGTGACGTCAGTACTTCCAAGTTGAATCTTTCGCAAGGAACTGAAAAGTCCTTCAATGAATACTTCCATAATGCATTTCTCGGAGACGATAGAATCTATTATGCTTTGAATAAAGACAAGGCGTATCCGGGTTTCCGTGTTTGTTGCTTTCAGAAGAATTTCTTATTCTGTTTTCTAATAATGATCCTTCAAATTTAGAGGAGGAGGACTATATTCATCTGCTTGCTATGGCTTGCTATGTTTTTATTGAAATTAATAAGACCAGGGTTTTTAATGACCTATAAATCGTACAGATATGCGTATGCATTTATTCCTTAAAATATTCAAAGAATATGATCTAAAAAATTCAAAATTTTAATCATATTTTGAATTTTTTAGGTCATATTCTTAATCATACTTTCAAATTGAGTGTTTTTTTTTTTTTTTACAAATTATTGTTTAATCAAAAAACAAACATGTAACTCCTTCCATATGGAAAATACCTAAAAATTATTATTCTCAATTGGCCCAAATTTGCTCTAAAAGGTAAAATATACATTGTATAACAAAAGCCTTAATAGCTATTCAAATCAGAATAAGTGGACACATTTATTTCAGAAAAAAAAAAATTAATATGCTGAATACAAGAAATAATCTGAAAAATGCACCAATAAATGGTTTTCGTACCCTAAGCCATCACAGCGGAAATCTCAGACAGCTGTTTCTGCCTTGTTAGGCTTCATCAGCCAGATTTACTTGTGATGATAGGCTCAGAGTGCGGTAAGGATGCCATATCCGCTCCCGGGAGTGGCACCTCTACAAAAACGCACAACAATAAAAATTCACGTATTTACATCCATTTAAAAATGGAGTAATAATTTTAAAAGGAAATCGAATATTAACATCTGAAACATCTAAGCTTTTATCCAGATGTTACATTTCAACATCAAACAATTGCAACTCCAAAAATATCAGATTCATGAAGCAAGACATTCATATATCAAGAATCGCATATTCATGTAGCAAGACATTCATATATCAAGAATCGCATATTCATGTAGCAAGACATTCATACAGCTAAATAAATCGCAGATTTATATAGCAACACATTCATATAGCAAGAATCGCAGATTCATGTAGCAAGACATTCATATAACAAGAATCGCATATTCATGTAGCAAGACATTCATACAGCTAAATAAATCGCAGATTTATATAGCAACA
>JAFIDM010000001.1:121094211-121107592 GCA_023159025.1 Thereuonema tuberculata
TTTGGGAATGGTCCCTAATCAAAGAAAGCTCAGTTCAAATAAGGTAAAGGTTTATTACAAAAAGAAATCCGAATAACAAATGTCATGACTGAAAACAGGTATGATAATTAACAGAAAATGCTGAAAATGGCCATAACTGAGCTTTCTTTGATTAAGGACCATTTCCAAAGCATTCTTTTCTTAACTCTAAAACTACGGTCTGTACAACAAAACATTTTCGACTCAAAAAGACCTTTGGAACCCTTTTCTCTTCTACCGTTTCCGGAACACCCTGTATACCTAAAGTCATTCACTGAGATTCTGGTGATGTTTCAGTCGCTGGTGTCATCATTCTTCTTGAACCCCACGCCGGTTTTATATTTTGCAAAAACGTATGTTTGGGGTTCGCAATAAGGTAAAGCTGCCACTTTTTAAAATTTTTCAAACGAATTATTTTCTCCAATATTCCACTGAAGTACAACAGAAATTTCTGGCCAGAATTGAGGTGCGTGACTTATTCGTAATGATAGCCACCTTCTGAATTTCAGTGCATTCGGAGTTTGTTTTTGTTTTTTTTCGTTATTCCCACTTCTCCCTATTTATGTCAGTCGCACCTTCGCTTCAGAGTGACTCTGTCAACTGCATTCTTTTGACAATGTAAGAACCTCGAAAAGATGTTTTCATGATAATGAAATATTGCAAATAAAACACCGTAAATTGTTGTAGAAAAAGCGTGACTATTACAGTAATGTTTTTAAATTGCGGATTATCGAAGACCGTCAATTTCTGAATTGTTGGTCTTTTAATATTTTATTAAAGTTCCACCGATGTCTTGGAAGATGAAAGAATTGCTAAATTTCTTCTCGAAATGGGTTAAAAATGAAGATCTGTGTGTTCTTCAGAATTTTCAATGACACTGCATTGTGAATGAGCTTTTAAAGAAACGAGGCAGCAAGAATCAAGAGAGACGTTGATATTAAATTTACTTCAAGGTCAAGTTCGAAAAATTTGTTTCGGAAGTAGATTTTTTTTTAATATATATTTATATATTATTAAGTTATCGTTTGCAGTTTACTTTCTATTTAATATCGCATTCAGAATCTCGAATTACATCCGTAGCCTTGATACCGCTCAAAGGAATCCAAACTCTCTTTCGGTATTGTCATTAACTTCAATTGGTAAAAATCTCGAACCAAAGCTATTGGGGGGGGCGGGAAGGGGGGGGGGCAGACACCAGCGAAGTCTTGGCGTCGGGCGAATCGATTTCGCCATTCTGGGACCTAACGGGGAGGTTTTGTGGAGCGCCATGGAAACAAACAGTCTCCGTCGAGTCCGAGGCTTCACCTGCGAGCCGAACGCCCCCTCACGGACGCGCGATTCCGGGATTCGACCAGGATGCTCCCGGCCGAGGTTAATGTGGCGAATCGGGCTGCTGTGCCTTCACCAGGATGTTGCGGCCACGGGCGGGGGGATGGGAGATGCCGAAAGGTGCGAACGCCAAGTGGGGGGGAGGATGATTGCTCCGCTTCGATTCACTCCCAGAAAAAGAAAGAAATCACGAAGAGAAGCAAAAAAAAATCAAGTACAAAAGCCTACGCAGTGCGAGAACGAACTAAAGAAAATTATCTCTCGAAGATCCGTCCCAGCTTTTTGTTCCTCTTCATCTCGACGGGCTTGAAATCATTTTTTTATAGTAAATTATAAATTCAAACAATTAAAATTATCATCCTTCCCTTCAACTGATCTTCTAAGTACTGTATAATTATTAACTAGAAATTATTTTTTTTTTTTTCATTTTAATTGTTATAATGGCTGGTAATTATGATGTCCGACACAGAGATTAATCTTATATTACTTTAGGCTTGTTTATTACTTTTGTTGGCGTAGTATAAAATAATTTCAAATCAGTATTTAAAGTATGGTTTAACAATAACTATTTATACTGGGTAATCTTAGCTTAATTATTGAATTTGTGCAAAACTTCTCACTCTCGAAGTTTTTAAAATACAAAGATCAGAAATTTAAAAAAAAATTCGCATAGAAACTTGAATATTGATTCTCTCCTCCATAAGCCTCAAAACGTCAAAATAATAATGGGTTCTAGGGATGTAGAATATGGGTATGGGTTCTAGGGATTTGGAGTATGGGTATGGGTTCTGGGGATCTAAAATATGGGTATGGGTGCTAGGGATCTAGAATATGGGTTCTAGGATCTGGAATGTGGATTTGGGCTCTAGGGATCTGGAATGTGGGTATGGGTTCTAGGGATTTAGAATATGGATATGGGCTCTAGGGATCTGGAATGTGGGTTTGGGCTCTAGGGATCTAGAATATGGGTATGGGTTCTAGGGATCTAGAATATGGGTATGGGTTCTAGGGATTTGGAGTATGGGTATGGGTTCTGGGGATCTGGAATATTGGTATTACTTCTAGGAATATGGAATAAAATGCTTTTTTTGGAATAAAATGACTGTATCACTAGAGATGCATCTGAAATCCGGAGAATAATTCAAGTTTTGAAACGCGTTGACGTCATACAATTGCACAGTAAAAAAAAGAACTACCCTTCCAGCATCTAGCTACGGGGTTGTGAACGCTAGCGTCCTTTCGCTTAGATGCTTGGATTCTTTTGTTTGGGAGACGGCGATCGGTTTGATTTTTATTAAGTAAGACCTTAGTGATATGGAATAATCAAAATTGTGACCTGGAAACCAAGAATTAATGTACGCATAAGTAAAACCTCGAACTGTACAGAAATATCGTGTAGCCACTGTTCTGACTTAAGATGATAATGTATAATAAGCAGTCACAATCTTTGTGCAACAGATGTGGTATTTCAAATAGATAGATATGCAAAACAAACGAGATTAAAATCAAATCTGATTTAGTTAGAGGTGTAAATAAAGATAAATGAAACGTATCTCCTCTTAATTTCGCGGATTTCAGAAAATGCCGAAGACAAATAAACAAACACAAGACAGATGTTTTCGAAAAAGCAGGCACGTATGTAATGGGAGGCTCAGTGTTCCGAGTCACTATTCGTCTCTGAATTATTATTATTACTACAACTCTACAAAAAAAAGAATTCCTGTTTAAGCTTAATGTTTTTAATTACCTGTATTTACGACATAGTTAGGATTCCTCCTCTTTCTTCCTTACAAAAGCTTCTGATTCCCGGAAATTAATAAAAGATAAAAAAAAGGCTGTGAATTATTTTACGAAAATGTATTCAGTCGTATACTTTTCGTATTGTAAATCTGTATTATATTCCATTGTATATTGTGCTATGGTCTGTTGACGGCTAAAAAAAAAGAGGAAGATAGTTATAGACATTCTTTTTCAGTCTAATCTTAAAAGATAATTTCAAGTTTATTTTCGCTTTATCTTGCGATGGATCGAGCTTTCTACTTTGATGTTCGATAATCTGAAGGTCCGGTAATCCGTTGCTTCTATGTCACCAACAATTAAGTGATAGTTGTTAGTCTAATAAGTAAGCGAGGATCATCAAATCACTCAGTCTGTACATGTGTTTGTCTCCCGTAGTAACTTTTTGGAACTTGATATGCTTATTCGTGGACTAGAGGGTCCATTTAACTTTTTATTTTTGGAATCTTTACCAGATGGGTTTTCATCGAAAAATGAGCGCGAAAAGGCGATACAAAATTCCCATAGAAAAGCATTGGAATCTAAACAACGGATTTCTGTCCTAATTTCTGTTAAGATCTCATTGTCTGAAACAATCAGTATTAAATCTTAGCTAATTCCAATACTCGCTGCTTGAATAACAATTAAAACTAAAACAATGCGACGTTTCAAAGTTCCAGTGTTCGAACTTTGTCGTCAGGCAAAAAAAAAAAACAAGGTAGGGAAAGCGATTAGTAAACCAAACATAATGCTTCGCAACGTCTTCTGATCATTGATGTTGCTTTAATTTCCTTGTGTTTATTTCCAATAACCGCAACATTTGCGCCTTTTGACAATCACATTATAATGCAGTTCTACAACAATCACTACAATCACTATAAATGTGATTGTTGCGAATGCAAAAGACGCAATTGTTGCGATTGTTATGATTGTTGTGTATCGAATTTAATTCTCTTGAAATTAAATGATTTTTTTTTTACTGTATTTATTCGGCAAAAACTATAATTTAAAAATAAACAGAGACCTTTCATTCTGTTCACGACTTTTTAGTAACATTTTCAGAAAGTCGCTTGCAGTTCTTTCATAAATGTCTTGTCAGTTAACCGTAAATTAAACTATTCGGAGATCGTAATTAAAATAATATTCAGAGGCGCAACGCAGAGAATCAGATGTCGAAACATGGTAAGAACACTTCCCAGAACAAGATAAATAATCTAGTATCGCGATGGAATAAAGGGGACAATTTTATGAAACATGTGGGTATGTGATTGTCAAACGACCATAGGCAGAGTTGATAATACATTTAATCAATGAATTTTATTAGAATTTTTAGGTCAAACATTATAATCTCTTCCCCGTATTCCGAGAAATGTTTCTACCAATGTACAACTGCATTTCGCTTACTGGCTCTTCCTGTAGATGGCTGTCAATAAGAATGCTTTAATTACGATCCCCCTGTATAGTAGCATATTTTCATACTTCGTCCTTTAGAAAGGCTCAATAAACTACTACCCAAATTTCAAAAACACGTCAGTCTCTTCCATAATCCATAATAAATGAGCTCGCGATATCCGGGTTCGATTGTATTTGTAAATATTTTTAATAGCTTGGGAATTTTGTTTTGCCAATATGTTTTCTCAAAGGAAATTCCACTCAACGGATAATTCATTGAAAAATTCTGACTTTCCTGTTGCAGATCCTTTGAGCCAATGACGTGAATGAATCCCTCGTGTCATTGAGACTGAACGGATATAATTGTACAGTCAGATAATGGCGTGATTTTGGGTCTTTTATCCAGATCCCTGATGCATGGCCACGACGCTATTTCCTTTCCTCGATGAATATATCGCAGTACATCATGTTTTGACGGCCGGGTAAATGTTATTCATTTATATGTCAACAGTTCTCAATTCACAAAATTTCATTCAGTTTTTTTTTTTTTTTTTAATGTAAATAATAAAAATACAGGGTGTCTCAAAATAATGTACTAACACTTCGATAGATAGTACATCAAAGTGTTAATACATTTTTTTGAGACACCCTATATAAACAAATTATAAGGTTAGAAATTAACTTATTTTTTAGCCTTGTTTCCTAGGTAAGTGAGGTTCATCAAATCAATCTCGTGTGTGTGTGTGTGTCCTCTTTCCCTGCTATAACTTTTGAACTGGGTGAATCTTCTTGAAACTTGATATACACATTTAAGGATAATAGACGATGTAACTTTTATACTTGCGAAAAGGTAACAAATATTAATCGATCAATGGATTTCTATCTTAAACAACAGGAATTTATTTGAGTCTATGTCCCCGCAGTGCCCCTTTTAGATGGATCTTCTTGGAACTTGGCGTGAATATTTAATGACTAGCTTTTAAATTTGAAAGTTCTTCTGTCTGGGGTTTGTTTCGAGAAATCAGCACGTCCACAATATAGAAAAGCATTGGAATCTAAACAATACATATTAATCTTTTAGCTAATCCACTAATTCCGCACGCTGTGATATGATTAAAATTACTCGGTTTGAAAGCAATTTCAGTAAGTATATGAGCATTTTTTTTTTTTTTTTTTTCCGAAAATGGAAAATTTTTACTGTTTGTGTGCAGCAGATATTATAATTGAAAAGAAAACATTTCTCACGACTGTTATAATAACAATAATAAATTCATTCATTCATTTTATTTCAGTTGGATTCTAACATAGCCCTGATAGTTGGAAGCATTTGTGCTAGCTTCCTATCAACAGGTGCTACAGTTGACCAAATACATATTGATATAATTCAATTTGTAATTACATTTGATACAATAATTTTGATTAAAGAGATATAAATAAAAATACACTAAAATTGCCGATTATACATTAATTAATAATTATAGGATTGAAAGTTTCTGAAGTTCACAATTCATAAAAATCTATGATTAATATTTAAATATAGTAAATACAATATATGTGTATGAGACAATTTTTAAGATAATGTGATAAATAATTTATAAGATTTCGTAACGATGTATATATAAAAACATAACTGTATTTACAAGTAATATATACACATATATTCACGTATAATGAATATGTATACAAGTACTATACGCATATGCACTAGTCACTTCTGAAAAAGATAAGTTGAAATTTTGATTTATCTATAATAATACTAATAATAATAATAATAATAATCCTTAGATATTACTTCTCAAAAGTGTTTTTGTGTCGGTACGCCATATCTCCCTTGATACTTCATCAAAATCAATGATTGAGACATCATTTTGAAGATTATGTTCACTGCTAAAGACAAAAAATAAGCAAATTGTTGAAAATTAATGTTTTCGTTATAGAAACTGTATTTTAAACACCTTTTTATAAAACTGGAGAAGGCGCCATCTATTGACAATGTATTGAGACAATTTATTTCTCAAAGGTGTTTTTTTTTTTTTTTGTTGCGAATCATTCGCACGGGTCAACTAGTAATAATAATAATAATAATATTTTCAGGACAACATTTTAAGGAACGTAGACTTGAGTTCTTTCAGTAACTTCTTGTTTGACATTAACTTGTTATTTTCGATAATCTGAAAACAACGTGAAGTGTCTCTATCAGGCTGAAGCTGTCTTTCTTGCAACATACAAGGTTTCTGCAGACCGACTCTTTAAAAAAAAACCAAAAAAAAACCCAGACATTTGTTAAAAAATTTAACCTTTGAATTCTTGAAAGAAAAAAATTGTTTTATCATCTTTATATTTTAAGATATCGAATAAATCGTAATGTAATGGCCTTCAGCCATGGCAAACCAGAACGATCCTATGGTAGCTGTTATGGAAACATGAATCTTGAATGGAGCCAGTCTGCTTCTTCGCTGATGTATCCATGACTAGCCTATTTGTCAGGTGTTAGATACTTACAATACAGGTACATTCATGGCTCTGGCTGTCTTTCAGTGTTTAGAACCAACTGCTTCAAAGTGTCTCCATAGAAAAAGCAGACGAATCACGTAACCCAGATGTTCTTTGAGAAATACAAGTTTGTCTGATGCATGATTATTGTTCATTCATCTCATCTGAACCGACCATTAGGTGGAAATACGTAGAAAGGATAACTAAGATGCGCATGCTATAGAGCTGCAATATCCAGCCATATTTGGACGTTAAGCAACCTGAAAATCTTTTTTTTTTCTTCTTTTTTTTCACGATTTCAAATAATTCTACAATATTTCCGAAAATAAATAAATATATATGTTTTTAATCCGTAATTTATTGAAATTCGTCTAGATTATTAGTGAAATGCAAATTTGTTCTCATTGGATTTTGCTAAAAATTTGATTTTTGTTATTTTATTTGAAAAAATAAGTTTTACTGTTCTATCATTCAGTAACGCGAACAATAAATACATTGCAATTTGCAGCACAACAATTTTTTGCGAAAAGTAAAAAATAATTGATCACTATTTTTGCATGTAAACATGGTTTAAATTTTTTTTATGCCACATATTTTCAGTCGCTTGAAAGTGGATCATGCCTGCTTTACACCTTCTAGAAAACTAGCCACAAATCGATAAGTTGCTCAAAAAAAACCTGTCACTTGCTCTAAACAAGGTATGATCTAATTTGAGGCAAGTTCATAGCAGTTCGACACTAGCGCGCCTAACGGTCAGAAACATTTGTTTGAAAAATTTCGATAGCGATAAATTCAAACTGGAATCTGAATGTCTTTTATAAAACAAGTCGATTTCGGCAAGTTGCAAGTTTCCTAGCGATTGTTGGGCAAGTTTTCGAGAACGTGTAAAGCATCCCTAAGGAAACAAGAAAATTAGTTTGCTTGCTAATTTTCGAATATCCGAATGACCCAAAAGATTTGCTGATCAGACAAAGGCTATCCAGTAAACTTCTAGTTTTTCTACGATAAGTTGTTTATTTATCGAGATTTACCGAGTTGTTTATGTACCTTATGGTGTCCAATTTATATCAAAATATAATAAGAATTATCATTGATTAAAACGGTTCTACAATAAAGCTACATCTTCTTAAGAGAGTGGTTTTGAGTTTTTAAGGTTGTGATGCTTTTCAGCAATGTACATAGACAGACTTGTAACCTCTTCGTATGAATTTATTTTATATTTAAAATCCATAAAAACCTTTCATTTTTCTAGGATAAATTGTTTTTGATTTACCATGATGTATCCTAAAAAGTCCTGGAAACGAAACTTATTGTTACGTATTTTTAATTATAGAAATTAAGACTTATAATTGCAATACGGCAGTTTTAAAGAAAAAGATATTTGAAAGCATGTTTTATGTTTGTATGCCGTTTTGAAACTGCAAACATAGACTTTGGATGATTTCTGCTATTCTAATTAATGTGCGATATGTACGAAAATCAATTAGAATCCTCTTTTTAGTAAGCTAAACCTACCATTAAAGTTTCAGCGTCATAGAATAATAGTTTATAAACTGTCATAGTCGTAGACTTCTGACATTCATGTTGCCTTTAAAACTATGTCGCAAAACTTTTTTGTTTTTAATCCACTTTTGTTTTTTTTTTTTTTTTTTTTTTTTTTTTTTTTTTTTTATTTATTTATTTATTTATTTATTTATTTTTATTATCATTATTTATTTATTTATCTCCAATGCATAACTCCTCAAGAACATTTTACTCCTTATTTTCTATGGAATATTCTTTATTATTTAATTAAATGCTGAGTATAGTGTTGCAGAAATCTTATGCTTCTCCACACTGAATTGTAAACATAATATAATGGCGCTAATCAAAAGCAGCAATAATCTTTGTCAATACTTGAGTCCGTTTACAATCTCCCATTTAAGCCTATTTCATTGTGTCCATTCCAAGAAGCTATAACCGATGTTTTAAGAGAGATTTGAATCATATTTCCTATTACCAACCTTACATTTACTTCAGTCATTAACATTCTTTGTTATGCTTTTATCTGATAACTCTACTTGAAGGATTTCTCCTTTGGGGTTTTTCATTTGTAGAAAGAAATATTTCGGAAGAAAAAAAAAACAAAAAAAAACAGAGGAGTAAAAATTGTCATTTTTATCTTCTCTTAAAAGAAATTAGTGGGCTACATTATTTCTGCATTTTATTTATTTATTTATTTATTTATTTATTTATTTATTTATTTATTGAGGAAGCCGCCTAAAACCAATGCGGAATTAACAGATCCTAGACTATATTATATGCTTGCAGCATCGGCTAAGTAGCAACAACAAATATACTCATGGACAAAAAAATTAGCGCACCAAGAAATAATTGCGGGATCGTAACGAAACTTGCAATGAAGGTACATGTCGGGGAGATATGCAAATGATTAGAAATGCAGCGTGATTGCGCATTACGTATAGCCGGTAGAGGGCGTTGAACATCGTACTCTGTGGAGTATAAAACAGGTAACGAAAGCTTGTTTGAGTGTGCTGAATCATTTACAAAGGAAGAGCTGAGGTAGACATGCCATTACGCCATGTTCGAAGACAGTATACGCAGTTGTCGCAGTTTGAGAGAGGGAGAATCGTCGGGATGATGGAAGCTGGTGGTCAGCTAGACGAGTAGCTCGTCAATTAGGCCGCTCTGATTGTGTTGTGAGGAGGTATTGGGAGCAGTGGACCCGAGAGATGTCATGTACACGAAGACCAGGCTCAGGACGCCCTCGACAGACCAGTCGTCGAGAAGACCGCCACATAGTCAGAAATGCACGCGTACAGCCAACTGCTTCATCGACCGCCATCCAGGCACAGGTAGCACCTTCACTAGGGGCCTCTGTGTCTTCTCGAACCATATGAAGGCGCCTGGCTGAAGGACAGTTGGTATCGCGGCGCCCATTACGTGTGCTGCCCTTGACGCCCACCCATCGACGCCTCCGTTTGGAGTTTTGCCGCGCACGAGGAAACTGGACTGCAGCGGAATGGAACCAGGTCGTCTTTAGCGACGAATCCAGATTCAATCTCGGCAGTGATGACAATCGTGTTCGTGTGTGGAGAGCCCGTGGTGAACGCTTCAATCCTGCCTTTGCTGTACAGCGACACACCGCTCCCACAGCTGGTGTGATGGTATGGGGTGCCATTGCCTACAATACACGGTCACCCCTAGTATTGTTCCGTGGCACCATAACAGCCCAGCGGTATGTTCATGAAATCCTACAACCACATGTGTTGCCACTCATGCAACGGCTCCCAGGAGCCATTTTTCAACAAGACAATGCTCGGCCTCATAGGGCAAGGGTGTCACAAGACTGTCTCCGCACTGTTACTACCCTTCCTTGGCCTGCCCGATCCCCAGATTTGTCTCAAATCGAGCATATCTGGGATCGTTTGGGACGACGAGTTGGGCGTCCCACGAGTTTGAACGAACTAGAGGCAAGGTTACAGCAAATATGGAACGAAATGTCTCAAGACATCATACAGAACTTGTATGACTCAATGCCCGATCGTATCGCATCCTGCATTCGCGCTAGAGGGGGTCCAACGGAGTATTAACTCCTCCGTTCTTTTGCCTTTTTCTCTGAAATAAATTATCCTTTTTCTTTGATTTTCTTATCATTTACTAATATCAAAGTAGTCATTACGTATGTAAATTTTCGTTTCATTTTGACGACTCCTTCTTGGTGCGCTAATTTTTTTGTTCATGAGTGTATATAAAATATGTTTGTCACATTTCTGGAATCATTTAATATCTTAATGCTGACGACTTATTGCTTTGAGACTAAAAAATAAAATTAAAAAAAAACTGACATCATTTATCTGAAAGTTATCTATAGATTCCATAATCAAGTTTATTACAAGTAAAACTATCACTGTAAAAGTGATATAGTCATATAATATGCATGTATCGATTGAAGCCATTAATGATTATAAAAGTCAATTTTAAAATTAATAAAGCTTTTTTTTTTATATCGCCCCCTTTGCAATAATAATTAGGCCCAAGTTTGATTGGAGGGTAAAGGTTCAGTCATTGATATTGAAAGGTTTCAGTGGTTTGATTGGCTAATATACAGTATAATGACAATTCCCATAAAAAAGGAGCCACCAGGTCATCTTCAGTGCGTCGGATGAAGACTATTGAAATAGTATTCGAAACATATGTAACGTATTTTTGTTGTAAATATGTTTTATTTTAATTTGTTGAGTGTGATTTTTAAATTTGTTGGGGAATAAAACAATCATTGTCCAGGATTATCCAAACGATCATTCCATTGCCAGTAATGGAACAAAACTTAACAAAGACATAATCCACAGCAATAAATAAGGATTAGAAAGGGGAGGGGGATATTTTGAAATGTCACTATCATGATAAATGGTAGCATATTGGTATGTGAAATGCAACTACACCATCTGTAAGAATATACTTCTCACGTTACCATATCACGTGAAACGGAGGGACGAGAGCAGCAGGACTGCGGCTGCTACTGTTAAAATATCGATGTCGAAAAAAAGAAAATCTGTGACGAAGGCCATTAACGTCTCTCATGTACTTAACATAGCGAAATACACCTTGGAAAATTTTGCAATTACTCATTGAAGAGAAAGGTAATGTAGAAGACCTTCACTGCAAAACTGTTCTTGAGACAAAGCATCAGGTCAATACCAACATTTATTGTATTTACAGGTGGATACATTTGAGGAGTCGCGTAGCAGAGAAGGGTACCAAGTTTTTACTGTTCTTTTCCTTAAAGCAGTGGTTCCCAAACTGTGTGCCGTGGCGTCGTGTCTGGCTTACAAGGGCGCTGCGAAATATACTCGTTACGTTTGAATTATGGTAGGAAATGTACACTTTTCTTTAAGAGGAAAAACATCAATATGCCAAACACTTCGTGGAAACAGTTTTTTTGGTAAAAATAGCATACTTGTGTGATATCTTTGAAAATACGTTGAATCGCTCCCTGCAGGGAGACAATATCCGCATTCAAAATTGGTCGAGATGATTTCGCCTTTCGGAAAAAATTACACCTATGAAGAAGAAAAGTGTATGAAGATGGTGGCAAAGATTGTTTTCCCTTTTTGGAGCAGTTTTGTGATCTCTAATGAATTTGATTTCTGTTGCGACATAAAATCTGTTTTAGAAGAGCGCAGAAGATAATATCGCCAAGTTCGCATGGATTCAAACCTATTCATCGTCGAAGCTCCATCTGAATTTACTGATACACTAAAGGCGCCGTGAACTGAAAAACTTTGGGAACCACTGCCTTAAAGATTGTTAATGTCCTTAGGCTTAAGGTTTCCGGAACCATCAATGCGCTGTACTTACACTTTTCAGTAAGAAAGAAGTTTTGTAAAGAGTAAGCAACTATGAGCTGCCAGAGATTTAAACTTAGATTTTAGCTGCTATGACGTTTTAGCGTTATCCTTACTAAACAGTGTTTATCATAAATGTTTTCTGATTTAACAATGTAATAAGTTCCCGTCTGCAGCGCCACATTTGTCCCTGACGGTGAGTCTTTGTACTGTTTTTATTCTTTTAACGTGTGTGGGCTAAATCAGTATTGTTGTGTTAATTAGATACAGCCCTGAATGAGGATTAATTATTATTAACTTAAGCATGGATATTTAATTTTAAAAAAAACCAAAATTTTTCCTTAGATCTTATCAATATTTTTCAATTTCGATTTACGCTTCCAGTATACGTACACACAATTGGACCTATCCGTGAAGAAGCTGCACTAAATACATCCTCACAGTTTCATCGTCATTTTAGTAATTTAAATGTATTTATTTATTTATTTATTTATTTATTTTGTAAATGAAAAGTGAAAGTTGTTTCAAAAAGCCTTCAGACATTAGTTTTCAGTTGATATAAAGACATTATATAATCAGTGGTTCCTGCACAGAAACTATAATTGGTGAATTCTTTTGCTTAAGTTTCAGAAATGACAAATTAAATTACAGAGATAAAATTCTTATTTATTTTATTTATATTAATTGTTTTTTTGGGTTTTCTATTATATTTATATTAATTATTTTTGAGGCCGGCAGTTGCCAGGACAAAGACTCTAGGCCATGCGGTGCACCGTGAATTATCATTGTTGCGTTGATTTGTTGGGAGTCACTTCGGGGAGTTGGTGGTAATCTCATCTTTGTCACACACTCTGGGCTATCATCAAGGCTCTCTGACTGAAGAAGACTAATAAGCCGAAACAGTTGTCTCAGATTCCCAACATGATAGCTCAGGGTGAGAGAACCTTTGTTTATTTTGTGCTCTACGTTCTGTTTTTTTTATTTATTTATTTATTTTTTTTCACGAAAGAAATCATTTTTTTTTT
>JAFIDM010000001.1:121113295-121141195 GCA_023159025.1 Thereuonema tuberculata
CCAACACCGGGACCTTATATTTAGGGTCCTTTATCGCCCCCCCCCCCAAGTCTATTGCAAAAAGGGAAAACTTCACTCTCCTACTGGGGCAGGGACACCACACTTGGGTGGGGGGATGGCCACACAAGGGCCTAAGTGTCCCACCCCCGATCGATACCGGGACCTTATATTTAGGGCCCCTTCTCGGGGCCCCTAAGTCAATTGGAAAAAGAGCAAAATTCGCTCTCCTATGGGGGACAGGTCCACCACACTTGGATGGGGATGGCGACACAAGGGCCTAAGTGTCCCACCCCCGATCGACACTGGGACCTCATATTTACGGCCCCTTCTCACGAGCCCTTTCTTTCTTTGAGTGGCATTGCAACGCATGCCGGGTACAGCTAGTAATTACAATAAAAGATAGGCTAATAATATCAATATTTATTTTACTTTTTTTAATTATAATAAATTCAGTTATTTGTATTATTCATCGGCGCTCTTCCTGAAAACAGTATAAGTAAAAATAAATAAATAAATAAAGCACTTAATATCATTTTCCTTTCCTGGTCAAATCTACGGAGCTTCTGCTCTGATATAGGAAATAATTTTATAAGTTAAATTAAGTTATCATAATCTGGAATTTTATTTTCGTTATAAAAAAAATCTTATTTCTCTTGTTTCAACTAACAGTCACATACTCTTCCGTCTCCTTAATTTAGCATTCACTAATTAATAAAAACGCAAAGAATACATTTGTAGGATGCTACAATTGAGAGCCGTGCAGCTCTCATGTATGTTTCATCGTTCTTTAGTCACGGTTATTCAGTTCCCAATAACAAAACATGGGTGGGTGTGATAAAACAATGTTAAAAACATTTTTGTTTTAATTAAATAAAAATAAAAATATAGTTTGTCTCGATCACAATAATTACAAAACAACTGTCCTGAATTAACGCGCATTTTAGTACATAAATAAGTACTTTGAGAAATCACTTCTTTATGAATTTGAATACTTTTAAAGTATTATACATAAATTTCTCTAATGATTGCTGAGATTAAGAAGCTCGAAAAAAAATAATAAATAAATAAAAAGTAAGCCTTTTTTATGACGAAATTGTTCGTATTCGTTGATAGTGCAAGTCGCGGTTGAATACCATTGGTCTTTTTTCTTTTGTTTGGAACTCGAAACCACGAGATGTCATCATACCTAAGTCGCAAAGTTACAAGATATCCGTGTGTTAGATTTCTCGAATGATATCAATATAATTTATTTACTACTATAATAAATAAAATTATAGGAGGATGTTGCTTAAATCCAGTTGATCTTCAATAAATCATAGTCATTCGAAATTATAGTGAGAACTTCAAGAAGGAAAAGAAACTTTTATCACCATATCAATGCTCCTTATTCGAATAATGTTATTATTTTATTATATCTATTGAATGTTCTTTCTTTATTTTATTTTATTTGTTTTCCTTATTTATTGTTCTCCAGTTTCCTTTTTGTAGTCGGCACCAAAGTGATCCAAGCATTTATTTACAAATCTGTTTGGCATTTTAGACACGTATAAGGACAGATAGGCTCCTGAAATCTGCAATTGCTTATGTCCGTCTAAAGGCTTTTAAAACCATTCACAGATAAGAGACTTATCTATTTTTTTTTAATACGGTATTTGAAAAATATTCTTTTTGTGTCCTTGTCGAGAGATTTGTGACTAAAGACGACACAAATTCTCATAGAGAAGCATTAACAGCGAACAATCTATTTTTTATCGCTGGCTAACAGTGCATTTAGTTCTATAAGCAGTCCATTGTCTTTAGGAAGGTTATGTAAAAGAAAAAAAAAAGAAATAAACAATGAGGATTTAATCCCTTTTCACAAATTATGGAAAATTTCAAGTTTACATTCGGCAATTATTAAAAGTTACAAGTAGAACCCGTCGAAATTCTAGGGTTGGAAATACACTGAAGCTCGGTTATAACGCGATTGTTTATATCGCGAATTCGGATATAACGCGATTTGGTCTTGGACCCCTTCTATTTTGGAAAAGGTGTATAATTGTAAAATTGCAAAATTTATCGTTTTTCGCCTAAAATCAAATCAAAGGTGTAAATTAATATGCTTGTTTCCTTATTATTTACAGTAATTGAGACTCTATACCCACCCTAATGTCACGAAAATGCGTCAAATACAATATATTTTTTTAAAAAATACCAGAATCGCGGACTTTTTCGTTTAACCAAAATGAATATCGAGATCTATTTTTCTGCCAATGACAACCAGTAAAGATGCCCATGTAATCTAATAGGCGCATGAATACCTAGTTTCGATCCACGTGACTCGTCGTTTGTAAAAGATGCCAAGATGGCGGCGCCAAATCGATTTTGGCTAATATAACCAATCAAAGTGTTGAAAAGGTAATGATTTATTTATTTATAAATATAAAATTCTCTCACATTGCTCTGAATGATGTAGGTAATCGCGAAATGACCATTTTAAATCGATTTGGAATCATGTGGGCGATAATAGGGTACGATATACGACATTTGATGTCGTGAAGTAATAAAAATTGGGTTATATCGCGATCTTCGAGATCTTGAATCCGAAAGATCGCGTTATAACCGAGCTTCTGTGTATTGTGATGAGTTTGTATAACCATATTTTTAATTATTTTGCTTATTCTATTTTATCCTATTTACTTTTATATGTATTTTACTGTCCAATCAAACAGTAATCTAACAGTAATCTAGAATCTAATCAGTTGTAAATTTCAAATTATGACCGTTAACGATCTTTTATGTTTCGTTTACTTTTGAATTTCAACGGCTGAGGGTTCCCATAATTTCCTGTAATTTTAAATTTTCAGTTAATTCAGTTACGAATCACGTGTTATTTTAAATCACCCAATGAACTGTTAAACCGATCATTGTTAATAATCTATAAAAGCCCCTGCTCTCCTGAGTAAACAGAACACAGCAGAACACAGTTAGATCCAGCTTAAGTCTAATCTACTTCTTTTCACGAGCCAGACACCAACAAAAATCACCACAATATAGTTCTCCTACTCACAATTAAGTGACAATTCAGATTAAATAAGATCTTTTAATCATATTTAATTGAAAATTAAATTAAGATGCGAACGGATTCAACTACTTTCTAGTTGTAGAAGGACGCAATAACAGGGATTCTCTTGCGCGCCTCCACATCAGAATCTTTAATTTGATACCACATTTACATTATAAAAAGGAAAGTAAGTTTTACATTCTTTCAGAAATTTCTTGATTTTCTTTTCCTTAAATTTAATTGAGGGGATTAGTTGCTTTTTCTGTTATTAACCTTTAAAAGATGTTACCTAAGTTAAAATCGTAAAACAACATTCCACTCGTGAAACTGAATTTTTCTTAAAAGATTTTTTTTCTCTTCATAATTAGAATTTCCGAAATTCTAAATTTTAAGTTTATACATTTTTACAACCCATGAAGAATTTAGAAAGAAAAAAAAACATTAAAATTTAGCATAGGTTCAGATGCCTAAGCAGTTGTTATTGTTTTTTGTTTGTTTTTTAAGTTTAAAAAAAAACAAAAAAAAATTCGAGTTATTAGTATTAAGAAAACTTTAAGTATTTTTTAAGTGCTAAATTTTAAATATTAAATTATTTTTCTAACAGAAAAAAAAAAAAAAATCATTTCAGGAAGACGGAGGTGAGGAGGCGCCAAAGTTTCAAAAAGTCCTTTTATCTTTTATCTGTTGCTTATTTCCTTACTGATTGGGTTACTCCATACCCCTGATCCCGACGACAAATTCCATAGTGCGACCTCCCTCCCTGCCTGCACATCCTGGTCGGAGGGCAAAACGGGGTTCCAGGAGTTCCTGTTCGCCTCCGATCGCTTATCTCGGGCCGAGTGGCTGTGCAGGTAAGCCGCTGAGCTGCCGGCTTTCCCGAAGTCTGTTTTTCTTCTTTTTTTTTCCTTCGTCTTCTTCTTTTAATGATTTGTCGATCTATGAGGTCACTTGCACCGAGGTGAAGTATTACGTAATAACTCAACCAAACAATAGAACATTTATTTACTTACGACACATATTCAAAAAATAAACGTAATAGTTTAGAATAAAAAGATAAAAAAAAATAAAAGTCCATTGTTAAACCAATATTATCAGTTCAAAGCTGATATTAGAATTATCAGAATTTTGAAATATTTTTAATCTATTTATTCTAAGCGAAATTTGAAGTTAAAAATAAGTATTTCCTAGCTTGTTGAAATCTACAGTATAATTATAGACTACAATTTTTGTTAGTCAAAAAAAGAAAAAATCACTATAGATTAATTTTAATCGTTCTAAATTATATTTCTTTTCTGTGTTTTTAGAATAATTCGTTGAAATATTTCTTTGAAAATATTTTCTTTTGCTATGGATGTACATTTTATGTTAGTGCTTATTAGTCGGGAAAATTGGGACACACGGATAAATCTGGATAGTAGGACATCCGGATCTTAATAAAAAGGAACTTGTCTTCCAATCCGGGAAGGTAGAAATTGTCTATAATCATTTTTTGGCTTAAATTGTTAATAGCAGGTATTAACAATACTAAAATATACTGAAATATTAAATTTTGCTTTTACTTTTTTTTTCCTTGATCAAGAAAATTTCGTAATTATTATACTCGCATGGTTACTAGCTATCACAAGGTATTTTAGGTTCGGTCTAACATTTTAATGATCAAACGTGCTTAATATGCATCGGAAAGAAAAATGGGGTAGAACAAAAAAGAAATAAATAAATAAATAAAAAGCAATTTCAGTGTAACATTAATGTCCGCCCGTACTTCCATCCTACCGTCTGTGATACCATAACTCAAAGCTACATTTGCCAGAAAACTGAAATTTTAAGATTATTATAAGGATCCTATCGATTGCAATAGATAAGAAAATAAAGGCGAAAAAAAAAAAAAACTGCCAAAATAAATTGTCCTTACAACTTAAGCAATAATAATGCAAAAACTATATATTCAATTAAGCTTAAATTTCAGAAGTAGATGTTTGATTTTTACTAGGCAGATTTATTATCATCCATATTGATACACATCATCCCCCCCAATAGATAAAGAACTTAGAAATTGTTTGTTCTTCAAAGCTGAAACTATCCTTGACTGTCTACGGGCTTCTATGAACGATAACCATTGATTTTTGGTAAAATTCTGACCTGTATATAGTGGACTACAAGCCAAAAATTGTCAATTGTTTGCATTTTGAATGAATAACTTTTTTTTTTTTTTAGCATCTTTTTATGCGCTGTTACTTTGCGGATATTGGAAGATTCGCACGCCAACTACATCATGTTTAGTTGTTTTAAAGTTTGATCTCTTTTAGAGGAACGTAGGAATTATCGGCGCTGTACTACAACCTTCGACCCAGATTGCCCAGATAATAATGACCGCCCTGTTGTGTTGGTATAAGTCATTCTTTGTAAATGCATTTAACGTCAAAATAGAAGAGATGATTTTTTACCATTGGTCAATCACTGTAAAAATATATTTTCAAAGTTTTTTTTTTTATTATTATTTGTTGTTGTGATAATAATTGCAGCATTTCATGTATTAAGCTATTTCTGTCTTCCCGTTTACATTTTGTCCAATATTTGAAATTCCGCTTTATATGTTCAGTTTTTTTTCCATAAGCCGTTAAATTATTTGTGTATATTTTTTTTTTCATTATGAATGAAATTCCAGGATTATAAAAAATAGGCGTTTTAGTTTGTTTGTCCGAGAGTATGTATGTTTTAATTCTTTTATTATAAACGTGCGTGATTTTATTTTTTGCTCCGTTCCCCGTTCGTCATTTCTTGCATCCTGTGGACTTTCCAATTACTAACAAACACTAGAAACAAAAAAAAGAAAGACGGATTAACAAAGGCTTATCCTTTTTCTTCTTCTTGTAACTCAACTTTTGAAAATAAGTAAATAACGATATTTAGTCGAGCTAAGCAGATATTGTAGAGGATTATGAATTGAACTGTTTATTCAATTTAGAAAAAAATTCCATAGACTCTATTTATAGTTAATAAATTATCAAGTAAGGTTTACTTTATTAGATATACTTTGAAATCACTATCAAAGTCACAATAATTCTGATGCTAATCGTATATATCAGAATTATTCAGTGAAATATTGCAATCAGTGGAAATTAAAACATCACGCCCGAAGTTTCGGACAAGACGGATAATGGTATCAAAAATAGAGCCATACACCTGATTAAGCACTAAAACAATTTATAAAGATGAAAGAAATTACAACGTTTCACTGCCGAGAGACAGCCTTCTCAAGGGAGGGAACATAAAATTGTAAGGTCAATTTATACATGCAAGAAATTTCTGTATAAATTGACCTTACAATTTTATGTTCCCTCACTTGAGAAGGCTGTCTCTCGGCAATGAAACATTGTAATTTCTTTCATCTTTATAAATTGTTTTAGTGCTTAATCAGGTGTATGGCTCTATTTTTGATACCAATGTTATGCGGTGCACATAAACCCTTCTTGTTAAGACGGATAATATACAAGAAAGATGGACACCGGCGATTACCAGCCTAAGATCTGAGCCCATTAACGCTTTCCGTAAAATAAAATAAAATAAAAAAAAAAAACCGTTTTCAATGCTCTTGTATCTTTATATTTATTTAATAGTTAATTTTTTACTTGGGAAGTTAATTTTAAGTAATAATTTTTTCCCTCCAAACATGTCTTTCTCAACAGTTCTTATTAGCTTAATCTTAGAAAAAGAGATTGTATAACTCAAATTCCCTATCGGTAACAACACAAAATAAAAATGTGCCTACGCTGGATGTTAAGTCCCACACGAGTACGTTGTATAGTGTAAAACATTTCCACTGACGTCTGTATACTTTCAGTGTTTTAATATTAATCCAATAATTTTATTTTACTATTGTTTATGGCGTTTTATTTTTTTTTTAATGAAACAACTGTTTATTAAATAAAAATGTGTTAGTTGCATCTTCAGAAATGCCAGTAAGTTTTTATGACATCGTAAGTTGTAACCAACAAAATTTCCGATAGTTTCCTAATTCTGAAGTTTCACTTCGTAATGAGTTTGGAAAAAAAAAAAAAAAAAAATCCACATTGTATTATTAATCCTACAACGCACATGTAATTTCTATGCAATTTGTAAGTGTTTTCATGGATTTGGTTTCCTGTTAATAATTTGTTGTATATTAAAAGTTAATAAAGGAGGATTGCATTTTGCCACTGAAAACGTGTTTCGCAACCATATGATAGAAGTGCAGTATAATTAACGTCACATGGTAACGTCGTTTCTTTCCTTCACATGACTGTGGTTATTAATAAACAACAAAAGCAACCATTTCAAAACTGTCTCCGTACTTATTTGATTTCACCAATTCCAGAATGTAATATTTTCAAACATTCTGTCAAAGTTTAGGCTTATCTAAGCAAATTTCTTCCTAAGCCTATCTGTTCTGTTGTGCTAATCAAGTCTAGCTCTTGCGAGGAAATTTTAATTACCGGACTGTATTAAAATATCTTCTTTTTTTTTTCCAATTCACTGCAGTATTTTTTTGAACTACAGAATAGTTCAGTGTTTGGATTCTTGACGAAGCAGCTTTTAAAATAATATACAAACTCAGGTCTAATCAATTCTAGAAATTCTTTGATGTCGTTGCATTATTGCTTGAGTTGTAGTGTCCACAAGATTTTATCGTAGACTGGCAGATTACTAAAAAAAAAAACCCTAAGGGAAAATTTGGCCAGGAGACTCAAAATATGCAATTAAAATCCGGCCATAATTTTATTCTTCTAAAACTTGCTTAACGAGAAAAATAAAAACGATACGGCTAAGTTACTATTCGTTTTTGTCTTTCTATATTATACTTTTTATATATTACTTAGGCGAAAGTAAGAAGAATGGGAAAAAATAGAAAAAAAAGAAAATATTAACCAAATTTACTTCTGATGATATAAATTAACTAGTCATTAATAAAATGGGAAGAAGAATAAAAAAATATTGAAAACTAGGCCACCCCCCTGTCTCCCCCTGGTAAGTATGAGATAATCCAAGAAGAATCGATTCCAAGCGGTTACGGCAAAAAGTGATATGGTATTCCTTTTTGAATGAACTCATTATTTGTTAGCGCGCGCCATTGTTGGCGGAGAGAAACTAAAAAAATGAACATTGAAATTTAAATTTTAATCTAGTAGGCTAAAATTAATGAGTTATTTTCTTTTTTCTCTGGCTCTTCTCTCATTGCGCCACACACACAAAGGGAGAGATAAGAAACAATAATGTGAATGTAGTCCCCATGGCCTAATGGATAAGACGTCTGACTTCAGATCAAAAGGTTGCAGGTTCGATTCCCGTCGCGAACGTTTCATTGTAACAATTTTTTCACAGGAAATTAACAATTGCGCCGGACAGACAGACAGACAGAGAAATAAAAGATTTTAGTAATATAGACTAGGCCATCCCTCTGTCTTCCCTATGAGATAATACAAGAAGAATCGATTCCAAACAGTTACGGCAAAAGTGAAATTTAAATTTTAATCTATTAGGCTAAAATTAATGAGTTATTTTCTTTTTTCTCTGACTCTTCTCTCATTGCGCCATACACACACACACACACACACACACACACACACACAAAGGGAGTGATAAGAAAGAATAATTTGAATGTAGTCCCCGTGGCCTAATGGATAAGACGTCTGACTTCGGATCAAAAAGTTGCAGGTTCGATTCCCGTCGCGAACGTTTCATTGTAGCAATTTTTTCACAGGAAATTAACAATTGCGCCGGACAGACAGACAGCGAAATAAAAGATTTTAGTAATATAGATTCACGATTCGGTTATTCGCTTACGAACTGACTCGCAAACTTCTCGATGTCACAGAGTCAAATTCTGTAAAATTTCCCAGAATTTACGAGAAAATACATAATAGTTATCGATTTTTATTGTAAAACGAATTATAGTCCACATATATAAGGCGTTCATAACTAAAGCGGATCAAGTCCATTTTTTGAAAAAGCAGAATTTATTAATTCCAAACTCAATAATACAATTGGTCTTTTAAAGTCTTAAGCTATATTTAAGTTAGACTTTGTATTAACAAAAAGTACTTTTCTAACGCAATTTAGAAATACTTTACTGTAATTATCTCCAATATATGATTTGTAGACTTGATCCACTTTGGTTTTGCTCGCCTCATATTTTTAAAAAAATAGTAACAAATATAGACCTTCTGAAAATATTTCTTTGTCCCTATTTTTCTTGTTACACTTTGGACTTGGTAAAACTTCTTCGTCAGGATTGGCGTTTGGAAACGAGTGATATAATATTTAGCTAAATCTTAAGATTATTTAAACAATTGAAGATTGTTTTACTTATAAAATATTAACTACGAAAAAAATGTGCCTTTTAATATCTTAAACAGGATATCCCGATTTTAAATTATAACAAACATGATAAAAAACCTTCCTAATTTAACCTTGATTTCTAAATTTCACAACTTTATCCTAGTTATCTAGAAGGATTTTGGTACAAAAAAGTAATAAACAGAAAGATAATAATAATTGATCCAGCCCATAAAAGATTTTTATCTTATCTAGTAATAAGAGATTGAATCCTGGTACAAATCTCAGTCACTTCACCCAAAAAAAAACCCTGAGTCACGTGTCCATCGAGTGGATTTCAAGTTCAATGGAAGAGGCTTCCATTGAATAACACTGTAAATTGTATTTACGAATTTACACGAAAAGGTGCTATTTTTAATACAGTTTTAAAAATTCGCAGTTGATTTACGAACGATCAGTTGACGCCTTTGTGTTACGTACAGTTATCGATCTATGTACGCATGTTATATAATGAATAGGCCTAGTACTTATATTCAGTTAAACAGAGAATATAAATACATTAATTATATTTAGGTTCTGTTTTGAAATACCAGTGAAATACGAAATTCAACATTTCTGTATATCCCTACTAATTCCACAGGAAAAGCATATAATGCCTGAGAATAATGCGTTGAGTGGGCGATTGTATCGACGTAACCCACCAGCAATCTGTTGATTATCTATTTCGTCAAAACCTTAACATAAGCAGATGACGTCTTTCATAATAAGCGTCAAACTTATGACGTCATTAACGAGAAAAAAAATCCTTTAAACTGTAGGTAGTAACTGTAAACACATATTGAGCTATTTTTTTTCCATACATTTCTGGAATTTATTTAGAATGCTTGTAGGCGAGATATATAGATCTGTAAAATAAATAATTCCTATAGATAGTAGAAATTACATCTCAGTACATCATATAAACGAAAGTGTGTAATTGTGAGAGCTGTACTGTAAAAACTAGAAAGGTTTGGTGTGCGCATTTAGAAGAACCTAAAGACGTGGACACATTTAAGGGCTATTTTTTATCCTAAAATTTCTCATTAGAGGGAAATGCATATTCGAGGTAAAGATTTTACAAAATTGAGATACGATCTCAAATATTTACAAAACCTATTTATATAAAAATCATTTTTACATATATCCCATAACAGTTTTACGTTCAAAACAATTATTGAATGAGGCTGCTAATTTTCGAAAACAAATTTCAGTTTTTACATCGCTCTTGTGATTGCCTGGTAATCTATTGCTAATATATTCAATATAATAGTATATTAAATCGTACTGTTTAAAAAGTATGTCATAGAAACTTCATGGAATTTATCATAATAATAAAAAAGGTTGAAAATCCATCAAATGAAGAACTAGATTTTAAAGTTAATTTCTTTTTTCGTAATAAACTACGTTTCTTGGTGACCTAATGATAGGAAATCATTAAGTTTAGATTAATGTAATTGTAGTTTTACATAATTTCCTATAAGCATGCGCTAATTATTTTTAAATTGCTAAAATATTGAAATTAATTTTTTCCATAAATATTCAGGTGTGCAATCAAACAACAATACATTTCAAAATTCCTATATTTTTTGAATACATATTTATCTAGACATTCAATCGACACTATTTCTCCAATAAATATCTTCTTTAATACCATATTTCATTTCTTTATACAAGAAACTTCTTCAGGTTAAGAGAGGACAGGAAAATCTTATCCTCTTCCTCATCTAGAATTCGTTAATAATTTATACAATCAACTTTAAATTTAACATTCCATTCATGTAACATTCTCTTACTAACAATATATCAATATAACATAATCTTACTAAACTTTTAGTGTAATCTTACTAACAGTCAAACCTATGGTAATATACAGCAATTCACCAATATGACGTAATCTTACTAACAAATAAATCTTTAGTAATAATTAAACCCTTTTCTTATATTTTTCTGAAATGCTCATAGGCTATTTCACGTACTTTTAAAAATTGTTGATACATGGTATTAATTTTATTGTACATGATTCAGTCATTATCCTGTCTTTCTTCTTGTAATTGAATAAGAATATCCACTATACGGTCAGCATTATGTCCAGTAACCCTACAGTGGTCAGCCCAATCAGATATATTATGTCTATTATTTTTACAGGCACTGATGTGTTCGAATATCTTCTCCTTCCTTTATTCTGAATGTGTTTTTCATTTTATTCATTTTGTCTTTCCATAATTTTTCATTCTCAATGTTTTCAATTATTCTTTTAACATAAGGTTTTATGTTTTTTTTTTTGTTTAAACTTTGCACAGAGTAAAAATTTAATACATGATTAGGCTACATGAATTGGCAACAAGACAAGAAAATTTTAAAATGGAACAATTATAGGTACATTAGGTTTGCTGACGATATTCTAATATTTTGGAGTGGATCTAATAGACAGTTTTCTCAATTTTATAACTACATCAGTACTGTTTAAGAAGAAGAAAATGAAGGTAAATTATCATTTTCAGATATATTATTAATAAATAAACAAACTGAAATAACTTATGAACAATTCGAAAAAGAAATGAAGAGTAAACATGTTAATTTTTTTTTACTCTGGTCGTAGTTTAAACACAAAAAAAAAACGTAATCAAGAATTATGTTAAAAGAATAATTGAAAACACTGAAAATGAAAAATTATGGAAAGACAAAATTAATAAAATGAAAAACACATTCAGAATAAACGAATACCCAGAAAATATTTTGTTAATAAAGTAGTTAATGAATTCTTTAGAACTAGAAAAGAAAAAAGAAAAAAAACATTAATTACAAAAGGAGTATTTAAGTTACCATTAGGAATAGAAAATACTAAATCAATTAGAGAAATATGTAAAGAAATTAAAATTAGAATTGTATATTATAAAACCAACAGATTTTTAAAAAACAAGAAAAAGGATGAATAATGTGATGAATGAATAGATGGATGTGATTTATAAATTGGAATGCAGAAATTGCCATGAAAACTATTATGGTAGTACAGATAGAATAGTAAAGGAGAAGGTATTCGAACACATCAGTGACTTTAAAAATAATAGACATAATATATCTGATTGGGCTGACCACTGTAGGGTTACAGGACATAATGCTGACCCTATAGTGGATATTCTTTTTCAGATACAAGAAGAAAAAGACAGACTAAGATTGAATCATGTACAATAAAATTAATGCCATGTATCAACAATTTTTAAAAGTACGTGAAGTAGCCTACGAGCATTTCAGCAAAATATATAAGAAAAGGGTTTAACTATTATTAAAGATTTATTTGTTGGTGAAGATATATGGATGGATTTTTAAATTTAAAGTTGATTGTATAGATTATTTGCGAATTCGATAGAGGAAAAGGATAAGATTTTCCTGTCCTCGCTTAATCTGAAAAAGTTTCGTGTAAGAAGAAATGAAATATTGTATTAAAGAAGATATTTATTGGAGAAATAGTGTCGAGTGAACAATACATTTAAATCGGTGAACCTGTTGTATGAAACGGATGACGGACAATTGGAAAGATATAGTAAACAGATCATTATCTGCCTGCAATAGAGGTTCTTAAGTATCAGAAATCATTACAGTTTGTCGAAGTACAGAAAGATTTGTCTTCAGAGTCAGATTTCTATTTCTAATTATACCTTTTATTTGCTTGTAATTGTTGTCCTTTAGGCTTTCAAAGCAGTTAACGATGTGCTAGAATTAAAAAAGAAAACCTCGAAAATAGTCTTGGATTGGAATAAGCGTGTCCATCTTATTGACTATAATATTGTTAAGCATGCCAAATTTTATGTTAGGTCTGAACCATCGAATGTGACTTCTCTAAAAATTTAAATCGAAATAGGCCCACAGATAGAACTAATGGCAAAGACTACTTTACTTTTCACCTTTACAAAGTCGTAATCACGGTAACACCACAACTCTTGGAAATTGAAATCTTAATGGTTAGTCTAGACAAACATTGTAATAGTACTCTATTTATGATTTTTTCCATAAATTTGGGTTAAGATCAACTGAACTGAAAATGTTGTTATGGATTTTTAATGTGCAATTAATGCGCCTGGAGAACCACTCTCTTGATTAAGAATATATCTAGTTGAATAAGCCAACTTTCTGACACTTACATAGTTGACTTTTTATTGTAATAAAATTTTTTAACTCGAAGGAACTTGGAGTAAGAAAAATTTTTATTACAATAAAAAGTCAACTATTGCAAATGTTAGAAAGTTGGCTTAACCAACTAGATATATTCTTACTCAAGAGAATGGTTCTCCAGGCGCAATAATTGCACATTAAAAATTCATAACAACATTTTCAGTTCAGTTGATCTTATCCCAAATTTCTAGAGTTAAGAAGGCATTTTCTAGAAGCAAGAAATAAGCAAAACATGCAAAAGAAGTAAAGAAAATACAAAAAAATATATGCAAATCTTTCAGTGAAATGAATAAAATGAAAATTGTTGCGATCTTTAAATCAGTATTCTTGTTTTGATTTTTATCAATATTATACGAGATTAATAATTAAACGGTGTAAATTAAACTATATTAAGAGCTGTAAGATAAAAGAATGATATGTTTATTGATCGAAGTACAAAATTAGCCTCTTTAAAATTTGCTTAGTAAGAATCAGGGGCGTATATAAGGGGAGGGGGGCCGAAGGCCCCCCCCCCCAAAAAAAAAAATATATATTCTATATTCGCCACTGGTAAGAATAACCATTTATAGAATTCATTGCAAGTATTTACGTTCGCTGATAGACGCCCTGAAGTTCTAAACGGTTTGCTTAGACAATACTTTGTTGATTTCTGTCTCCGATTTGGTTTTGATCTGTCTGTGTTTTTAGTAAGTCCTTTTATTTAATGAAATACTTCTTTGGTGAGTTTTAAAAATGCAACAATAATAATAACAATCAAATTGTAAATAATAGAGCACAAACACTTTATTTACTGCGGAAACGAGTCTCCGGAAACAGACCATGTTTTTCATTTTTTTTATCTACCATTATATGCAGGTATGCAGACCCTCCAGACCAGCCATTTTTTTTCCCACGACTTCGCAAAAGATAAAATTTTAATTCCCTCATTTTGAGAAGTGTTTCCGGCGTTATTCAATTTGAAACAGTCACTGGTTCATACTGTATAATGTATTCCCTCCAGGACCCTCTGGTTGAATTAATCTATTCTAAAAGATCCGGCAAGTTTGTTGTTTTGGTTTGTTTTTGGAAACGGTGTTTGGTTACACAGAAGAATTAAAAATAATAATAACTTAATCAGATTAAATTATATTAATTAATATATATTATTGAAAATAAAATAATAAATATGGAGTTTAATTTAGCCATCCTTAAAGTATATGCTAATTGAAATTCAAACAGAATAGGAAAGAATATGATTCAAAAGTAGGAAAGAATATGATTTTATATGTATAACAATAATTAAGGTTAATGTATCAAAGATGAAGTTGTGCTTTTATTAAACGTCAGTCCGACGCTCGCTCGCCTTGTAATAATAATAGATTCTATTAATTAATCACCAAACATGTAATTCATCAAATCTGTAGCTGAATTGTTCGGCAGTTGTCTAAAAGAGTTCAAGTTAATGTGATTTGAATTCCGACACTCTCAGCACACCCTGCCTTAGGACTATGTGTACGACTTAAAAATCTGCATAATAATGGAAACAATTCCTCTTTTTTTTTAATTAGAATTTGTAAGTCATTAATTCGTCATTTTTATTTACACTAACGGCTTGTTTTCTGTAAATGCAGAGAAATAAATGAATATTAAATTAAAGATTTGCTTAGATATCATAAGTAATTTATTAACTTGAAACTACTACATCACGGTAATATTTCATGAATCCACCTCATCGGCTCCACTTTATCAAGCCTTTTTTAAAAAAAAATTTAGGAAGAGAGAACCTTTTGAGTCTTGCACTGGCTGATTAACTCTGGCTTAGGAGAGCCTAACAAGTTCGAAACGGCCGTCCCAGAGTATCAGCTCGACTCAAAAAGGCATTCTTAATTGAGAATACCTCCCTCTTTCCAAAATTTTTAATCTTCTAAGAGGGAGGTATTCTCTCTTCCTAGAATTTTTTTTTAAAAAAAGGCTTGACAAAGTGGAGCCGGTGAGGCCCATGAAATATTACCGTGATGTAGTAGTTTCAAAGAAGTTGTTAGTTGGTTAATAAAGATTTGCTTATTTATAAAAAAATAAAATCAATATATTCTGCTTCTTACAGTCCATGAGAGTAGACAATATCTTTTGTCTGTTAACGTATAATAATTTTTATATCAAACTTCAGTATTAGTTTTATCAGTAAAAATACTGATTCAGTATTAGTACTATCTATAAAAGACGTCCTGAGAAGAGGAAGGGCATCCAAAGAGTTATGAGTAACCGTCCGCTTTTTTTTTGGGGGGGGGGGGGGGGGGATTTATTATAACCGAAGCCCAATCATTAATGGTAACAAAATGAAAAATCCTCTTTAAAAATCCGAATATGGAAATCAAATAAAAAAAAAATAAAACTGTATCATTTAAACTCTTCCAAGAAAATTCTGTTTAATCCTTCCGAACAATCCTTTGTTATTCATTATGTTATATTTGGCTTTCTATATTTGATTTTAAAATTTGCCAGAGAAAAAGTCGGCAAGAAAACACATGTACACCTTCAAATAATTATTTCTTCTTTGAGAATAATTGTTGAAAATACTATAGTTAAAAGATATATTAATTTAAAATACGGTATGCATAAAAAGCTACTGAAAATAATTTGACAAGGAAAGCCAACATGCACACGAGGCAAACTATCAAACAGACGCTGTAGCCCAAAACATTTTCAAATAAATATTATCGAATAATGTATTTCTTAATTTCTACATAGTCAGATAGACTTTGAACAATGCATATGGCGCTGTTGGTTTTTTTCATACGTACCACTGCTTTATTTATTTATTTATTTATTATTCCGTGATTGAATTATTTTCTTTTGTTCTGATCAGTTGTTATACTTTGTATTGGATTTCCTTCTGTTATACAATGTTATTGAAAAGATTGTCGCGTCGCTTGCCTAGAGCTCTCAACATTTTATAAGCGCCTTTGGATAAAGTTAAGATTGTCATTTTGCAGATGCCATTAAGATAAGAGAATCCTGTATATTGATTACAAATGTATGCAAGAGAGAAAATTATATTACAGATAACGATCAACATCTTAAAAGATTTCAAATATGTTTGGGTGAAAATTAGGCGTATCTTTAAAATGAAATATGTAAGGGATAAAAAACTGAAAATCGGGAAATATAAAGTTTTAAACTTGGAAATACTATTTAATAAGATTATTAATAAAAAATGATATTTTTTGTTTGCTGTATTGTCAATGCTATGAATAATTAACAAACAATTTTAGGCTACTACTTTAATTTCAAACAAATTTAATAAATATATTTACAGAATTTTTTTCTTTAACATCAACTTCGTTTTTTCCATATAAATGATGTTATCTTATTTTAATTGAAATGGATAAATATAGTTAGATTTTATAGTTCTCTCAAAAAAAAATTATTACGAAAAAATTTACAAAATTTAGATCGGAAATCCATATACTAAACAATATCTCTGTAGTAAACTTCATTTCGTGCACGTTTGGAGATCAGTCAGGTGACATCGTGCATCAGTAACAATAATCATGCTTATAACAATACAAGGCTTATTCATTCCGATCTTCGACTAGTTACGGCGCTCCTGATATTGTGTTAAACGATGCGCTGGAATAATTGCCTGTAGGCCTATCTCAGCTGGTATGTAAGTGCTTTTATTTTTTAATTCCTCTTTTTCAACGAGTTTAGTTTAAAAAAAATATATCCCGGTAATAAGTAAGCTATACGTTTAAAAAACCCCGGACTGAATTGTAAAAAAAACAGTGAAACAATGTATGGATAGAAAGTCTTAATTTTCATTTGCATTTTCGAGAATTCACAAACTTGTATTATGCCACAGACAAAATAGTCCCAATTTTCTAATAAGAGCTATTTTATACATGGATTTTGTATGTGGATTAGCGTGTAAAAGTGGATATAAATTATGCGTAGATGTAAGTTATACGGTTTTGTTTGCGTCGTCTTCACGAACTGAAGTCTATTTATCAAGCCGTTTTGTTTTCGTTTATTAAGAACTAAATTACTGTAAACGTAATGACTCGAAAGAAAGAAAAGAAAAGCAAAAAGAGATTGAATCATTAGCGAGAAAGCCAGGAAGAATAAACAGAATGGATAAAAGTGAACCACAAACAGAAGCAAAAAATACATTTTAAGAGTTAGGAGCGAGGGAAGAACTGTTAGGTCCTGAATAAGAAATAGTAATTAGCTAGCTACAGAATTTTTATACAATTTCATATCTTGTCGATTTAAGCCATTCTTTTTTAACTTTCAAAGTCTGTTTTTGATATGATGAGCCCATTATTCATAAAACTTTTTTTTTTTTTTTTAAATGTGAAAGTCACTTATATTCGAATTTCGATTTGTCAGGTGACCTTGCTCCCCAGTTATCACGTATAATAGCTATTGTTTTTATTTCGAGTTTATTTTCTACCAATCTTAGAAGAGAGAACTTTTCATTAACTGTCTGAGGTGAATTGTATTTACGAAGAAGGGTAAAATAGAGAATTGCTTACAATTGACGAAATAAGTTAAAAGTTGGGTAAATAAAAATAAATTTGGACGAGAGGAAAGTTCCATCGGAAAAAAAGAGAGATCATTTACTTCCATTAATTAAATATTTGCTTTGAGGGAGGGGAGGGGGATGGAAAAGTCCGTGAATATCAGCAGTCGTAGTGACCATCACAGTGAGACAAGCAATGGCTGCGGGGCGAAGCAGCTCATGGTCCAGGTCAGGTCACGCTTCCTGCTCCATGTCGGTGGAAGCCTTGCTACGAACAGTCATCTCTACCCACCCATCCACCCCTTCCTCCAAAAATAAATAAATGACAAAGTTTTGGAAGCAATTAGACAGTTTTTTTCCCTCTTCTTCCATGGAAGGAAATCCTGTTTAATGCGGTTTCACTGCCAATGTTTGTTTTGACATTTTTTTTTTTAATTCGGCGGAAGCTGTTAAAAACTGATACAGCGTAAGACGGAAAATGGAAATCATCGTTTTTTTTGGGGGGTTTCCTTCTTAAAAAGTTTTCGAATAAGCATAGATAATAATCACTTTTGCTTTATTGTTATCGTTACGAAGTTGTTAATGTATGCCTACTCTTATCTTGGGGGAGAGGGCATCCATCGTTTCCCCCCCTCCTTTGTGTCACAGAGGGTCAGAATATCCTCCTCCCTTTCCCAACTTAAGCTTAGATAATGTTTTTAAAGTTTTATATTGGTATAACAAGATTTTCTGTAAGTTTCGAAATATGTAATATAATGTAGATTTTGTTTTCTTTTTTACGAGACTAAGAAATTAGCTTTAAAAGTTTCCTAATTTTTATTTTCATCATATGTAAGAAATAATTAACCTTTCTACGTTGTGCGTTTATTTAAAATTATTATTGAAAACGCAAAAAATATTAAGAAATATTAATATTAAAAAAGCATTTTAGTAATACAGGTAAATATTTTAGAAATACTTTCATATAATGACAATAATGAATTATTAAGGTTAATATCTTTTATTAAAGAAAAAAAAAAGATTAGAAACGAAGTTGATTCACCCCATCCCAATTCGTCGGAAAAGGTCACGAGTTATTAACTTTCCCTCCCCTTCCATAGATGAGGATGTCCTTTTAGAACAACCCCTTGCGAGTCCTCTGTTTACAGAGGAAAATTGTATTAACCAGTTTTAGTTTCAAATTTTCTTGGTTTTTTTTTGTTTTTTTAATTTTTTTTTTTTTTTTTGATGATAAAGGGGTGGGGTCAATTTTTCATTAAATTATATAAGATTTCATTATATCAGAGCTTCGCAACCGCTAGTTATCTAAAATAAGTATTATATAATAACTTTCATTCAAATCGAAAATCCAATATAGCATAATAAGCAAACAATAACCAAAGACACTAGGATTTGCTCCAAGATCAGGTATAATTTTGCTTTCAAAATGTAATTCATTCATTAACATTTCTGAAAATTCCCAGAATCGACAAGTAAAAACAAAACAAAAAACAATTGTTTATTAAAGCGTGAATATGAAAGTCAGTTGAATAAAGACTAAATAAAATCCAGGTACTCGCTGATCCGAACGTCGCATACAGATTATCACTTTTGTGTTTCCAGTACATTTATTTCTTTGGTTTTGGAAATCGATGCGGTCTGTTGACTTTTCTTTTAAATCTAATTCCCGAGAACTTGTTTTTCACTTTTTTTTTTTTTTTTTTTATGCTGCCACTAGTTTATTGACCTTGTAATATTCAATTGGGAATTGGAAATTGGAGCAATTCCCCTTGCGTTGACCATATTCTTTAGCAAACTGTAAATGGAGATGTTATCAGTGCCCCAAAAAACAAGATCCAAAGAATACACTGAAAAATATACGAAATATTAAACGAAATAAATAAAAATTTGTAAGCTAGCAAAATGAGGAGATGTTACTGTTGCATGTTGTTTAATTTGCTATTTTTATTTCCTTCATTTTAAGAAGAAAAAAACAGGGAAGGAGCTTATAAGCAACGTTACGTTTTATTGTAATGCTTCAGGTTTTACTTAAATGCAGTTCATTTTCTTCATATGATGAAGAAACCTCAAAATTTCAGTATTATTCGTTGTAATTGAAATAAAACGTTGAGTATTATTTCAGTGCTTATAGATTGAAATTTCCTATCTTGTTATTAACTAAGACACAAAACTGCAACTGCATTATTTGTAAATGTAAAATGATGTGAATTAACACGATTAAACAACCGAAATCCTTAAATTATTCAGCCTGTTACCTTTCATTGATTAATCGTTATCCGCTGATTCCGAATTCGCTTATCCGCTTTTATAAAAATGGAACCTATTTTGCCACATACGCGGTCCCTTCGTGCTCATTCACGGCAATGCGCAGTAGTGAAAAAATCTGATAACCCTACCGGCAGCGTCGTCGACACGAGCTCCACCAAAGGAAGCTGCGGTCTTGTAGAATACCGTGTCCTCAAATGTTTGTTTGTTTGTTATTTTTATTACAGTTTGGTGTTAAAGTCTGTATTCATACGTTTTATGTTATCTTTTATGCATGAGTTTTTGTTAAACACAAGTGAAAAATACCTTTATAAAATATGCACTTTAGTATGGGAAATGTTCTTTATAGGACGGTACACGAAGTGATGTGTTTATGGTAACGGGTGGGGAAAGTGTCTAGTGAAGGGAGTCTGCGGAAACCGAACACCATTTTTCCAGTAGGATCATTGTTTCAGTCGCCGAGGTTTCCGTTACGGCGAGCTTTTCCAGGAACGTAAGCTCCTCATAAATGTATTGCATCTAATGAAATGCTCACATTAATAGGGAGAAAAAAAAATTACAAAAATTAATCACTTCTTGAAGTGCTGGTCTTTGATAACTGCCAATATTTTTTTCTCATTTCTCTGATTAATTTCGTCTTAAAAATGCACAAAAAATCACAACCTGTAGTGGAGGTTAAGCTTTCGAATGAATGGACACAAAAACTGTTTTATATCTGTTATAGATTATAAACGACTTTTCGGAAGTTAACGACAATCTGAGATTTAAGGCTTGAAACACTGAATATCTGATTGAACCACTTGACTTGAATATGACCTTTCAAGTGGAAGTACAATATACTTAATTAGTTCATCACATATTAAAATTCACAGAACATATTCATTGCTTATATTAATATATAATATTTATGGAATATATAAGTATATTAATATTTAATATATCTAAAATATATTAATTGTGACACATTATATAAGTTGTATTTATTTATTTTATTTACACAGACATAGAATATAAAATTAAAGAATATTATTCTCAGTCCTCTGGATTCGTGCCATGTGATCATACTCGTTTTCTTTTTAAGAGGCAACCGATGCATTGTGGGATGCCTTTATCCCAGTCTGCCTGTTCAGAGCATTTGTTAATTATTTGATTGGTAGCCTTATGTTCGCTCTTATTCCCGTTATTAGTTTATTTTGCGTCAGTGTTTATAATTAGGAGTGTGTGTCTGTGTATTTAGTTTTGTAACAAATGGGCGATGCCTTGTGCATGTGATGACAAAATTGATGAAAATGGTCGTAAATCAGATTTAGTGTAACTCTGCCATCTGGCAAATTTAACTTTAATTTGCTTTGTCTCCCTTTCTCCTGTACGCATGGAGAATTTTTCATTTTCAGTGGTTTATTTTTTTCAGTTATCTGCTTAGTACATCAACAAGAAAATAGTCGTGAATGATTTCGTGAGGTTAGTTCTTCCTTCTTAATATCTGTAATACGTTCTTATTTATCATCTACAAAAACTAGCATATTTATTTTTTCATGAAATGACTGTATTGCAACTTTATCACAGAATTCTTTTAAAGACAAGATAATCTCACTGGTCACTTTACCAGAGATTCCTACTGCTAGGTAGACACCGTCTTGCTTTGCCTTCGTAATTGCTTGCATCATTAGTCGAGATCGGGGTTCTTAACCTTGGGGTACGTGGATAGATTTCAGGCGGAAGTTGGATGCAAAAAATTACATCTTTATTTTCACTAACCTCTAGGACCTGCTCAAGATGTAAGCAAGCAAAGGGGCGCCCATTAAAGGCAGGCCCGCCAACTCGGGATAGAAAACAAACCTTACCGCAGGAGCTTATCTAAGATTTTATTTCGGAGGGGGGGGGGGGGTTTTCCCCCCCCCCCCCCCCCCTAAATACGCCTATACTTTATCAAGGGTGGCAATCCTTCTCCAATGATTTTCTGATAAAATGAGCCGATTTATTTTGACCTTTTCCTTTGTAATCCTGTTTATTTTATTTTATGCATTTAAAAATTTAGACACAAGTGGGATAAAATAGATATAAATCTTTCAAAATGACGAATCCCAATAAAAGACATGAATCTAAAATACTTAGGTATTTTTGTCGTCAGATTAAAAATGTAAAATATTTTCAATCTAACATTTCAAAATGTTATTTAGAGAAAGGGTCTATAGGCTTAACCATACTACCAAAGGGATCCAAGGTACAAAACAGGATCCCTTGTCTTCCAAGCATGATGGAAACGCTCCAGAGATATTGATGTAATACCATTAACCCTTGCTCTGAATTGAATGGTGCGGCCATATATGCCTACTGCTAAATACCCTCTTCTGTCTTATTCCATAGATAGTCTACGGATAATGTCTGAAAACTGGACAGGCCTTTAAATACGAGAAGCTCGTTGCCTCGAACTATTCTGAGACAGCTTCACTTAGTGTATTCACTTAGTGGTGAGGACAAAGGCTTTGTAGTGTCAGCCATTTCAAAGTTTCCATTTGACAAAACGAACAACTATAGCCATGAAGGGATTAGACTTGCCGCAATATTCGGGTACATTACAGTATTGCAACGTTGTTTAATACTGTGTGCTAGGAAAACAATATTGTAACATGCTATCGGTCATGCCTCATTCTAAGTAGATGAAAATCCTGATGCTACAACAGCAATCTAATCCTTACCTTACATTTTAGCTGTTATTTTTTATGTGCCTCGTCTATGACAAGGACCGAAGATTGTCCTTTCTGAGCTGCATTACTGTATAGCAGGGTTGTATTGCACCGTTATTGGCCTATTTGTGGTCAGCCTTGTAGATCGCGCTTCTGTGTTTTAATGGAAAAACTGAATGTTACCATTCTTAGTAATCCTTGACACTTTCGTGCACGACAGTCCGAAGACTGCAGCCGTTTCTCATATCGCTCATTTGCTGCAACAACGTCGCAATTCAAAAATTTTTTGACCAGTTTCGAGTTATTTATAAAAAAAGGAATGGGTAGAATAATAATTTCCTTTACTTTTTAACACTTCTAGTATTTTAAGAGTTTTAAAATTTGACGAACTTAAACTATTAATTGAAGGGCCCCAAGGACAAAGGTGTTAAGTAACATCTTGGCAGTATCGAGAATTTAAAAGTTAAAGTTTGGCTGCTACCTGGAAATAATAATTTATTCTTAACAATATACACTGTATAGCTTTTACTTATCACTAATAATTGAAAATTGTCCTGAAAAAACCATGATTTTGTTGAACCACATTTATTGGTCGAAAAGCTTTGATAATGCTTTTAACCAAACTTTAACTTTTAAATTCTCGAAACTGCCAAGATGTTACTTAACACCTTTGTCCTTGGGGCCCTTCAATTAAAAGCTACAGAAAAATAAGACTTTAGATTTATAATAATAAAAAAAATATAATTATAAAAAAAATCTTTTTTATTTAAATTTTATTGTGTTCAATGAATCATTGTTTCCATCTGATCGGCGTTTTCATGCCTAAAAATAAATTATTTATTTTGCTAAACTATTGCTTTGTTGAAAAGAAAAAAAAATCATCGAAATAGATAAGATATTTGTAGAATAAAAGCATATAATTTTTTTTATTGAAGATATTTAAGAAATAGTAAAATTGGACTGAGAAGTTGGTGTTTTTAACATATAGATTCTATGGACAGATTTCGCCGACGACTCCGGATACGAGTGGCGCCCTCTGTAGACATTGGAAAGTGCGTTTAGAACCCATCCACCTATTGTGTCAATTGAATGCCTACAGATAGTCCATTTAAAGTGATTTTAATGAATTATGCTACATTATTAGGCACTCTTCACAATCCAAACTTCCGTACAAATTCCTGAGAACATATTAGTAATTTGAGATGCTTTAAAAAAAGAAAAAAAAATTGTATAATTTGTCTATGCTTTAAAAAATTTTTTTTTTTTTTTTTTTGAGACATCCTGAGCAATTAATTTTCTCATAAGAAAATTGCTATCAAAGACATTACTATTTAATTACAAATATTATTTTATTATTTTTTATTTATTTCCACTGAAACTGATAAATCAACGGCGGTTTTATGTCAATAACAATTGGAAAAGTCGTGTGGAAATCTTATTTTGAATTCTAGCTGACTAAGAGGACACAGGAAATTTCCCTGATAGATCAGGTGACAATGCTTTGTTAGCTAGAGCTTTCTCCCCATAGAAGCAACGGCGCTCCAATCGACGTGAGACGAATCTCCTATTATTTCAGTTAATGGACAGTGATTAAACTGAAGAATAGATAAATAACTATCTCGTTTATATCACGAGTTTAAGCCGTGTTTTGCATAAAAATAAAGAAAAACCTGCGCTGTTAAGATTACGTTGAAGTTTTATTACATCTTTCTTAATTCCAGGTGTGAAGAATTAAGTCAAAGTTGTGTTGATTTTCGAAACTTGCATTTCCAAACTTTTTTATAGCTATATTGTTAAAATAATTTTCTTGGAAGTATAAACAACAAAACATCATCATTTGTAGTGATTTGCCAGATGTTTCTAAAAACGTACCTCACTCAAAGAAGCCCAGTGAAGAAAAAAAGGGTGATTTAAAAAATAAATCCATGGACAAGAATAAATCTTTGAAGACCCACGTATGGGTATTTTTTAAGAGTTTGGTAATTTTTTTTAAAGCATCTCGCAGCGGGAGTCTCTTTATGCTAAATTTAAATTCCCCCATAGATTCCATCCTGAGCTACCGTAACTAAAAGGCATTTTAACTGTTTTTAATGTTTCTGTAAGTAAACATTACTGTTAAATAAATACAACATATTAAAGTAATTCAATCTGTTTTTTTTGTTCAAATGATTTGGAATAAATAAAAAATGCTAACTATTATATTACTTTTTAATTTTTTTTGGAAGTAAGTATTTTCGGAAAGTAAATAAAAAAACAATAAACAATAATACTGTACTATTTTTGAATACCTGAAAATAATTGAATACTTTTTTATTCCCAATAAATTTAGTGATTCTCAATGAACGTTTAATAGATATATTAGAAAGATTTCTTAAGTACACAATGTCTAGAAAATCTAGAAAAGTCTCGATTTGTTATTTTTAAAAAAGCTATTCTGAATTGATTTTTTTTTGTCTCCTATTAATCATCTTAGATAATCCTTTGTTAATTCGTTGGGGGATTATAATAGACGAAATTACTATCTCGATGAAAACAATTACGCTACACCTCTAAACTTTACTGGCGTTTACATCATCCTTTCGAGGTGCAAGCTTAAGACTTTTATCTGATCAACATCCGGATCCACAAATGAAGAAAGTTACTATATTATCTCCATTTACTAAGACACTTCGGCGTTATTTCTCTGCATTCCACGCTGCTCAGATCCGGTTTTCCTGCACATTAATAACAATTTTATTAGAAACTTTGACCATGAAAGAAAAATTTCGTATACCCATACAAACCACAGCAAGAATTGTAATGAACTAGGGAAAAATTCCAATTCTTTTTAAAACCTTACTTTCCTTTTGCATAAGGGGCCTTATGAAAATATTTCTGTTGATTATTTATTAACAAGTGACCTATTAAAAATTCGCCAAGTACAGAATTATTTAATAAATGTTGAAATTCAAAAAATAACATTTTTTTTTTTGGCTTCTGTTAAATCTTGTAAATATTTTTATCAACAATTATTTATTTTAACATTTTAAAAAAGAGAACTATAAGGCATTATTCAATCACTAGCAGGTGATATAAATTATATAGTTGTTTAATAGCTTTAAATAATACATGTTTTTATTCAGTTATAATGTTTTTATTCAGTGATGTGCAAATTATTATTTTTTTTAAAAAGTCAAAAATCTATTTTATTATTTTCGTTAAGTAAGAAAATATCGCGAAATTTATGTTCCCTTTTACTAAATGGCTGCAATTATCATACTTAAATTTTAAGGAAATTATTCGAAAGTATTTTGTATTAACAAGTAATTTATATTTTGAAAGAAAATAAATATAACAGTCTGCTTTCATTTGAAGAAAAAAAAAATCCAAATAAATTTGGAGAAAAAAATTTGGTTTAAAAAAGTGTTATTAATTAATATTCAAGGCGGTAATGGCGTGCGTTATACTACTAATTTAGACGGCAGTAATAAAAAAAATAAACTTTTTTTTTTTTTAATAAAGTGCACTAACTGTTAAAGCTTATAATACTTTATACGCATTCAAAACTTTCTTAACTTTTTTTTATCTTCATTATCAAGTAAAATAACATAAAATTGTTACGGGAATTAATATATATGAAATTTAATGGAATAAAAATTGATTAATTTCTATCATTAACAATCTTGTTGATGTAACTTAGCGGTAAAGGCGTGACATTTACATGGTGATAGTTTTTATAAAAGGTTACACATAATAAAGGACCATCTGCCGATGATTCAGGCAACCTGTTGTGGTAGAAAAAGCTCAGGGAATTCTACACAAGATGACACATCCGCAAAGAAATGGAATTTCATTAAGCTTCATACTGAATGTGGCGGAGTAACTTTGCTCAATAATCCCCTTCCTGAATGGCATTGTAAACAGTTTTTTTTTTTTTTTGGAACCTTGAGGATTATAGGATTGATCTATTGTTAATTGTAATACTTCCCTTAACATGATTTGTTGAACAGGAATGGTTAGAATACTAAAACTTTGGGATGCAATTTTTAAATCGAAATAAGTACGTTCGTCCGTCCTATTTGTATTGAAATCAAGGAGGATTTCACAAGTGATAGCCTGAAGCAACCATGAATTCTAATCTTCCTAGGATACGTAGTTTTGGAGTTTCAACACTCCAAAACCCTAGGAAGATTACAATTCACGGTTGCTTCAGGCTATCATTTGTGAAACCCTGATTGAATACAAATCAGACAGAGATAAGGATCCTGAGTTCGAATATCCATCTCCACTTACACTTTGTCAAAACGCCGTAATCTTAGGGAACTTATGTTTTTAATGATACTTTAACATAACAAGCACGAGGTCTATATTTATTCCGTATATAATGAACATAGGGAAGGACTCTTGATGCTATTTTTGTTATTTTTACAGAATAGTTTCTTTACTAGCATTCCAAAGTTGCACGTTAACTATTTAATCTTATTTTTGAATTTTTTTTTTTTTTTTCTTCTTAATCTTTGAAAAGCTCTTCGAATAAAATAAATGCTTTCGTGATTCTTCTAATCAAGTAATAGTAAATCGGTCTAACGTTCTCAATCAATTTAGACATTTCATTAAAAGAAATACAGGAACTAATTTTAAAAAGCCACATCTGTAAAAGTGCAATAAAGTTATTACTTTTCCAGTAACTTTTTGAACCACTGGACGAAGCTCATTAAAACTTGGTAAACTATTTAGATAGGGTGACCAGACATCCCGATTTTGGCGGGACAGTCCCGATTTTTAACAATTTGTCCCGCGTCCCGCGGCATTTTAAAAAAGTCCCGATTTTTTTTTGGTTATTGAATTCCTTTTTTTTGTTTGATTGTCGAAATGGAGATTCCGTTTTTTTTTTGTTTTTTTTT
>JAFIDM010000001.1:121146195-121185241 GCA_023159025.1 Thereuonema tuberculata
AAATTTCGATATGGGGAAGTTCGATATATGGAGGTTCGACTGTATTTCATACATAATTATAAAACTTCAAATTAGGTATAAAGTCTGATACTTCGTAGTTTTTATTACTATTATTATTATTTTTAACAAGTATTAGAAGCTGTTATTCGTTCAGTGCTTTCAAAAAAATTGTAATATTAAAATTGCTTCTCAAATTTAGATTTAGAGTAAGATCAAATAAGTTTATTATTTTTTAAACTTTTAAAAGAAAGAAAACTTCTTATTTTTTTTTTCTATTAATAAATAATATATTCGTATTTTATTTATTATTATTATTATTATTACATTTTGAAACAAAAAACCAAATAAAATATAAGGTTATTGCTCCTTTTTATTTATTTATTTTAATTTTGTCTCCGCATATTTCACTTCATTTGCCTGATTAATATGCAGTGATATTTAACTTAAATACCAGTGATTTTTTTTTTTTTTTAAAGACTACCTTCATTGTTACAACAACAACAAAAAATTCTCGGCGTGGAAAATTCGCGGTCGATTTAGATTTCGAGGACCCCTCATTTGGGTCACTTTACGCCCCCCTCCCTCCGCCAAAACCCCTTGACCTAGATGTATGTCGTCGTCGCATCCTGCTTCCATGTTGAGGAGGAGTCTCTGCCAGAATTTAGAGTAGGCACTGGGGTTATAAGGGTTACTGTGAAGGATTTCCCATCTCGGGAAACCAGGATTTTCAGTTGTTCAAGAAAAAAAAAAAACCAACAACTCCACTAAGTTAAGGATGTTTTTCCGTACAGTGAAAGAAACAGTATATGTTGCAACGATGTGTCCTTGGCCTACAAGAACGTATTTCGAATAATTTGTCATTCATCGAATCGTATCCTTATTTAAAAAGTCGTATAGGACTTGTTATTCTTAATTAATTTATTACGAAACTTAACAGAACGCCCTTTAAGTGGTCATAAAACTATTGTTGTGGAAGCGTTTCAGTCATAATTATCATCCTCCTACAAGACTTGTATTGTGATACCGGCTATGACGAAACTATTTCAAGTCGATTCTGTGAAAAGCAGAAATCTACATAATACGGGAAATAAGTGTGGATCCATCCAATGGGTATGTTTGTTATTTTTGTCTGTAAAATACCTCTCCTGGAATTTTCTTTGTTCTAATTTATTCCTTTATAGTTCCTTTATAAAATATCCGTTATTATTTAAAGCTACCAACTTTATTAATGTACTCATAATATAACAGAAATCTACACATTTGCTACAGTAATAGCCCTTTCTTTAATATTCGTTTAAAAAAAAGTGTATTCGTGCATTTTAAAGCTGCTTTTGCGATGTCAAATTTAAAATATTTTTATTTGATTACTAATTAAAAGATAGAATGCGTTTTAGCCGACGGGACGGGATTTGTTTAAAAAGTAATTAGAGTCATAAGAGAGAAGAAAGTGTTGAAAAGGCGTGGAAATCTACATTTATGAAGAAAATTATTATTTCAAAGAGAAGTAGGGCTTTTCATTCATTCATTGTTCGTCCTATTTCTGCTGCTGTTTGTGAATAGCTGAACTAAAAAGACGCAGTAGTTCAACGGCCGTTCAACATTTCGAGAATTATTTAATCTTTCGTCTCTGCTAGTGACGAAAAGAGACCTCAGAAGAATTTAATGTCCCCAGATGAAACTTAATGTTAATTACTAAACTATTCCGATAAAGCCATTTCGTGTGTTTGTTTTTTGACCAAATAGTTGAACTAGGCATTATAGGCTTATATTGTTGTTTTATTACATGCAGTAAAACAGGCCTAGTTAAAATAAAAAATCATGTATTTTGTTTTTGGAAACCAGAATAAACCATGTATGTATAATGGCGGATTCGAAAGATTATATTGAATGAATGTTAAACGGAATCAAATCTAAAAATAGTGTTGTTCTTAGTCAGGTTATAACTGGAATAGTTTCCGAATTGATAAAGCAATGTAAACTAGAAGTAGATAACCAATCTTGGAGATAAAAGATATTTTGGAAATTGTCGACAGTTCAAATACATTATTTTTTTTACAAAATAATCAATTACATTATTTCGAATTATTTATTTTTTTTCATCTAGAAATTAATAGAGCATATTTATTTGGATATTTTTTGTTGTATAAAAATGTATTAAATTTCAAGGTTAACGTTAAATGTTGATTATAATATTATTATTATTATTATTATTAGATCGCTCTTGCTGTCCCAGAAAACATTAAAACAAGAAAATTGTTTCAGTAGCATTTCCAAGTATATTTATATATAAAAATTGTATAAATAGCAATTAATAGTTGAATGAATAGCCTTTATGGAATATTACAAGACGTGATGTTGTTGTCTTGATCAGTTTAATGAACGCTATGTCCTGGTTTTCCCCAGGTGATTGACCCAAACTATCCATCCATAGTGTCTGCCTCAATCGTTCGAAGTAGGTTTCTGGGTGCCTTTGCTCTAGAAAATAAATTTACATTCATTAAAATTTAATTATTGCGAGCTGTTATTAACTCCTTCAAAATAAGATATTCCTCCGTAGTTTAAGTTGCAGTTGAATATTAGAATGGTTGAAATGTCAAAGTTTGGAAAATATCTCTGATCTTAATCGAAAAATTATCTGAAATATTTTTGAATCGAAATTACACAATATAATCCCTGTATTTAATTAGTTCTTAAACTTGAACTGAGTATCTTAGATTAAGCTCAGAATTTGTTTCCTGTACTTACACCTAAAATGTAATCCTTCTATTTATATTATAACAGAAATGCATATTTTTTTAGGAATAAAATGGAAATAGCAGAGGATTTATGCTGATTCCAGTGAAACTCAAATTATTTTTCCTTTAATAATTTTTAATATAAAGTGAAATGGATTGAGGCTTAATCTTGTATCAGTTCCAATTACGAGTGCATTGTTAAGACCTTTAAAATGAGAATTTTTACGTAGTCGTTTTGAGGGAAACATTTTCCAAACATTACATAGTTTATTTGCTTGCTTTTTGTTTATGCTCAGTACAGTATATTAACAAAGGTAGAATATTATTATATCATTATAATTTTTTTTTTCTCCAAAATTATCGCGAAGGTTTTTTGTATATGATTAAAACTCAAAGGAAATTTACGTGTTCTTAATTAAAATGTGTGATTTCATAGAAATATTCGTCAATTGCAAAACTTTATTTATTTTGTTGATGAAACTATTTACGTGAAAGAAAGGCACACATTTCTTACGTAAGAGCTGTTCCTGTTAGAATTCATATCAGATTTCAAAGCTTTTGGAATGTTTGTCATATATAAAGTAGCTACGGCAATCTGTCCGCAATGTAGTTTTCGAAAAACGGTTACGACGACAGTATGAAATATAAAAACGCTTGATCCTTCAACTCTTCGTTGCCGAATTAAGTTCCCACCCTCACGTTTCAGCTCTGAATTCACTTCGAACCCTATCTTTCTGCGCAATCTTGCAGTCCAAGCACAGTGGGAGGCCCAGTTCGAGCCCGAGCAACTAGGCTTATCTTGGTAGCTGCCGTACAAGCCCTTGTGTTAGATCTCCACCGTTGCTAGGCAGTCGAACCGGAAAATCTTCGCCAGTTCTTTGGTGGGAGAGATTTCCCACTGTACAGGATGTCCCCCTGCCATACGACAGGATATAGACTGCCTATTGCTCTGACATCATTTAACAAATCCGTCAACTGAATTTCAGGTTTTTACTTAGTAAGAGGCGCGAAAATTTTATTAAAAAAAAAAATACTCCTTATCTGTAATAAAAAAGTGAACTATAGTTGCTTATTTTTATACAATATTAATAAATTAAAAAAAAAAAAAACTTTTATTACTCAACAACTTGCTTCACTATTCGTAATTGACCTACAAGTAAAATTTTCCACCTTCAAAATAAAGTTTATTAAACTTATTTGCGTACAGCAGATTTTTTTTTAATTAATATTAATATCTTCAAAATTGGCATTTTTACTTGAATTTTACAAATTACTAAAAATAACTAAATTAAGAGTCGATCTTAATAATTATGTCGTTATATTAATTCTGTGAATTTATCATAACCTTCTTTTAAGCGAATTTGTGCATTTTATAGATTTTCTTCCCTTTTTAGATTTATCCTAATAATATTTTTTCCGCCATTATCTAGAGGAAGAATATCTTTTGTATTTCTTTTTTTAAAGTGCGAAGGCATCCAGTTGTATTCAAATGGCCTCTCAAATTCTCTCGGCTTCAGTGTTTGTTTTGCTTTTTTCAAGCGAGGGATTTTCCAATTCCGGTTTCAAAGTCCTTCTGCAAGTGATCTAACCGTCAATAAATTCGGAAACGATAAGCATAACTGGCAATTGGATACTAGTGTGCTATACTACACCTGGGATTTGCTTCCCCGTAGAAGCTATAACCATAGTTAATGCACTGCACTGGAAACCAGGTCGTTAAGTAGGTCATTAAATGCCTTTTTTTTATTGGCAGCAGCTGCCGGGATTGATTGTACTTTAATAAAATTAGGAAACGAAAAGATCTCTAATATTTGTGCGCGCATTGGGTGATTTTAGCGTTTTATAATTGGTTAGTTTTTCCCCTAAATCTTGTCTTCGATATAAAAAAGCTCCCTTACAGCTCGACCTTGGCCCCAGGAGACAGATGGTTTGATCAACACAAGATGAGTGTACCTTAACAAATATCCCCCTCATCCAGGACCTGTTTTCGACTTGGTTAAATAAACCCAAGTCTGCAGTAAAATTCAAATATTAATAATTAATAATAATTAAATTAGAATAAATATGAATATACTGTGTTACCCCCCCCCCCCTCCCCGATTTGTTAATAGAAAATAAAACAGACATGATATCTATTATTTCGATTACATTTTACGTACAGTATGTAATTATAAGCATCAATAGTTGTTTCACTGATTTATTTATTTATTTTGTTAATAATCATTACATTGGATTGCAAAGAGAATTTTGAAAACCTTTATGGTCTTGTTGCTTACGATATCGATGACTATAACTTTAGTTAGTGATTGAAGTAGTCGTCAATCATTTTAAGAAGAAAAAAAAAAATAAATATTGTAAAAATATTTGTGTGTCCTGAAAATTTATTATTCAATTGAAAAGTTTGAAAACAATTTTAGCTGTTAATTAGAAGAAAAAAAATAATAATTGTAAATTAGTTTCTTAAACGCGTTCAGAAAAGTTTAAATGATTTTTAAAGTACTGTATTAAAATGACAACTCTTCTTTTTTTTTTTCTCTCTCTCTCTTTTCCAATGGTAGAAGAAATATCAGCTACAACTTCCTGTCGGAATTTGTTTTTCCATTAAGATTGGTCAATATGGTTCATACACACATCGATCTGGAATTGACGGTTTTTGTGTTATAGACGTTTATTAAAAATTAATGAACCACGTCCAGTGAGAGCGCATTGGTTCTCCGTCTCTGTGACCCTCCCAAACCCCTGCCTTACATCCCCCATCCCAAGAGGAAACGGGCTATAATTACAGTTACGCATCATTAGCAAAGAGAGCTTATACGAAACCAAACACAGTAACTTCACTGTCCGAACAAATTATCGGAGCAGCAAAGGAACGCTTTCGCGTTTGACGCCACCGGATTTACGCCATAGGATTATTACAAATTCCATTTTGCGATCTTTTTTTTTTCTTTTTTCCCTTTTCCACCCACCCTTGAAATGCAGCCTTTTTTTTCCCCAGCTCGGTAGATAAATAACTGGTGTAGCGGTCGCTTGCTATAAATCTCTTCAAGAGGAAGCATGAATAAAAAAAGAGAGGAAGGTAACGATGATGTCATTGCCTGCGTCGATGTGACGTCAGAGATCTTTGTTGCTCGGCTTAATTAGTTGTTCGATGGATTTGAATCGAGGTCGAGCGAAATACGGGGCCGTTTTAAAAAGAGCATTGAGATTGATTTATACAGAACTGAATTCTCGAATAATATAAATATGTTTTCTTGATCTAACGACATTGGCTTTTTTTTTTTTCATCTTTTATTTATTTATTTATTTATTGTTGAAAAATGCTTTTATCAATAGATTAAGATACAAACAGGGGCATTTACTTTCTTTCATTTTTGATATTGAATAATTTAAATGCATTATTGTACAGTAATAATAAACGGGAATTTGATAAAGCTGATATAACGGATGAAACAAATGTCAAACTATCCGCAACACCTAGAAACAGGGAACGCGTTCGTCGTCGACGTATGATATGAGCGAACGTCGGACTGGCCAACCTAGCTCCGCTTCGTCCCGTTTGGAATGAAAATCAGTTCTAAAGATTTAATATATTTTTTTTTTCCAATGCCCGGTCTCTTTGGTGCTTTTGCCTCGACAAGGGACGAGAATTATAAGCTTTTGGCCAAATAATAGTTGTTTAGGGTACAGCAATGGAGGCAGCTCACATCGTACCCGCAGAAACGGACGAAACACAGAAGGACCCTACACATCGCAGGTCCCAGTTGTATTTTCACGGTCTGACGTTTATTTTTAATGCGGGATCTCAGTTCCATTGTAACTACAACTTTAAATTGCTGTGGTCACGACTTCTTTAGAAACCATTTCTGTTTGCTATTAAATGTTGATGATCAGCAAATAGTCTAACGAAAAGCAAGTTTGATTTTTTGTCTGTATTTTAAATGTTTCTTATGAGTTTGTGACTGTTGTCAATAAGAGTTTTTAGTAAGATATTATTTTCTATAATTAGGGCCAATGTAAAAAGTTTTAAAAATTGCTCGCCATAAGTTTACCACTGGACGACAACAGTGTTGAAACGTTTTTCTTTTTGGATAATACAGAGCAGTTAATGTGAAATTCTACATCTTATATTTTTTTTGCTTGATCAGAGCCTAAAAATAAACAAAGTAATTCGAAAAACTAAGTTATTTTTGCTTGATTTGATCTAATTTTCCACCTACGCTGCTTCAATGACTTATTTGGTATTCGTGCATAAACATCCTTTCTTGTCTTAGCGTCTCCTATTTTAGTATAAAAAAACAACCAATTCCGATGATGTGTTATCGTCTCATTGATCGTTCTGCTTGTAATTCTCCTCCTCCTCTTCTCTTTATATTCTTCATATGCATCCTGTCCCGTAACTTCGTTTTTTCTTCTCTTGTTGTTTTCTGTGTGCACCTGAAATGACCTGGCACCGGTTCCGGGTTCCTTCTCCGACCGACTCGAGCAAAGAAGCAGTTTCAATTAGGCCTACAAGGCCTAGTGAATGTGGTGATTTGCCAGCGCCCAACCGGATATTTCTTCACCTCTGTGCCGCCGGCAAACGAATGCCCCCGGGCCCAATGAAATGCCGAAAATTTCATAGGAAACTTATTTAAAGCAATTTCTCACAATTTGCATTTTTTTCCCCCCCTTTTTTTTTCCCCTCCCCCCCCCCCCCCCCCCCCCAATCTCTTTAAGTAATTGTTATTCATTTCGGTTTGTTTGTTTGTTTGTTGTTGCCCCCATGTTTAATTTAAGCGGTTTTCTTTTCTACTTCCACCTTTTCGTAGTTTGTTTGTTTTTGGTGCTAACCACAGCGATAAGTGGAAAGTGAAAAAAAGACCGTGGTAACAAGAAGAATCTAACGTTAAATCAAAATTATTTTGTTCATTTCTGTCATTTCCCGCTTCTGTTTCTAATCGATTTTAAATTTTTGTTTCATTCACATTCTTCGTTTGCTTTTTCGTATTTTCTATCATTGTATTTGCCTAAACGAAACAAGGATCAGGTTGCTTATGCACTGCTTTTTAATTAGATAACATTTTTGATGAAATTTTCAGAATAAATGGACATCCTATAGATTGCCTGTCAGTAAATAGGACGATATCTGTAAATTCGTTTGCGTTTTATTTTCATCTGAATCCAAATTTGTTTTTACGTTGCCCTTTTCAGTAAAAATTGATCTTTTCACTATAATGACAAATATTCAATTTTTTATCAATTTTGTATCAGAAGCCTTCTAATCCCGCTTTGTCCATCCGTCTATGGACAAGTATCATTAAAATCTCATTAAATTATCATTAAGCACAACAATCGCAACAATTGCGCCTTTTGCATTCGCAACAATCACAATAATCCCAACAATTGTGCCTTGCATTCGCAGCAATCACATTTATAATAATAAGAAATTAAAGCAGTAATTCAACATAAATTACGTATCAAAAGCCGTTGAGAAGCATTGTGATTGGTTTACTAATCGCTATCCCCACCTTGTTTTTTATTATTATTAAACAGGTGTACATGGGTGGAGAGCCGAGGCGCCCTCTATCTCCGAAATGTATATAGGGCTCCATTTTTTTTTCTTTTGGTTGGACGGACTACCTAAAGAGATCTTGACCCTCGAAATTTTGATAGACCTTTTTTTTTTTTTTCATGGTGGTTTAGATAATTTAACTTGATTTTTTTCTTCCTATATTGAATCTGTATTTTAAAACAGTCTGTCTCACGGATATTAGATCTCTTCTTTTTTAAATAGAATGTGTTAAAATTTATATTTTTATTTCCAGAAGGAAAATGTTTCGCATTGCATTTATGAACATACCAGTTGTTGAATACACAAAGACATCCTATTTGAATGAAGTCTGACGAATACGAGGATAAAATTATCCTCTCATTATTATTCTCGCTTTCAAAGTTGCTTCATTCATATATTTCGTCAGAATAGCGAATTATGTATTGAGTGAATACAACAAAGGTGCTGTTTCATATCTTTCTCGTATTTCCTTATACTACTAGTCATAACACGTTTTATTTTCGATAAACTAGACGTTTCAAAACTAAGGATTTGAAATTAAGGTGTTTATAATTGAATTGGCCTAAAATAAGACATACTGACATCGTGAGGGGAATTTTTTTTTTTTAAAGTAAGGTATTGATATTTGAAGTTAGGACGAGGTTTTTGCTTTACTTAACAAAGGGTTTTCAGTTTCATTATTCCGTTTTGTTTGTTAGAAGTAGTTTCTAGTTTTCTGAATTCTGTGAACTTTAACTGAATTATATGTTTCCCCAGTTATATCAAGTCTACATTTCACGTGGTTCGAAAATGTAGACTTGAACTGGAACTAACTAGTTTCTGTTCCAGGAAATGGCGTCTGAGGTGAACAATAGTTAAAAAATTGGTTATTAAATTTGCATTGGAAAGCTTTTCATTATCTAAGAGCTTTGCAGACAGCGTTCACTTTTTAGTTTTTAATTAAAATAATGGTAGTAAAAACTCCTGATGCATGGCAACCTCACGATTGCAGGTCATGTGCAAAATAGCAATGCACACAAATTTAACAGGCTTGACTTTGACACTCTAAACTACAAGGTAGGCTTACTTGTGGTTACGAAACAGCTTCGTTGTATTACATAACCTGAAGTTCGTAAGGGTATCAGCAGTTTTTGAAACTACATAAAAAAAAAAGAAGAAATAGTTCATTTATTTATTTAAACTATTTATTTATTGTTTTTAATTTTTAATGCGTCTTCAGTGTCAGTCAAATGTTTTACCTCTACGATAACAGTTTTTATTTTCTTGATTTATTTCTTCGCATATTCTTTAATATTTTTAAAGTAAATTATAATAATTTTTATTTATTATTGTTTTTAATTTTATTTTCGGGAACTAACATAAAAATAGCTAAAAAAAATTAAAATATACCAAATCTCTGTATAAAAAAAAAGCAAGCACATAGACAAACCTACAAGGAAACAAGGACTTTTAAAACGAAATAATTTATAATTTTTGTTTAATATTTACCTGCTGTGATTTAATTCTTCTATCAGTATCAATCAGCACATTATTATTATAATTATTATTATTAAATAAATGGTTTACTGATTCTTTTTCATCGGTCGTAAAACATTTTTTACATTTCTTTTCTTTTTTTTATTTTCACTTTTTGCTTTTCTTTACTATTTCTAATACATAACGATTATTAATTATCTCTCTCTTTAAGATTTCTTTATCATTTTATTTTGTGTAAATAAATAAAAACATTTATAAAATTGTATTTTTATATGTTTTTAAATATTACCTCGTTATTATTATAGCTACAGCTATAAGGTGATGTAATTACATCGATCTCAGAATTAATATGGGAGAATGAAAATTATTTTCAGGCAAAAAAAAACATAAACAAGGAACTGTATAAACTATAAAAAAATTAAAATGAATAAATTACGTATTCATGAATTAAGCAGTAGAATTCATCTCATGCCAGAACTATTAGAATTTCAGGAAACAATTCCTAAATTTCCGGATGTTAGGGAAGAGATAAAAAAAAAGATAGAAAAATGTTAAATGGAGGATATAAAGCTGCAGGGATCCGTGTATTATCAGGTCCCCGTCCAAGATGGCTACACGTGTAAATAGATAAAAGCAACACCAGTCTCTCAGCAGGCAGGCCGAACATCCCACCCTCTTGTTATGGAGGGGTGGGTTAACCACATATCCTGGTTCTTAATTTCAGTAGGGTTATTCATGGCGAAAGAAGCCCCTCCCATGACTGGTATATTATCCCTTTCGGGTAGGACACATCCTGGAACGGACAGGGGCAGAGAACAGATAATGAGCGTACCTGAGTTCATAAATCGTACTCATCCACCACTTCATCGAATCGAGAACTGTCGAAATGCAAATTAATCTTCTAATTCTTTCGGAATTCAAGGTTTGAAACTTAGGAAAGTAACTCTGATGGAATTCCTGCATTAAACTTAATCATTAATTTTAAATATCATTCATTTCGAACCACATTATTACATATTATAATTATTCATATAAATTGCTGATGTATAAAGCCCATATGCATTTAAAATTTAAGCTGTAAGAAAAAGAATGATTTGAAACAATTGCTTTAAATAAGTTTACTGTATTTGAGATACTAAATTTCGATTTTATGATAGTATTTAGATTGAATAAAGTATTATTTTCATAGCATTACTGTTTTTGTTAATGTCACTTTCACTCGGCGATGTTACGAGTAGGCAGCGTCTGTTGTCCGCGTTCTGTATTCCTACGAGCCGTATTGTTCAGCGAGTGGTGTGTTTGTTTTGCATTTGATCAAAAAGTGCGTTTTCATTTTCCACACGGCGTTCTGTTCTTTTTATGAAGGATGTTAACCCTTCGAAGGGGATGGACTGGGCTACATCCTGGTTCATCCCCCACAAACAGGGAGGGAAAGGAGGGTTGAAGGTTACTTTGCCCCAGGGAAGGTTACCATCTGGAAACAGGATGTAGTCTATTCAGCCATTCCCCGTATGTTGGATCAACAACAATGAAGATGAATGAAAAGTCGACCACGAACCAAAAAAAAAAAAAAAAAAGACATAGCCGATGTACCACAATTCAAAGTAAAAAAATTAAATTAAATTTATTTAAGAAACCAATACTTGGTAAAATGAAGTACAAAAAGAAACTAAATTCGGCATGGACAGCCATAAAAGTATTTTTATATTCATTTCTAATTATTTGTAGGTTTTTCTTCCCATAAAGTTTTTATCTTTATACTAAAATATATAAATGGACTATTTAATACTGTGCATTTTTTCAATTTCTCTTCAAAATTTTCAACGTATATTGGGGCAAGAATTCGAAGGTCTTTTTTTTTTTTCATATCCTCTAGTTTTCACGTTCTTTATAAAAAAAGGACACTGAATTTGATCAGAAGCTCCTCAGTTGCAGCACTAACATTTTAATTAAGCTCGTTCCCGTGTTTAAGAAAAAAATAATAAATAAAGAGGTTAAGGTTTTTTGTTTGTTTGTTTGTTTTTTTTTCCAATTACTAACTTGAAAATGATATTGATTGCGATGGTAATGATTGGAACTATTGTGCAATGATTGCTAACGATACTTTAACGATTTCAACATATTAGGTTTACCAATCTCTGCTTCCTGTTTTCCTCCTTCTCCGGTGTAGTCTCTTTAATTTTCTTTTTCTTTTAGTATTACAGGAAGTCGAATCTGTTTACTCAACAGTCGCCATTGTTTTTCTCTCTTTCAATTTTATATTGCAGATGATCAACTGCGCATGCGCGCTTCACTCTTATGGAACAATTTTTGGAAATTATTTTCCAAATCAAGGAAAATGCAAACTGTTTCGACATTAAATAAAAATCTTGAAACTGTTATTATTATGTCCATAATTTTTGTTTCATTGCAATCCTTCGGCAAAACTTATTCTCTCTTTTTTTGTCCGTACGTAATCCTACTAAATATATACATATCGTAGAATTTGGATGATCTACAGTACGAATGTATTGTTATTCAATAGATACGATCTTAACTATTTAAGACGTTTTCGAACTATTGATAGTTTTCTAGAAATATGTTGAATGGGTTTTTCTGTCTTATTCGATTTTTTTTCCTTAATACTAATTAGCGACAATTCCTTAATACTAATTACAGTATATTAGTATTAAGGAAAAGTCGAATAAGACAAATATATATATATACATGAAGACATTATTATTTTGACTCAGTTGAAGTGAACACTACATTTAGCAAACAACTGTTCAGAAAAAGTTAAAAATGGATTGCAAGGTAATTCTCCTGTTTCACTCGCCAACCAATGAGTTGGTTTTTTTTTTTTTTTTTTTTTTTAACTTATTTATCGATTTAATCAAAAATTTAGATACTGTTGAGGTTGTTTTATTCATTCGACAATGTCAGATATTTGTGCAACTCATTCATATATTTTAAATAAGTATTACTTTTAATTGTATTGTTATAGTATTGTTGTCGACTTGTATTTTTGGTATGATGATCCTGCGTAGAATTAAATACATTTATAAAGAGAAATATTAACATTTTCTAATTTTTTTTAATAAATTAAACTTTTTGAGATTACTATAAATATGCATTATTTCAAGCTGTTTTATTTCATTTTATTTTTTAAATCTTTATTCACAAATGTTCTTTTTTCCTTTTGCAGGAATACGTGAGCGCTGTTTGCCTGCCTGATGCCGATAAATGTCAGTTGCAGTGTCAGTATACGAGCGACGTGTACAACCGGCTTCACCAGCTGAGGGATGACATCGAGAGGGAGAGTCTGGTCACGCTGACGTTTGGTGATAACCAAACCATCAACGTGTGTGGACAGCAGCCGCAAGTGGTCGCCGCCCTGGCCCTACTCGAGCAGAAGACGCGGGAATTCCTGTCGGACGATGCCGGCGGTAGTAGTAGCATCGTCGGCGGCGGCAAGGGACCGCAAGGCGATCTCAGCCGCACCTCATCGGGCGCGTCGACAGGCGCGCCGGCCACCAAACACCGGTGGAAACTCGAATCGGAGGACTCGAGCTACGACTCCGACTACGAGAACTCGGAGACTCTCAGTCCCCGGGACCCAAAGGAGGAGAGCGGCTCCTTCCACGATGAGGTGAGCCGAACTGTGTCGGATACGCTCGCCGCCGAATTCGCCGAATATGTGAACGTGCGGGGCGGCAAACAGGCGGGCGACGAGACGTGGCCGGCCGGCCTCGAGGAGCAGGACGAAGAAGAGGCGGCCGGAAATGGGAGCGATTTTTTGGACGTCATCCTTTCCGATCCCAACTACACCAGCCGTGTAGAGTTCGCTCTGAAACTGGGCTATACGGAGCAACAAGTGCAAATAGCTCTCCAAAAACTCGGTCCTCAACCTGGACAGAATGAGTTGCTAGCCGAACTCATCAAGTTGGGCGCCAACTCTAAGAGCCTCGACCTGCAAGCGGCCGGAGCAGAGGACAGTGGCAGCTCTGATGACCTGAGCGGATGCCTGGACTCGAGAATTAGATCGGAGATTCCAGAAGATTTATACAATCTGAGACCCGTGGTCATTGATGGAAGTAATGTTGCCATGAGGTCAGTGAATTCAGTTTTGATAAAAAGGAAATTCTATTCCAATTGAACTCCTGTAATTCCACTACAGAAGGGAAAATAAAAAAAATATAAGGGAGCGGTCGTTGATTATGGGTTAGATGTCACGTTGTTATAAATTTTATCAAAGAATGGTCATTTACAGGAGTTCCACTGAGTATAGGAAAATTCCAAACAAAAATTCTTTATTTATTATAGGCTAGTTCAAAATTTCAATGTTTGTAATAAATACAATTTGTCTACATAAAGCAGTGTTTCTCAACCTTTGCTTCAACCGCCATCTCTAACTATTAATGCATTTTGAAGAACGCAGATCGGAATTTTCACGTAAATATTTGCATTATTTACAAATTTCCAGAAAGCTTGTTTTGTACTTATCCTATGCTTCGTGGAGCATCAATTGAGAAACACTGGTTTACAGTATTTCCGCATGAATAAATTTGACAGATTCAAAAAGTTTATTTTTCGTGAAAGATTTAATTTAACTCTAATCTGTAAGTAATTAATTAAGCTGTCTATATTTTTTCCCCGCCCCAAAAATTTTTTTCATTTTCCTTTCTTTGAAAAAATAAACTTTTAAAAATTAATCTTTGCAAAGGCGATATAGAATGCATTTAACCAAATAAAACAAAAATATTTCCCAATATTTTTCATTCAGATGATTTTTAGGAAATTCGACCTTTGCAAAATTTAATCCCAGTTACGGGAATAATAGCAAGTAGGGCAGCAAAACAAGCGTTTTTTTTCTTCGTTTTCTAAATCATGACCGAAAAACCTCCATTGCGTACATCAAATAAAAGAGGTTTAATAAATGTTATTTAAGTTGGATTAAAAGAATTAGGAATCGGATTTGTGTCCGTGATACTTGTGAAGTAGTTTTTTTTTATTCAGATCGGAGACCATTACAACTTGACAACTACTCGGCAGTATCCTGTCCAAGATCAGAATTAATGTCATGGTTTTATTCTTATTGCCTCATTCTTGTTTGTCTGACCTACTATCTTTTGTTCATCGCATGATAAACGGATCCCACAAAGCAACACTAGCATTGAATACACCAAGGCTTCCAATTCCATAAAAGGTTTTTCGAAGTTTTGTAAGCATCAAATCGATGGCCACACACACACATTGTGGATCATGAACATAAATCCTGTTTGCCAACAATATTTTTCAGTGAAACGTATTAAAATTCAGAGATGTTTGAACCAATTGTATGATATTTATCATTCAGATAAAAAACATTCTAATTTTAACTAAATTCTATTTAATAGGCTTCATAATATAATAATTTGTTGAGATTTTGTATAAACTTGCGCAAGTTATTTTTAGCTTAGTTTAATTTTGAGTTCGCAAATGAATCTGGTACTTTTTAATCAAATTAAATAAACTTGTTAATTTTATTTTAATATTTTGTAATGGCTTCGATGGAAATATCGTTGAAATTGACAATTTCTTCTATAAATCTAAAATTGATAAAATCCTAACAAGTAAGCTTTGTTCAGCGTAATATCGATTTTTTTTTTTTTTCATTTATTATTATTACCTAAATTTTAGCGATGCTATATTAGTTATTAACACAAGTCGTAAATAAAGCAAAAAAGTGTTTTATGTTTTGAATAAATGTCGTTCATTTAAATAATTCAGTGCTTCAAGCTACTTTTATTTTTATTTTTTTTACTTTAATTTTACGCTTTTTTCTTCTCCTTGATCGCAAAATTTCTACAATTAACACTTGTCTTTAGTTCTCAGCCTTCGATGCATCCGCGTTCGCTGTTAAAATCAAGGCGTCATTAGATTCCCTCCAGTTTGATCTTATTCTTACCACTTAACCTTGTTGTTCACGGCACCAGAGATAGAGTCCGACCTCCTATCACACTTAGTCATTGAAGCACACAAGGAAATCAGATCGACAATATTAAAAGGAAAATACAGGGCGATCGGAAAAATACTGCTTTAAAATATCATCAGAGAAGCCTTGCTTCAGGAAAAAACCTTTGAATTACCTGGAAACCCTGTCTCATTTAGCAGCCACAATTTCCTTACATCTTCATAGTTTCAGAATTAATTCCAGGAATTTTGCGATAGAATTAATATTTAATTACTTTTTATTGATAGGTCGGCGTAAGACCAAAGCTCCTTAATCCCAAAAAATACGTAAATAATATAATATTTAACATTGTCTTTATTATCAAACATATCAAAACGTCTTTTGACCAAGAAGTTGCAGAAATTTGCAATCTTTGTGTGAGGCCTTAAAGAAAGTAGTCCCGGTTCAAATCTTATTCTTGAATTTATAGCGCATTAATATATTTGCAGTTTTATGAAGAAGACATGCTATCAACTTATTTTTCTTTTCTTCAGTAACATAAAGACATTTTTGAGTTCATTTTCCGCCAATCCTACTTAAGATATTGAGAAACAGTTTAAGTTAAGAGGCGAAATGATATATGATTGTCCTTTTAGGTCATTCGGCTGCAAACAAAAGTGAAACAGTCTATAGATCTGGAACTCGTCAGGAGTACCTCATAAATTGTGCTTTACCAGGTTAAATAATCTTAGCTCTTAATAAGGCTTGGAAAAATAGGAAAAATACAAGCAAGTGTTTATTTCCAAAGATTTAAGTTACATCCAGGCTGGTTTGCCTTTTGTTTGTCTGTGAATAACTTATTTAAAACCAGTCTGTGCTGACGTCATATTAAACAAAAAAATATTGCTTCTGTAGTTTCCTTTTTCTTAGAACAATAAAACTGGAAATAAATGATTTCTGCTACAAATGTCAAATTGACAAGAATATAAATTTCTAGCAGAGGTTTAGTTTGAATGAAAGGGTATAAAATATTTTTATTGCTTTTCGCTCTTTTACTACTGAATTCGTCCTTCCACTGATATAAGATAAACTTTTCAATAAACCAAACATAAGATGAAAGTAAAAAAAAAAAAAAAAGTAAATTATTTTATTACATATTTATTGACCTACTGCTCGCTCTGCATTTGTTTCCATTATAATAATAATTTATTATAAAAAAGTTTCCTGATAAGTTTTTAGTTTTAATTCATGATACAACAGCTATTCGGTTTTCATACTCTGTATTTATTGCATTTAGGATTAAAAAAAGTCTAAAAATTAAGTATTAATACAGACTTACTATAAACAATAGAAGTTGCTCATTTGTTTTTGGTTTTTTTTTTCAATGTAGTCACGGTAACAAGGAAATTTTCTCATGTCGAGGAATTAAACTGTGTGTGGACTGGTTCAAATCCAGAGGCCACAAAGAAATCACGGTGTTTGTACCCAAGTGGAGGAAAGAAGCTTCCAGACCCGACGCTAGAATAACAGGTAACGTGAATTTCATGCAAACAAAAATAAACTAGTATTTGAATTTGTTTATTTTAGATTTTTTTTTTTTTTTTTTACTGTGCCTTTTGATCTTGATGTAATATTTATTATTTCGTATTTTGCTTTCTTTCTGCATCCTAAGTAAGCGGGATTTTACAAGTAAGATGGCGGAAATTGCGAATTTGTGGTTAACGAGAGCAGAACAAGAAGAAATATTTCATTAAGTAATAAGTATTATAAAACCGGACGATCGAAATTGTCGGCATGTCAGTTAAAATACTCCCCATTTCTTCCGTTTAATTCTGTGGGAAAATATGATTAAGCTACTTTTTTAGCTTCTTGCAAAGCGATTGCTTTGTGACGTAGTCCAAAATCGGCTCCCACAAATCTAAATGTTTTCCAAGATAAAAGATGAGATCACTTTGGTTTCGTTTTAAAATAAAAAGAAAAAAAAAATTCTTCGTCCGAGGACATAACCATGTGGTTGAATGCAGGTTCAGTTATTGCTGCAGGACAGACGGAAAAACCCATTGATACAATAATACTGTTTAGCCTTTTGCGGCCTTGGTCAGGTCAAGGTGCCAGGAAGTGAAGGAAGACCACAACATGATTTTTCGCTAAAACGAAACTGACAATTTGACATTTTTTTTAAGTTTTGCGTCTGCCCACCACATTTTTTGAATATAAAATTACAGTTTTGTAATTGAGGCGCCCTTGATGATTTAACAGTGACTTAATTATTCTTTATTTTTAGTAATAAATATGTCACGAACCTCTTATATCCGACAGTTTTAGCTTTACTGTTTATTTTCTCGAAATTCTGAGTCATGTTGTGACTAAGGATGATGCCAGAAATACAGATTTGCCTAATTTGGGCATGATCTGACGATCAATTATGCCTGGACTGCTCCGTCACTTTGGAGTTGCTGGCTATTGTTTTCAAATCGCCGATGGCCACAAGTGTCAAACCAGAAAATAAAAAGGGGGGGCGGGGGTTCGAAAACATTAGCATATAAAAAATAAATAATATACTTATATAAATAATATACTTCAGTAGATGGTGCTCTGAAGGTTGGCATTCAAAATCTATTACTCCATTTTTTTCTTTGCTTCGTTTCGCGTTGGAGATTAAAATCATATCCAATAGATTTAGAATTGTAACTTGTATCAGGCCCAAAAAATGAGACTGATCAATCTTTTTGGAAGGGAATTAAATTATTACTGTCACAGTAACTTAAATATTTTAAAAAATAAAAAATGCTATCTATTTGAATTTTCGTTAAAATAAATAAATAATTCATTCGACAGCATAACCTCTTTCAATTCTACTTCGAAAACTTTCAACTACTGAAATCCGATGTAATTTAGATTTTTCCTGCAAACTTTCAAACCTTCCAAATAGCTGCTATTTCTGGCTTTATGTCAATCGACAGCTAAAAAGATCTAGGGAAGATTTGAAATCGCCGCTCAGAAACCATTCGGATACAAGCGCCATAACAGTTGTAATACGTAGGGTTCAGTATTTACTTTTGTTCGTAGAATATTCGATGAATAAAAACAAAATTTCTCCGCATTATCGTTTATATATATTTGAGAAAAAAGAAGAAAAAAATTATTAATCGTCATAAAATCATAAGTCCGCTAACTTCATTTCCACGAAAAAGAACAAGAGGAATTATTGAAACAATGAAATACGGAATCAAAATCTCGTAAAGGTTTCCTAGGAAATGTAACTCGCTAAACCAATGAATGAGTAACAGTTTGTTTCTGTTGAATATTTGGAAATGTCGAAAATCGTCCGAGTTCCGTGATGTGATTATTGCTCACCTACAGTTCTACTATGAAATCATCGGATTTATTTTTAAACCTATTGCGTAAAGGAGCGGGGAAATAATCCAGAAGTTTTACCACTTTGAGATTTTTTTTTTTTTTTAATTCATTTGTAAATATATCCGCCTGCAAATTACATCTGTTCACGGAAGTATAAGGCTTTTACTATTGTCATTTAATTCTGAACGAATAAGTTACAGTTAAGAAAAATTCCGTTATTATTTTTTTTATTTTGACAGCCTTATTTTAACTCGTGTTGTTTTTTAAAACTTCATTAAAAATAATTTTATTATTTTCAGTTAAGTTCAAAATTGAAATCCTTGTATTACTAGTATCGTTTTATTTTATGCAAATTTAACAGAAATTTATCAGAAATTATAATAATTAAATATTCATTAATGTTTTTGTTTTTTTCAATTTCCTTGAGCATTTAAAATTCGTTGGTTTTAGTTTTCATTCAATAAATCTTTATTCATATTGTTAGCATCTTTAAATATATGGATATATTAAATATACAATTGGAGCTAACAAACAGTGCTTTAAATAACAATTTTAGTGAAAATAGTGACAATGTCTTGAAGTTAAATGTTGATTACTATTATTTTTTTTATTAATTATTTATGTGGAAAAACGTTTACAATTTTTGCCAATGTTGTAATTATTTTCTTTCTTTCTCGTTTTCATTGTAGATCAAGATATTTTACTTGAATTAGAAAAAGAGCGTCGTCTTGTATTTACACCATCTCGATTGGTTGGAGGAAGACGATTAGTTTGCTACGATGATCGATACATTTTGAAACTGGCAGTGGAAACTGATGGAATTGTTGTTTCTAATGATAACTATCGTGATCTGGCCAATGAGACACCAGAATTTAAGAAAGTGATAGAGGAAAGGCTTCTGATGTACTCATTTGTTAATGATAGGTAATTAATATATATATATATTTTTTTTTTAATTCAGTTTAGTCTTGAACTAAATATAGTTTGGAAATCTTTAGTTTAAACTGTTTAGTATTTTTAATTTGTAGATAGGCTGTAGTTGTTGCAGAAGAAATTTGTAAACTTACAATAAAAGTCTTCTTATCTTCTATTTATTATGAGATTATATAAAATAAATATATACAAATTTTCGGAAGTAAATCATTGTCCTTCCTTTTTCAAGTAATTCATTTTTAAAACTAATAATAATGGTTATTACTCATTCAAGGTAAGAAGACTTTTATTGTAAGAATTATGAACATTATAGAAAGACTGAGGGCTGAATATGGAATTTATATCTATAATTTGTAAACTATATAAAAAGAGTAATTAGATAACTTTAAAGTGAAGTTTTGGTAAAATTTCTCAAGATATTAAAAATTGAAACTTATTTTGCTTCATTCCTTTTCCAGATTTATGCCACCTGATGATCCACTTGGTCGACATGGACCTAACTTAGAAAATTTTCTACGAAAGCAACCGAAGCTGCCTGAATCTCTGCCCCCACCCTGCCCTTATGGAAAGAAATGCACCTATGGTAACAAATGTAAATACTATCATCCAGAGCGTGGAAATTTACCTCAGAAATCAGTTACTGAGCGTCTTGTAGAACAAGCCAAAATCCAAATTCAAGAAGTAAAAGCAAGAGGAAATAAAAGCAGGGATTCTTCTCCTGGTAAGTAACAGGAATTCATTACCTATTTCTCTTCATTTTTGAGTGTCTTTAAGTAAAGAAGTTATCAAGCATTTGAAAAATTGGTAAAAACGATGATAATGTCTGTGTGTGATACTGAGATGAAATACATAAGTTTTCAAGTCCTGATCATAAGAAAATAAAAAAGAGCAACGGGAATATTAAGCTATTTGTATTGGAAAATAGTCAATGATTTTTGCTTTTAAAGTTAATTCTTTTGGTTTTATATATGTAGTACATTTTACAATAGAATAAATACATCTTCAGTTTGTCTCAAAATATTTTTTTTTAAGTAATCTTTGATCTTTCCAATCACATTGAAGGAATGAAAAAAAAAAAAAAAAATCATCCGTTTTATTCAGTGTCTTCTGACAGGAAACCTAGTTAATTAGGGTTTAACGTGCTGACAAATCTACTGGAAATGAAGTAGATTTATTGCCTTTTGCCTTTGGGAGGTCACAGCCAGGTTGGCTGTTGACTTTACCTTAGGTGGGCCTTTCTGATTCATTTTATCGAGGAGGCAGGTTAGGGCTGATGATCCAGTAGAATGGTGAAACAGCTGTTCCCTAATCCTCCCCATAAAATGAATCGGAAAAGGCAATTGTTCTTGTTTATTCTTGTGTTGGGCTTTGCTTTCATTTCCAGTAGATTTGTCAGCGAAAAATCAGGCTTCTGAAAATCATAGTCTCTATTACCTTTAACTTTGAACCAAAGAAATAAATCTCCTTGAAACATGACATGCACATTTTCTGATTATCTATCTTTTTATATTTGATTTTCTTTTCTGCGTAGAGTCTTGTGGAAATAGTATATTTGTAAATGGAGGTAATACAAATTCCCTCGTAAAATCAATTTACAATTAGCTCTCACTGATGGCAAACAATGAATTTCTATCAACGTCTAACACTGCATTATAATCCATTTTGTATTCCATGCTAAATTCGGGTATGTTTTGTTTTGACTAAATTTAATTGGATTCAGACGGTTTAAGTGTTTACGGATTTAAATAATTTATCAAAAGGAAAAGATAACGTACATTGTTTCTGAGAAGATTAACGAATACACGGATTGTTCTTTTGTTGTTTGTTTAGCCTACTTTCCTAGGGCAGAGTGAATGCGTTTGTCTTCCTCTAATAACTTTTGAACCCGTGTAAGGATCCTCTTGAAACTCAGCATGCACATTTCAGGATAAGAAACTATGTAATCTTTGCATTTAATTTTTTTTTCTTTGTGGAGTTCCCAAAAATTCACAAAAATTCACAAAAATTTCCACAAAAAAGAATTACAAAGGATTTCCAAATCGATGGATTAAATAAAGGATGTAAATCGGTTTAATGAATCTTAATACTCCTCTAAATATCTGTGCTAGCTTCAATACGATTCAAATTAATTGGATTCAGATTATTTAACTAAGTATTTACAGATTTATTTATTTATTTATTTTAAAATTATAAAATCCCAACAGTTAACAGATATTAAAAATAAATGGAGAAGTTCGTTGTATTATTTTAATGATATAAAAATAAATAAATACAAATACAATTAAAATTTTAAGGAAAGTGAACTCCAAATTCTCCACTGAGGATCGGCAATGCACCGTGAAACAGCTGCCTTGAGATGTCACTTATAAACACTAGGTCGATCTTTTAATGTTTTAAGCACTTTTTAGGGGCTTTTTTCTTATTTGATGCGCATAGAAAATTCATTGCGGCCAACGGAGACTGGCACATGAATTTCTATTCTTTATTTTTATTAAACTCCAAACTCTTACGTCAAGAACTTTTTTTTTGGTTGGATGCCGAGAGCCGGTATTCTCAATATTTCTGATTGACGGGATATTGTGGCGCAAGGTCTAATACAGTATCAAAAAAAAAAAAAAAAAAGCACAAATCTCTGATTTGTGTTTTTTGATTACCGATTTATACTATAAATACTTTAAATATATAGTTTTTAAGAAATAATGGCGGAATATTAATTATTGGGAGTAAATTAATGATGCTACGATCTTTTAGAGATCGTAGCATTACCTGTAAAGGATTTACGGGAAAAAAATACGTTTTTATTGAAATAAAATTACCACTAAGGTCCTAATTTTTAGGGTTTAATTTTATTTTTGTAATTTGCACTCTATTTCGTAGTATGTAATTTTGTCTAAAATTAATGAACTGATTATTACTGATAAGAATTAAACAACTACGTAATGCAGAATTGTTTAAGCACTTATTACTTTCAGGGAACTAACAAAAAATTACAAATGTCCCCATTAAAAAAACAACCATAGCAACAGATTTGAAATAAATCTTTTGTAATAGCTTGATTTCTATTTTAAATTTAGAGTTTAAAGCAATCCTAATAAATACCTTGTTTATTAATTATTTTTTTCTTTTTCTTTCTCATTTTTTAGGGGATTCTCTAAAACAAAAGTTGACAAGTACTGTATCAGCTCCAAGTGGTATGTCCAGTGAGACAAAACAAGTTAAAAAGACTCCTTTGTCTAGAACAAGATCTGTGATTCCCCAGTCACTTTTGCCAAAAGAATTAACTGAAAGTTCCATTGCTCATCCTACAAGGGACGACAATTCTGAGCCATCAGATGTCCGACTTGAAGGAAGCAGCAGCGGACACGAAAGTAGTTCCAAACCATTAGATCCCCTCATCTCCTCAGGTCAGATGAGTGGAGGGGATACTCAGGTTCCTGGTTTTCTCAACTTATCAGGTGGCCCTAGTGGATTTAATGCACAGACTGGAATTCCTCCATCATGGACATCAAGTAACCAACAACAATCTTGGACTCCCCATGGATTATTAAATACAATGTGCAACATTACACCTGGAGGTCATCCTTCAGGTTTATTTTATAACGACCCTGGTGGTCATTTGTCAGTTGCAAAACGTCTGTCTGATCCCGATTCATCGCAGAATGTTCATAATGAAGGCACTAACTTGCATCGAAAACTGCAAAGGCAGCTGACTCTTAATCCTTCTTATGATCCTCGTCTCTATCAAATGCATGGATTTGTGCCGTCTCCACATTTACCTGACTATCCCAACAGGACTATGAAGTCGGAGGCCGAGTGCCGAACCGATACGCGAATGCATCAGTTACCACTTGGGGTAGACAGTCACGACAGTACTATTGTTGGTGGACATCGGCCTTTAACCCGTCACAGCAGTGCCACAGAGAATCGCTTGCCAGCATCAGCAGTTCCCCCACATTTATGCTGGTTGGATAGCAGCAATGTAGGAGCCTCTGGAGAAGGTGTCCACGCCAGTGTCACACGAATCGCCAGTGCTCCAGATTCCTACAGGCAGTGGCCACCCCAGCACCATCGTGGAGCTCCCATGCAGAGACTTAACTCCACATCAGATACTCAGCTTAATTTATCTTCCTACTTAGGCGAGGTTTATGAACCGGAATCAATGTGGAATGTACCGACAGCTCGGCCAGCTGCTGCCACTCATACTCAGTGGCATCACGACAGTCAAAAAGGTATGCCTCGACCACATACTCCCTTGGGTCATATGTTACAACCTTTAAGACCAAGTAGTGTACCTCCACACCAAGTAACTAATCCTAACCATCAGACTGCACCGTCAATTTGTGGTGAAGACTTACGTAATCGCCTTTATTACCATTTATCATCTATTTTCCCAAAAGAACAAGTTCAAGCAGCAATGAGAATGTATCCAGAAGAAACAAACCCACAGAAAATTTGTGCTGCTATTTTATCTATGTTTCCTCCAAAGGGCCATTAAGGCCCAATAGTTAACACACTATAAACTATTAACAGATGTATTACAAAGTTTTGATATGGGTAACAGCTTGAATCCATTTATTTTAGCAGTTACCATATCTCAAAATGTTAGCAGTTTAGATGCAGCATTATAAAGGCATTATATATTTATTAGGATTTTTTTTTCCTTAAAAAATAAAGATAGTCTAATCAGACATTTAAATAACATTTTAAGCAAATATTAGTCATCAGATCTTTAGCCTTATATTGATTAGAACATAGTTAAGGAGTTTTTAACTCATGTTCTCTTAAAGACAATTGAAGAGACTAATCAAAACGTGCTTAGTTTATTTATTTACTTTGTTTTTTTTAAATTTTTGTTAATGAAAATTGTCTTAAAAGCACTGATTTTTTTAAAATGAAATTTACCAAAAAAAAAAAAATTTGGCATTTTTACACAAATATTTCTTTTTTTGTGGTGCTAAGACGGAAGAGTTACATATACTGCATCAAACGAAAGAATTATTAGGCAACGTTAACATTTCACTTTAAAAAAGTAGTATTCAGATTTCTTATTGATGATTGCATCCAAATTCTTAAGGATTCAGAATTTTAATGTTAGCTAATGAATCAACTAAATTTTATAAAAAAAAATAAAAAAAATATTCCAAAATAAGTTTATACAGAAGTGAATAATAATAATAATAATAGTTAAAGCTTTTTAATTTTTGCATAAAATTTATGGTTTGATTAGTTTTAACGTAACAGAATTATATTGTCTGCTTGTTTGTCACAAAAGCTATCTTCTCCAAGTGACAGAAGAAGCATTTGTTTAATTTGATCTCGCAACTGAGTTCGCAGGACGAACTTTCTCAGTTCATTAAATATTAAGTAAATGACTCAGAATTTATAAAGTTTTATTGTAATGGGGGTCAGAGTAGGCAAATCATCTTTTTTTTTTTTTTTTTTTAAACTCTCATTTTTAAAATATGAACATAAATGAACATTTTCTGACTTTTCTCTGCATCAAAATATACTATTGATAATATCGTCATTTTACCTAAATTTAGAATAGAGAATCGACATCAATTGTAGGGATTAGAATGATAAATTATGCTTGAATTGAATACTACAGAAATCATATTAATACTTTTCCATGTAATTTAGATAATGCACGCAAATCTGCAATCGTATATGAAAATACTTAACAAATTTCAACAATAGGTCAGGAACCCCTACTTTTCAGTTTAAAGCAAAAATAAGGTGCATATCTCAAGGGGGAAAAAAAAAAAAGTATAATTGTGACTGAAGGCATTTTGTTGTACAAGTACTTATGTTCAGTGCTTTTATTGCTGCTCAACCTCAGACTGTGTAGTTTTTAATTCTGTGTGTTAACATTGCTCTTTTTAAATGTACATTATGTATTAAATATAGTCATACAGTCTTTCAGGAGTACTCATAATTTTAGTTAAAATATAGTGCGATGATGCACAGTTTGAATTACAAAATGACCTACTTGTAAAAGATATTAAACTGTTACAGAAGGCTAGATTTAGATAGGGAGAAAGTGGGTGATTATTTGCATTTAGTTGTGCATATTCTTCCTCAACTAAAAATTATTGCCGATGAGTTGTTAACGTTGTTACGATATTCCCAAATAACTGATAATTAATAATGTAGTTTAAATAATTAAATGCCATTTAATAATTGAAACAAATAACAATACAATTTTAAGGCAACTGATACATTTTAATATTATCTGTACAAAAAAATTCTTACTGGTATTATTTTACTGTGATAATACTTGTTTGATATTAGACAAGAAAAACAAATAAACAAACAAACAAAAAATCAGGATCTTTTTACCATTGTAGAATTTAATATAAGTTAATGCCAATGTTGTAAAGGAATGTGTAACTTGTAATTCACTGTTGAAAGCATATTCCTATGTTTAAATGTTTGTAAAGTTTTAAGTTTTGAAGTTATATGTTGTTTGTTCTATCTGTTTAATTTATACGTACTCAAAGAACCGAAGCTTCTTAATGGACAATTTCCAGTATTGTCTTATTTTTAAACTGTTTGTGTATAATGTATCCGTGTTTTTATGGGAAGAATTTAGGGAATCAATTTACTCATTCCCTATCATATCTCTAATGTTTTCATATCATTAGTCTCCTGCATTAACTTTGCAAGTTAATGCACATTTAGATGTTAACTCCATTATATGTAGAATTTTAGTATGGTGCTGCCACTGATAACATTTCTTTCCAAGTAGCTAGCTAAAACATCTTTTAGTATCACAATTTTACTATTTAACAAAGCTTTAGCTTTACTCCCACACAAAGATGATTGCAGCTGCTGAGCTATTTGCATGCATGTACATAGATTATCTGTAGTTGTGTACTTACATTACTGTTAAGTATTTGCTAAGACTATTTTCACCATGTTTTATATGGTGTCTTTATAAAGTTATTCATTAGATTGTATTTGTAGACAAGTGAGGGGGAAGAACTCCTCAGCATGAATTTACTGTAGTTGCTGTAAAGAGTGTTGGCTCCCTGCCACTTAAAAATCTTTCAAGAATGAAGTCTTGATCAAAAGAAGTAAGATTTTAATGTAATAGATATAATATTACATAAATGTATTTGTACACTGTGTTGTATCTTCATGGAATGAAAAAAAAAATTAATAGAAGAAGAAGAAGAAAGTGATTGTTAATATTTCAGAAACAAATTGGTTGAACAGAAAGGGTCAGGGATTTACAGTAAATTCATTTTTTATCTATTTTGAGTTTATGTATCGTTTCATGAAGGCCACAAGACACACTGTAATTAGTGTCTTGAAGAAATTTAAATTTCCTACTAGAAAAAATAAAACAGTAATTTTCCCATAATATTTCTTTTTCCCTGCTTTCAAATGCATTTCCTCAAAAGTGAAAAAATGAGGGTTTGTTACAATGTTTCCCAACCCAGAGCTAACTTGAGAAATCACCAAATATTACAATTTACTGACAATGTTTCACTTTCTTTTTTTTCTTCTTCCACCCATGATATGTATAGTGGTTCTTTGTAAACCAAGTCCTGTACAATATCATGATATCGTTTGGCACTTTGTTGTGTTTGCTCTTGTAAAGTTTTTCCTTGTTATTAGTTTTAAAACGGGGACAGGTTATATATCAATTTTCATGACTTCTGATTGGTTGACATGAAAAGCCCTCTACCAATCAGGAGCTTTGTGAACCTTTCACTCTATTGAGCTAAGCGTTAACCACTACAATACTGTGTATTGCTACTGATCGTATGGGATTTACAACCCAAGTTCGTTCTATAATTTGGTGAGATGTTTATACTCTGTTAACAAAAAGCCATATCACCTTGGGCTATGTATTGGTATTAAGTGTGTTCAAAATAAATAGTTTCTTTTCTTTTTTTTTTTTAATGGATATATTTGTTATTTTGCATTTATTAAATTCACTACATTCATACATTCAATGACTTAACATATTCATTCATCAATAATAATTACAATATTATAAACCAAGTATACTATTATATATGATGTCAATGTCAGCAAAGAAAAATAACTGAATGCTGGAAAACATACAAGAATAATTGTATCAAAAATCTACGAAGTTGTATTCTACAAAATGATAGAATTAAATATAATCTGAAAAGATTATATTTAAAGCGCAGTTCTAGAAATAAAAACAAAACAAAAAATCACAGCCTAACACTACTAGCTGTTGTTTATGCCACTGTCAACATCCAGAATGAGATTTTATGTGGAATAAATCAAAATTGACGAGATCAGTTTATCCCTGTAGAAAGAAGATGGTGAAACAGGATGCGACTTACACTGATGAAAGGTTTAATTTAATAATGTAACTAACTATTCAACTGAAATTTCCAAAAGTAAAAAGTTTTTGTGGATGTCTGATAGATAACTTATCTCTCTCTTATATACACACACACACACACAACATTTTATTGTAAAAAAAAAATCACTTGCTATTACTCATAAATTGTGCTTGGTATCTTATTTTTTTTTAATAATAATAACTAGGCCATCCCCGTGTACATGCGCTTGCTTTTTATACCATTTAGAATTTGGTTAAGTAAGAATATTATATTTAAAATAGTGCAACCGTTTCGGAAATTAAAGTTCTAATTGTCATTTTCGAATTAGAAATAAATAGACGGATCGGAAATAAATAAACAATCTTGAGATTAAAAAAAAAAAGTTGAATACATTCATTATTGATGGGGGAAAGGGGAAGGACACATCAGTCAAAAAACAATATAAAGTAAGTTGTAGTCCCCGTGGTCTAAAGGATAAGACGTCTGACTTCGGATCAGAAGGTTGTAGGTTCGATTCCCGTCGCGGACGTTTCAGTGTAAAAATTATTTCTATTTTCCGTTCTCAAAAGAAATTGTACCGGACAGAAATAAAAGATTTTAGTAATATAGATTATTTATTGCCTTCAAAAATATTTACAATACTATGTACAGTTCGTCTAACTTAGGAAGGCAGTTCCCTCAGGCGTTGGGACTGAGAAATTGAAAAAATGGGGGTGAAAGGGTATGAGGATATTGTTACGGAATTACAAAAATGTCTTATGTGAACCTTTTTTTAGTATTTTGAGAATTCAGCTCTTCGGAAATATAGTTATACTTAAAGCCGATAATAATGAGATCAAGCTCTGCAAACACTGTTGTAATCTTTCCTCCCCACCCCCACTTACCTTATACCCTTTCTCCCCTATTATTTTAAGTTCTCAGTCCCAATGCCTGAGGGGACTGCCTTCCTAAGTTAGACGATTACAATTTTGCCTTAAGGGAGATCTGTTGAGAAGAACAAAACGGCATCAGCATTGAGGCATACAAGGGATCTAATAAAGTATTCCAAGAAAGAAAAAAAGAAAAATAGTGAACTCTGTCCACATTTTTTCCGGATAGGTAGAAATAAATACCCCAATCCTTTGATGTTTGGGCCTCTGAACACAATGGTGAAGGTTGTTTGCCAATCCAACCTTCCATTCGGGAGTTGTTGGGGAGGGGGGTGCAGATGGACAGGACAAGTGCAATAGCACCCATATGGGTCCCAAAAAAGGACTAAGAGATTGGATTTTTTTTTTCAGAGCTATATTTACATTCTGAAGAAAAGCAAAAGCATCCATTTCTTGAAATTCTGAGGAAATTATTTGTCGAAGAGATAATACAATATAAAATAAGATTGCCTAGATAAAGGAGAGGAAAGACTAACATTATTTATTGGGTACTATAAAAGCCGGATAATATCTATAATTTTCAGATTTTACTATTTCTGTTCAGGTCTTTTGATGGAGAAATTGGCCATTATAATCAGGGTTAGGAAGCCATAGGCTAGGCTATAATTCAAGTATGAGCATACATGAGGTCATCGAGAGCCACACCATAGTCATGTACCATAGTATTAAATACACAAATTCAAATTTAATTAAATTTCTAAACATCATAACTGCTATATAAAGTATAAAAAATACATATAGAAGAAAATAAAAAATGAAAAAGAAAACAAATATTAAATTTTGGACTAATTATATTGTAGTTTTTTTTTTTTGAATTCTGTATTTTTATCAAGAGATATTGGGAGTCGCACTTAATCCAACGAAGAGCCACATTTGCCAAGTGGCGCCACAGAGCGTCAACAATCGGAACTAAATTGTTGTTCTGTACAGTAGCGCCACGCCACAGGGTGTCGACAATCGGAACTAAATTGTTGTTCCGCACAATAGCGCCACACCGTGTCGACAATTCGAACTAAATTATTGGTCCGGACAGTAGCGCCACACCGTGTCGACAATCGGAACTAAATTGTTCTGTACAGTAACGCCACAGAGCGTCAACAATTGGAACTAAATTGTTGTTCTGTACAGGAACGCCACACCGTGTCGACAATCGAAACTAAATTGTTCTGTATAGTAGCGCCACACCGTGTCGACAATTGGAACTAAATTGTTGTTCTGTATATTAGTGCCACGCCACAGAGCGCCGACAATTAGAACTAAATTGTTCTGTACAGTAACGCCCCAGAGCGTCAACAATTGGAACTAAATTGTTGTTCTGCACAGTAGCGCCACAGAGTCAACAATTGGAACTAAATTGTTGTTCCGCACAGTAGCGCCACACCGCGTCGACAATCGGAAGTAAATTGTTGTTCTGTACAGGAACGCCACACCGTGTCGACAATCGAAACTAAATTGTTCTGTATAGTAGCGCCACACCGTGTCGACAATTGGAACTAAATTGTTGTTCTGTACATTAGTGCCACGCCACAGAGCGCCGACAATTAGAACTAAATTGTTGTTCTGCATAGTAGCGCCACACCTTGTCGACAATTGGAACTAAATTATTGTTCCGGACAGTAGCGCCACACCGTGTCGACAATCGGAACTAAATTGTTGTTCCAAGTATGGGCATACATGAGGTCATCGAGAGCCACATTCTAGATTTTCATATGTATAAAGAGCCACACCATAGTCACGATCCATAGTATTAAATACTCAAATTCAAATTTAATTACGTTTCTACACACATCGTAACTGCTATACAAAGTATAAAAAATTCATATAGAAGAAAATAAAAAATGAAAAAGAAAACAAATATTAAATTTTGGACTAATTGTTTTGTATTTTTTTTTTTCGAATTCTGTATTTTTATCAAGAGATATTGGGAGCTGCACTTAATCTAACGAAGAGCCGCATTTGCCCACGTGTGCTATAATTCATTAGAATAACAGTTATCAATGGAGACAATTTGAGAACTGAAGGGGGATCTATTGCTGCATCCATCATTTAGTTTCAGTTAAACAAAATCAGATTTTGAGAGAGCAATACTAATTTTGGTAAAGAAATTTTCTAAAGTATTGCAACATCAAAATGGAAGTGGGGGATGTCGAAGACTTAAAATGGAACAGAAGCCAATACTGGATTGTGAACTTTTGTATTCTGAGAAAAATATCTAAGAGTTATGATGGAAGTAATACACTCTTATTCCATTATATGGACGATCATGAAAGTTAAAACTCACTCTCACAGGATTGACAATGAACAAGCCAAATGGGCATATTGTAGAAGAGCTGCAGCAATGCCATTTGTCAAATCTAATTTTTTTTCTGTAGTGTCATTTAACCCCATTTGAAGGCACTTGGAAAAGCTTTTAGAGAGAGAAAATGGATGCTTCATAAAATGAATTTTTCATACCATGGAAATATTTTTTGTTCATCTTTAATTGGCTGCCAAAAAAAAAAGTTACCTTTCTCCGATTGAATAATTGCTAGTGAAGAAAACTGGAAATTGGATTGAAAGTGTTAGCTGTAAGTGAAAGCAGTAATAGTTGAGAAAACTACTGCTTCAAGGGGAGTTAATGCACTGCGTGGATGATATATGAAAGCCATCACTTACTTCGATCAGCAGTGGTCAACAACTAGTCCAAATATATGTTCCCTTATTAAAAAACTGTCCACATCTCATCAATAGGAAAGGTATGGTTTTGCAACGTAACACTGAAGTGCATACAGGCAAAGAATTAACAGCTGACAATAATAAATTAAGAAGTTTTATCATATCCTTCATATTCTGCAGATTTCACTCCCTTGCCTTTTTTGCAGCCTACAAAATTATTTCGATTCTAAAGCATTTTCAAATGTACAGTTCCTTCAAAATGCAGCTGATTAATTCATCACTTCCAAACATTTATTTTTTTAAGTGGACAAAAAAAAAATAGTTAAGTGGCATATTGTTATAAATAACCATAAAGAATACATAATTGATATAAAAGTTGAAAAAAAATTCAAAAACTCATTCAAAATTACTAAATTTTTCATTTTGATAATTTAAAAAAAAAAGACATTGCCTAGAATGATCTGATTTAATTACATTTTTGAATCTTAAAAGGGCCTTACTTATTTAAAGTAAACTGAACTCAAAAATGTCTCTGCAATTAAATAATAATAATAATAATAAATCTAGAAACAAGATTTCAGTTTGGTACAACTAGTCAACTGTCTTCACTCCTTTTAAAAGTATAAATTAGCATTTCTATTAGAAATCTTATTATCACAATTTCCTCTTACATATTATTAAAAATAAAAAACAAAACAACATTAACCATTTAGATAAGGTTAGTTAGTTATTGGGGTTTAATGGCACAAGGATCTGGCCATGCCAAGAAAGCTAGAAAAGGTTCATTGCCAAATTTTCTATTTCTATCTTTAAAACTGATAATTTTATGTTAGGAACAATGAACATTCAAAGAATTTTTTTAATTAATTTTTAGATTGCATTTTTTAAATTAATCAGCATCTTTACCTGCCAACGTTTGGGTTAGAAGAAGGGTCTTGTCTTTGAGCTCTTAAGGTCAATTTATGTTACGATTTATTTTTATTAAACACAAAGAAATAATATTTGTAAAACAAGAATCACTTAAAATATCAATCCGGTCTTAATTATGTATTTTTCAAGACTCCAATTGATTATCAATATTCAAAGGACTTTTTAAGCAATGTTGCCATTTTAAAACTCTTTCTATTGACAAATAAAACAGAAGACTCCTTTAGTGATGAACAACGTTGAGATTTATGTGCCTGAATCCTCTTAAAAAAAAAAAAAGAAACTTTTCAGCTTCTGTTGAATACGATGTAATTTATTTGCTAAATATGATTGGATGTTAAAAAAAAAATCCTTATATGGGTCATTCCACAGAAAACGTACCTTTTATGAGACAAAAATGTTTTAAAAAAAATATTGACAAACAAATCTGAAATTTATTTTCTAAGCAGTATTATTATTGCTCCTATGAATTAAAAAATGAATTGTTACATTGTTTCTTCCTTTTTCATGAAATAAGGAATAAAATAAAATTTTGATATGGACGGAGGATACACAACTGTAACAGAGTATAAGATACAGTAATGAAATCTACCATATTTTAAAAGCTTAACTCATAATTTAAGTAAAATTTCAATTTATTCTGAAACTGAGTGGTTAAACAGAACATTAACTTATCGCAAAATAGCAGAAAAGAAATTTACCGATAATAATAAACAAATATTCCAATATCATAAATATTTTAAATTAATTACTGAGATAATGACAATAAACAATATAGTACATATACTAAATCAATTATTGAGACTCATAGTATTTAAATAAATGATTTTGTACCCTCTGTTACGAAATTAATATCCTACATTCAATGTTAATGTAACGGAGGATACATTCTGCAAAATTTCCCTAGTTTGTCATGCTTATTGTGAGGTTAGCTCATGAACATCCTTTAAAATGTAATTGAATCGTATTTAAGAATAATTTCAACAAGTTCTATGTATTTTCTCAATGTTATTTATTTGTCTAAGTTGAGAACGGAGGATACACAAAGATGAGAACCGTCTTGACAATCCTGAAGAAACTGTTAGATAGAATGTAGTTAAACCATACTATTTTACTCCAAACACAAGATGGAGCTAAAACAAAGTGGCGTCTTTTCCTCCTTCATCCACTCTTTGTGAATACTATTGCCATCTAATGGGAATTTGTTAAAATATCTTCAGAACAGAGGATACAGGGAAAGTCTGTGACAAACTTTCAAAACTGATAACATAGGTTCAAGCTAACATTTTCTCATTTTTTTTTTTATGTCGAACTGCAATTCACCTTTTAATGTAAGAAATACAATGAGATTCACTTATTCAATATTTCCTTAAATTCATGCAATAATTAACCACCCTTCTGACGAAGCACTTGTGACACGTAACGGAGGTATACATCTCTTCACTGTTGTTTAAAAATTTAATAGAAATAAAATGAAAGAACAAAGAATACCAATGTTCATATCTTCCTTGGTTTGTATTGCTGTTTATAACCACAGAAAGAAGAACTTTGAATATTTCTTAAGTAAATAAGTGCCTTGTACTTAAAAAGGTACGTTTTCTGTGGAATGATCCATATAAAATTGTATCTATATCAATAAACTGATATAAATATAATAAAATCTTTAGAATAACTATGTATATACATAGTGATTTATAGTCTGATCTATTTTTAATTGTACATAGTGTTTTAATGGTTGGCGATTTTATTATACTTTTAACTGCACATTAAATATTTTTTTAAAATGATACAAATATCTTTTTGAAGATATTATATTTTTTGTATTATTATATAAGCTATTACAGATATTAAAGATATTAGAGATATTATATTTTTTTTTTTGCCTTTACAAAAATTATCAACTTAACAGAAATTGGAGAGAAAAAAATTTCATATTCTTATTTTAAGTAAAAGGACTTTTATTTAAATAAAGATATGTATACATTTAGACATGAAAATTTTCCATATCCAAATATACATACAATAAACAAAGTTAAACATATAAACTAACACATTCTCTGTTCTTCTTAACAGTATTTACAAAAATTAAGACACATACAAAAATTAACACACACACCTTTCCTTTTTTGAATTAATATACTTAACATTATATTTTCAGTACTCCTGCACACATCTCTTAATCGTTTCTCAAAATGGATGGATGGTGTAATATCTAAAACATCACATTTTTACTGTACTGTACTGTAACTATGTATTACCATTTTAATGTAAATAAAACATGCTAAAAGCATTTTTGTGTTGATTTTCATCCTATTTCGGATTATCTGCTGAATTCGCTTATCCGCAGTTGCCGAGCCACCCAATTCCACAGATAATGGGGAGTTTACTGTAGTTTAATTCAGTAGCACATAACGGCTATGATCAATGGGATTAGAGGAGAGATTATCAAGAGCACTCATCAGCCAGTTGCTCCAAGTGCCATTCAGCAACAAATTAAGAGTAGGATTGACAAAATCTCATGGTATAATAGCAAATACATGCACAATTTATGTATTTCCTTGTTTAGAGAATGAAAAAGCTAAGTTGGTAGATCAACTATAGAATATCAGCAAGGGATTACTGTATATAAATTGAAAGGTAATTAAAATGTCAGCAGTCCATATTTAAATGCCATGAATATTACTAGTATGCTCTTATTCCCTGTATTTGCCATGACTTGTTCAGCAACACTTTTTTCAGTTTTTCAACTGTTCAGACAATTCAGATATTATCAATGACCCTTTTTTTGTTTGTTTTATTTCCTCAACCATTTACCACTTTTCATAAAATCCTTTTTTACAAAAAGTAAAAGTGTAATATATACCTTTAATTGAAGGAATGTTTAAGAACTTGAGTAATGATTCAGACAATATCAGGATCTGCATTTGTTTTTCTTTTCTTAAAAAATAGTTACATTTGTCTTTATAATTTCTATATCTTTTTCTGTCCATTCCAGCCCCTCAGTGTCGGATACTTTTGCTTTGGCATATTCCAATCTTGCTTGTAGGTCTGGCTTTTTGAAGAACACCAAATCCTCTTCACTAAATTGGGTAGAAAATAAGAAGAATTAATATATCAGGAATCTTGGTCACAGTCAACCTAACATAAAAAGGAAATAGATTGAATCAACAAATAAAATAAAGTTAAATCCTATTATATCAATTGCATTTCTCACATATTTAATTGAGGATAAGTTATAAATGCAATATTATCCAAGAAATCACCAACTGTCCTTATTCAACTGAAAATTTCTGTATGATTTCAAATTCCCATTGTCTTTTTTTTTTTGTAAAACTCTATACGAATGTTATTCAATAGTAATATCTGGTTTTATCATTCAAAACGAAATTTCACTGATCCCAAGGAACCAAACAATCATGATGCCTTTGAATATGCCTCCCAACAATACTTAGAAATAAATGTTTACAGACTTCTCACTGGTATTGAGATACTTGCAGGAAAACCAACAATGTATTAAGAAATCTAAGAACAGTAAGGAACAGTTAAAACAGAAAAGTACTGAAACAAACCAAAAGAAAAAAAAAAAACAAGATAGCATTTGATAAAGACATCTGTTTCCATATTCCTATTAACACAGCATTTTGGAGATTTCATAATCAATTCTATTGTCAGTACTTTGTAAAAGAAACGGTTCAGTTTTGTAACATTACAATTAGACTTATTACAACAAAGTTATGAAATACTGGTCGATTTAGATGAAACGATTTTTAATTCATTCTGATATTATTGACTGTTATTTATTTCACTCAACAATAGTGATGGTCAGATTTTGAAGATAGATGAATAAAGTAACTCATTATACTACAACTGTAAAGTTGTAGTAGATGATATTTTCATTTTTCTGATATTGGAATTAATTTTATTAATTTTATTGTAACAATAGATGTTTGATGGACAATATTTTACAATCTATTAATCTCTGGACATATCATTCCCAAAGAAGCAATCCACATGGCAGGAAAAAAAAGTCTCTTAATGAAAGTGGTCAAATCAAGTGACAAGTAAGAGTATAAAGAGGCATTCATTGTTGTTAATCTTGTTGATGTATTAAGACATTACAGAACTCAAAACTGCAGAAGAAAGACAGAATTTACAAACTCATTAACTGTGTTAGTCTGTTATAAAACTTTATAGTTCAAACAGAGCTGCACAATTTTTTATTAAGTGGAAATCTTATAGAAGACAAATTCAATCGGAAAATAATATTTTGCTGATTTTAACAATCTGATATTATTCTTACTATTGTCTTTCTATATTAAGAGATTTTTGTATCATTTATTACAAGATCGCCTTGTTTTTAAAGAAATGCAGATTTATTATTTAAAATAGTAATAAAACCTTACGTAGGGTTAATGTTAAAGCAGTGCGGAGTTTCATTGGACACTGTTTCATGCTGGAAGATTTTATCAACAAATGATGGAAGTTCCAAATCTAATTCTTCAAGATTCTGACCATTTATTAATCCAAGTGGATACTGACTCCAATCTGCAGTATCTAAAAAAAAAAAAAAAAAGATTATATAAGTATTTAAAAAATATCAATAAACTATCTTAAAGAAGTTTTCTTTAAATAAGCATAAAATACTTCCATAGAATTTCATACAATCTAGGCTAAAGACAAGCATAAATATTGTGAAAGATCAAAATTATGAGTTAAAACTACTTTATATATATATATTTATTTATTCTTTTTCTACAGAAATGAAATAAGAAGTTTAGAGAGAGGACTGCAAAGTACACATTAAGTCAATGACCAGTTTAAAGAATGTTAAGATTCATCAATATATATAAACAACTGCTCATACTGATCTTGTGAGTTATAAGGTTCATTTAAATATTAATTTCTATCAATTTTTACTCTAGTTTTTATGTTTCAATAAAATCTAAGTTTATATAAAATTATAGAAATTGCATTCAGAATATTGCTTTTTGAGAATCAGTTACATTTAGAATTATCTCCAGTTTCCTACTGAGAGCAGGTTAGTGATGAAGATATCAACATATTCACTCTGTTCCACAAAGCAATCTTCATCACAGCAAATATTCAAAGGGTGAGGGGATAAATTGTAGATCGAATCTTACAGAAATATTTTTTTCCCCCCGATTAAATAAATGTATTTCGGAAATGAAATGCATATCTATAATATGGATTATTTTAGGAACAGGACTGAATAATAAGGATAAAAAGAAAGAAAACAGATAAGTAATAAAGTATGATCTATGGAATCACATACCACAAGCTAGAGAAACTGTTCAATAAGTAACAGTTGTCAGTTAATCAGCAAAAGCAAGAAGAGTGGCAAATATTGCTATAAGCTGTTCATATAAGAGACTAGAGCATCATATCCATTGTCCTAACTAATAAATCCACCAATATTCTGGAGTGTATTATGGCATCATGTAATATTCAATAGTCAATCTTTTGCCTTTGACTGGGATCTAACGAATGCTAGGTTCACATATGGCGAAATCATATTATTCCAAGAGTAACTGCAACCATAACAGTGTGAATGGTCTAGGGAACAATCAGAGGCATGTCCAGGATATAGAATGTGAGGGGTTATGATGGTCTTAGCTGTTTAATCAAAAAAGCAGGTTCAAAATATTATAATTTTCCATTTTCAAAAGCAATGATTGGATTTACGATCCTCCCCTCAGTACACCAACACTTATGATAAATGAACACTTCGTCACAGGCAACTGGAAGCTTATTGGTTTGTGATGTTTCTTTTACAAGACGAGTGCTTCGCAGAATGTTTCAACAAAATAAAATGCATTGTATATAATCAGCAAAGAACATTATAACCTATCAACCTCCTGCAATGGTTGGCAAAAATTACTGTTGCATATCATGGTTGCAAAGTGCCCTGTAATACATGGCAAATCTCGTATTTAATGCTAAAATTACGTTTCGATCTATAATATATATTTTGTACATACATCAAAAATTTAAGAAAGGCAAAAAGATGGCGAGTAATAATCAAAACTGGATTATTAAAATCTTAATAAAAATCTGAAATTTTACTATTTATTCTTTTTTTTTCACTTTAATGATCAGCAAAATTTCCTACTAGTCTTAACAAAGCCAAGAGTTTTCCATTTCAGTGAAACTTGCTTAGATAATCTGTTGAAAAAAAGACCAGCTTGAAGAGCAGTTACCAGAGAAAAAAAAACAACCAC
>JAFIDM010000001.1:121190241-121212371 GCA_023159025.1 Thereuonema tuberculata
AAGCATTGTGGGATATGTGTCCACAGACAGACAAACCAGGGATATAAGGAGTCTTTCAGAAGCCTAAAAAAAAAAAAATCAACATTTGGGGATTCATAAACATCATAATTTCAGTTCCTGTTTCTATATTTCTCAATTAAAAAATATACATAAATATAAAATTTAAGATCAAATGGCTCTGGGAGGGTATGTGTATGTCCACAACTCTTGTAAATACCAGAATGCCACCTTTTAAATAGGGCTCTTCAGCATGACCCAGCTCTTACATTCTTGCAGTGTTCCTGGGCAATGCATTCTATTTTACAGGAGTGTAGCAAAGATGGAGGGTGAAAGGTGAGTCTCCAGGATCTTAAAATGGGAGTGATATGGGAAGGAAAACCTTGACAGAAAACAAAAGTTTGATTAGAAGCCTGAACGTGCCAAGCCACCAATCTTGGGTGCTGAGGATCAATCACTCTTATAACTCTAATTTTTATGATTAATAAAATCTCAACAAGAATAATTAGGATTAATCTTGCTAAAACTAGACTTTTCACATGAAAGAAAGGATCCAATTTGGAACTTGAAAATTCCATACAATGCTAGAACCTTTCCAATTAGCAAAATCCACAGAGAAATGGAAGCATACAAACTTTTGAAGTAAGCTATTCCACAGTAGATTACTACTGACCTATATTCAAGGGGATGGCTGAACTATATGAAGCAATGCATCCTCCCTATTATATTTCCAAAAACATAATATGGAAAATCCATCACAGTAATTGTGACTGAAGGTCATATCATCATATAATGTGACTCAACAGGATTTCCATGAAACAAGATGCTACCAAATTAAATGTTTTTCTTCTATGTAAGCAAGTATTAATTGTTCCAAGAATCATTTATAGCTAATTATAAAAGAATGCTCTGGAATGGCTGTTAACAGGAACAACTAAAAAGTTACTATAGTAGCCTTAAACTTAAATTTGAAGAAAACAAATGTTTAACTTTTGAAATGTGAATGAAAACAAAATGAGCAAATGAATCGCAATCAATACATTGCAAAGCATATTACAAAAGAAGCTTCTCATAACTATCCCACAACTATAAAATAATGAAGGACAAACAAAGCAAGTAGATTAAGAGAAAATCGTAGCACATCTTTTCTTTTCCCAGATTTTCCACTGATGGTCCTTTGGACTAATGTTAGTTGGGTGAAGGTCTGTGGAAAGATGTCACAGGAACTTCCAGTGTTATGGGGTCTAAGACAGGGAGATGTACTGTCCACTTTTCTATTTAATATCGTACTTGAAAAAGTAGTTAGAAGCATTGAAACTAATCCTGGTGGAACTATTTACAATTGTACTACGCAATGTTTGGCATGTGCTGATGACCTTAACCTTATCAGTAGAAATGGGAGTGGAATTATTGAATCATTTAAAGCTAATTATTAGTGCTTCTAAGGAGGTAGGATTATCCGTTAATCAAATGAAGACTAAATATATGATTACTGACAGGAGTGATAGGTTTAGTAATGTGCAAGATTTGAAAGTGGATGAGTACAATTTTGAGAAAGTTAACCATTTTACCTATCTCAGATCTTTGATAACGGAAAGTAACGAAGTACATCTGGACATAAAAAATACAATTGCTGCCGGTAACAGAAGTCATTTTGCCCTGCTATCCCTTTTGAAGTCATTGTCTAGGAGGACCAAATCCAGAATATATAAAACCATGATCAGACCTGTTGTTTTGTCGAAACGTGGACTTTAACATGTAAGGGTATTTCCATACTTAGTGCATGGGAAAGGAAAATTCTGAGGAAGATTTATGGAGCTATTTATGACCAAGGTTTGTGGCGTATCCGCACTAATAAAGAACCAATGGAATTGTTCCAGGAGCTAAGCTTGTTTTCAATTGTTAAAAGTGAAAGGATTCAATGGGTAGGCCATCTCCAAAGGAAGAATTTGAACCGTGGAGTTAAGAAACTCTTCATTGTAAACCCTGGTGGTAGAAGATTAAAAGGAAGACCCTGATGGCTTGATGTGGAACGCAATTTGAAAAAGCTCCAGGTATGAGGATGGAGGAGAAAGGCTCTAGATAGAAAAGAATGGGCTCATATTGTTAAGGAGGCCAAGGCCCTACATGGGCTGTAGTGCCATGGAGTTAGTTAGTTAGGTCCTTTGCATTTGATTTTGAATATTCTTCTTCTCATTGTTTTAAATGTAATAGGCTTTCAATTAACAGAATTAAAATACAAGCTATAGAGTTATTTCTTTTATGCATGGTCTCAGATAAGTATAATCTATGGCATCACTACTTAGGTTTGCCTTAAAAACAAAGAAACCATACTTAGAATCTTTCCTAATTATTGTAACTTTGACTAAACTGATGAAATTTTATGGATTTTTCTTCAATTTTGCTATATAAATATTTATAGTATATAAAAAGTAATTTTAGTTACATAATATGAAGCCCTGATACAACCAAGGTGGGTGGGTGGGGGGAGGGCATCCTCACTGGGACTTGCAATGACTGCAATGATCATAAAATAAAATGAATCAAAAGTTTTAGCTTTTTTTTTTTAATTAAATCTAAGCATCATTATGGAATAAATCTCTTTCTTCATCAAAGAGAAGAATTCAACAGTAACAAAAGGAGCAAATAAAAATTAACTTGTTAACAATGGTTTAATATCATGTAATTTTAGGATCCAGCCTGGCTCTTGATATATTCTTTTGGAGAGAAAAGGGAACAAAAATCAGACAAAGACAACAGCAAACACGAAGTTCAACTCAAATTGAATGGTTAAGATAAAGCAATGGAACCCTTAAGCTTCTTAAGTAAACTTCTAAGGATGCAGTAGTCCTTTCTTAAAATGATTAATTCTCCATATGCAGAAACACAGGTTTTCATTAGAGTGAGAATATCCTCAATGGAGTTAACCTTTGAATTCTCAGAAATATTTCCTACTGATCATTGTGATGAGAAGCACTAACACATTTTTAAGTCAACTGTTATAACCCAAAGTTTTAATTAACTTTGGTATCTTCTACTCAAAAAGCTGTTAAATCACGAACTTTTGGAAAACAAATTGGCAGAATTTGTTTTTTTGAAAGTGAATTTCTTCTACCTCTTCTACCGAATAGTAACTATCAGAAAAAATAATTTACAATTTTCTGAAATGCAAAAAGCCACAATTTCATGTAATTTACTATGTCACGATACCTTGCATTAAAAAAAAGGTGACAATTTTTTTTAAATGTTATAAAATCAATGCACTGTATTGTATCAATGCATTATTATTGTATCAAATTCCATTTGCTTCCATGAATAAGTTCATTAGGTCAAAAAATTTATTTGTACATAAAATAAAGAAAGAAAGAAAGAAAGAAATGTAAACAAACAATTACAAAAAAACAAAAAAAATTTTAAAAATTTTACATTATTTTCTTACAGTATGATATCATGTACAACATTTAGGTAATTCATTTAGTAAAAAAATATCTTACAGTGGTAAGTATACATTAGTATGTTGATTTGGTAAATCCAAAGCAGCAGTAAACAGTATTTTCCAGTCTGAGGATTTTAATAATGATGGCATCAAAAATGGAATGGTGAAACTTTCATGAAAATATGGAGATTCTGAAGGAAAGAAAGAGCGGCAAGTTAAAATAAAGTAAAACTCTATTTTAAAATGTTAAAAAGAAAAGAAAAAAAAATACAACCCTATGATAATTCCTTATTTTTTATCACATAATTGCTGAAACATTAAATGCAACTTGTGTACAATAAAGATGTAAATTTTGAATAATGACATCACTGATACCTGAAAACCTCATTGGTGTCAACAACAGATATTGTCTAATAATTTACATTTTAGTTATCCATGGGGTAAATGCCATTGTAGAATTCAAATTCATGCTAATAGAATTTTACTTTATGTTGTTTAATTCAATAAAATTATATCATCTAAAATTGTGGGGAGGTTTCTTCCCACACTCCCAAAATCAACACAAAAGTAACCCCTTCATAAATCCCACAATAAAGTAAGCCCCATTATACATCACGATATCATAAGCTCCATGAACGAATCAGGATGGTGTGCTAAAAAAAAAAAGGAAAGTTAAATCTAAATTTAAAATTAAATATATGTCAACGCCAACAGTGGCATTTACAGATTAGAAATTACTTATCTTTTTAGATAAAGTGCGTTTCAAATGTGTCATAAAAAAGTTTCTAGTTTTTCATTTCTAAGGCTTAAAAACACATTTATTTTAATTAGTTACTAAGTCTAAAATAGAAACACAAAGTTAATATATTTACATTTTTGAAATGATCATTGTAAACAAACATTATAGTATACTTAGATGGTATTTTTGGAAGTGTAAAAGATATTTTTCCAGAGTTATCAACAATTTTTCTTAGAGAACACCATGCCAATGGAGAATTTTACTGGTAATATTTTTTTTTAATTATTAATATTATTCATATTAAAATTAGAAAGAAAAAAAAAACAAAGACAAAAACAATAACTTAGAATAGAAAAATGATGTTTCTACAGTACATGAATATGGCTTTAAACATTGTCGATAGGAAGTTTGGAAATTATGTTATACACTGTTTTCAGGAAGCATCGTTTTAACAAGTTTCAAACATTTTTTCCTCAAATACTATATCTTTAAAATAGATTAGATATTTTTTGCATTCATCATCTTTTCATAATTCTTTCCTGTATATTTTTTTTCCAAAAAAAATTGGAAACTCTTATTAATGTTTAAGTTTATGATATTTTTATTGGATGATAACGTAAAGAAAGCCTAATGTTGTGCCATGTAAGCAAAATCTAATCACGTTGAAACAATGGAAGTAACCTTATTATATATCAATTTGAAATATTTTATTATTATTTATTTATTAATAATAATAATGGAGTGGGCCCAGTAGCCGAGTGGGTAAGGGCACTTGGCTGAGGGTTGGAGGTGACGGCTTCGATTCCTGGCCTCGGCGGAGGGCGGGAATTTTTCCACGCTCCATTCTCCTCCAAACAGGTCCTAGGGCCTACCCAGCCCTCTGTAGAATGAGTACTGGGTTTCTTTCCCGGGAGCTAAAGGCAGGCGGGCGTCGGGCTGACCTCCCGATCTCAACCTAGTCCCGTTGGTCAAGAAATGCTGGGAGCCTTACCTCCCATGAGCCCTTGGGCCTGCATAGGTATGTTGTGGCAATCCTTTAACTTTTTAATAATAATGGACACAAACTTTCAGCTCTAATGAAGTGCTCTTAACAAAAGCATCTTAAACCTATCATATCACAGAGAAAACTTACAATGATGAAAACAAGATTCTATTATTTTTTTTTTTAATGTGCAGTAAAAGTCATTCAATATATTTTTGAAAACGGCAACTTTTTGCCATTTTCCAGGAAATTTTCAAGTGGCTACTTTCGATTACAGGGAGTTCAGAGAGATCTCATTTTTTTCAGGAACACATTCTTTTTGAAGACTCGTCAAAATTTGAAGTATCTTTGTTTCTATTATTTTCAGCTGTTACAGAACATAAGAAATGTCTACTTCTTTCAAGAAAACTTTTTAATGAAAGAGGTCTTTTTTTTTTTGTAATATATTTGCTTAAACTTTTCTGTGGAGAATCTGAATTTTAAATTAATTTAGCCTTTGGCCACTACAGGATGTGGTAGTAAGGAATATAAGAGATTGCAATGGCTGTAAAAGACATAAAATACAAAAACAATAGTTTATCCCATTACATTTCAGTAATCCTGTAATGCTTAATACACCAGTCAAATTGTACATTAAAAACGCGATGTAAAGCTGAATTTTTGGTATGTTATTTGGACCCGTTAGGGAAGTGTGAAACTACGTTTTGCAAGCAAAAAAAAGTTGTGCTTGCTACGTAATACTTGAAAAACTGCAAAATTTTCAGACTTTTTGAACGTTTTGTAGTTTAATTCACAAACTATGCGCATTTTGAGATTATGTGTCATTATCATTATTAAAGTATACGAAATTTGTGACAATTGAAGCCCACCCTCAGCTCCATATGTCTAATAAGTGTTGAGATATATGCCATATATGGCACCTAAAAAATTGGCATTGCTTCCAAAAATTAAGTTTTCCCTTTGTTGGAAGCAAAATATCGGCACAACTACTGTTCCTAAGAGAAAAATTATAAGAAACTAAGGTTTAGCACATTGAATTACCTTTCATGTAAGCACAAAACCGGGTCAGTAGACAATATAGTTCTCTTGCAATCGTTAAAAAAAACCAAACATTGCAAAAATAGTTTTTGTAAGAAATGGGCCTAACCTAAACACTGCTAACATGAAATTGTGGGCGTTAGGCTAAATAAAAAGTCAGGCAAACAGTTATGGCAATTGGCATTTTTTATGTTATAGAAAATAATTACAATGTTATTACAAATTAAATTTTACAATGTTTGGAGGGTCCCGGTTGATCATCTTGATGAGACAACATCTCCTGCAACGGTAGCCTAAAGATTTGTCGATGTATTCTTCGTTGTCAGAGTTCTCTATTTCAATTGTGGGGACATTTTAGCATGACTTGCACCAACAGAAATGATAGAGAACAGAGCACTTTAGCCCTGCTGTCTGGCACGTGCAATCTCATCCAGTGCACCCTTTGCGGCACTTGCATGATATGAATTTTAGGAGGTTTGAGGAACTGGGTCCTTTGTGGAAGTCACAGGTAACAGCCCCTACGTTTTACTGGTCCAGCCCCAGTTGGTTGGTTCTTTGTCTACCCCCAACCATTCCTGAACCTGATGGTATGTTCGATATGCATGTTCAGCTGCAGCCTCTTCAGTTGGGGGCAGACAAGCCAGGTAGACCTTGGTGTTGGCAGCTGATCGCACGAAGATTTCGTAACGGAGAATGTGAAGAGTGCTGGTGACTCCTCTTCCATACACAGCCACAAGAAGTTTATTTCCAGCAGCGGCTATTTCTTATGAGTGTCATCAGGCTGCAGGAAAATGATAGCCACATCAATCAGCTGTGGATGTTTTTGGAGGACGCCCAACATCTTCATCTTTCCATGGTAGAAAAGGGCAGAAGTAGTGTCGCAACTGGAGAAGGCGTGCACAAATAATTCAAATCCAAGGGGAAAAAATAGCTCTCCGGGATTGAAAGATGTAGAGGAAAACTGTAGAGAGCCTGATTCACTCCTGCCACTTTTCTGGAAGAACATATTGTCCGCACTAAATCCTAATCCATTTAGGAGTATCAAGAGGTCCACATCCTCTCCAATTATTATTACCTTTTCTTAGGAACTGCTCTTGACTAGCGCTGTTCTCACTATAGTGCAGTCTGCATCCTCTGTAGCTTGCTTTGTTTGAATCCCCTCGCTTTCCAATCCTGAACAGAGGAAGTCGAGCATGTGCCGCTTGTTGTTATCGTTTGACAGCAATTTCTCCTGAAGCACATTCATCAATGTTCATCTTCAAACATTATGTTGCTGCTTGATGAAGCTGCATACCGACGTAACCTTTCTACAGTTTTTGTGCTTTTTGTTACCCCATCTTCTGGATTGCCGCCAAACACAACTGCCACATTCCTCCCAAAGTGCCATAATGTGTAGTTGCTATAAGAAGCTACTATTTCCCTGATTGACCTATTCTGATGCCAGATGACCTTATGGAGCAAATAGCCTCCATCCACAACAATGAATATATGGGTTCCTATAGGGATGTTTGCGGGGAGTGGGGTAAAAACTATGAAAAAGCTTGATTTTGTGCCTTTACGCATCCCCTCTTCACAAAACAAAGTCATTGGGTAGGGAGCCAACTCATATTTGAAGTACTCTTTCAGGTCTGTTTTGTGATACAGAGCCTTTGAAAAATGATGAGAGGATTTAATTTGTAATAACATTGTAATTATTTTCTATAACATAATAAATGCCAATTGCCATAACTGTTTACCTGGCTTTTTATTTCGCCTAATGTCCACAATTTCATGTTAGCAGTGTTTAGGTTATGCCCATTTCTTACAAATTCTATTGTCGCAATGTTTGGTTTTTTAACGATTGCAAAAGAACTATATTGTCTACTGACCCGGTTTTGCGCTTACAAGAAAGGTAATTCAATGTGCTAAACCTTAGTTTCTTATAATTTTTCTCATAGGAACAGCAGTTGTGTCAATATTTGGCTGCCAACAAAGGGAAAACTAAATTTTTGAGGTGCTATATATGGCATGTATCTCAACACTTATTAGACATACGGGGCTATGGGTGGGCTTCAATTGGCACAAATTTCGTATACTTTAATAATGATAATGACACGTAAGTACCAAAATACGCAAATAGTTTGTGAGTTAAACTGCAAAATGTTCAAAAAGTCTGAAAATTTTGCAGTTTTTCACGTACTACGTAGCTAGCACATATTTTTTTTGCTTGCAAAACGTAGTTTCACACTTCCCTAACGGGTCCAAATAACATACCAAAAATTCATCTTTACATCGTGTTTTGCATTTTTAACGTTTTTTTTCGTACGATTTGACTGGCCTATAAAACAGGTAAATGGATTTAAGAGGGATATGGAAAAAAAATTAGATAAAATATAGCATTCACAAATAGATTTAATAGTTTTCATGATTTTTGAAATCTGACTGCAGCTCAATTCCATAAAATTTCATTTGGATAAAAAAAAAAAAAAAGAATTCATAGAAATGAGAAAGTCTACATAAAAACTGGATTAACACTTAAGGCTATTAGCCTTTTATTGGAAAAATTGGTTCCCAACACCATTTGATTTAGAGACATTATTTTAATATTCTAACATATTATTTATTTTATTTGTAGCTAGTGTGTGCGGCTAAACTGTGAACTACGAGTTAACTGTAGTTGGTCATCAACATGTTAAGGGAAGTATAGTATGAGAGACTTTATTAATCTGGACTCTTCAACAAAACCATTGTTTTAAAAAAATCTCTTAGCCTTTTTTTCTGAGTAATCTGTTATTTATTAGGATAACAAGAATAACTCAATAGATACCAGGTGACAACTAACTAGTATTCACTTGTTCAGATACGCAAACTGAATAGAGCTCTTATTAGGTCCTGTGCAAATTGGAGATGACCAATTAAAATGCTTCTAGCTAAATCTCATCTATCAGATCAGTCTCTCAGCTTCAAATTGGGGTTAACCATTAGAGTAGATTAGTTATCAAATTTTACAACAATAATTTCTTGATTTTTTTTGTGTGAATCTTTTGTTCCAGAAAGCAAAATTAAAGATAAATGCAAATATGATGTTAAAGGACCAAGTTTTTAAGATGCTTCAAGATGATGATATTATTAAATTTTGAATATTCATGTGTATTTAGGATAACAAGAATTTAATATGTTCATGCGTAAAAATATTTAGCTTAGATCTGAACATCTATTCAAAATTTCAGCTCTCTGGAACTGTTTTTCTTATGTTTTAAAATGCATGGACTAACATGTCAATAATACATCATCTGAGAGTGTTTTGGATAAATATTAAAAAGTTATTTCCACAAGATGTAAAAATTACAAAATGTATCAATAAAAAACTATGGAAACAATTAGTAAATCTTGAAACACTTACCTGTAGACTGAAGAGCTGATATAAATACATGTAACCAGGATGCAGCAATAATGCTTTTCAAATAATATTCCGAACATGCTGCATGCATAAGGCACTTGAAAATATTAACTAAATAGGTCTTTTGTGGTACCAGACTTAAGAAAGGCATCCAATAATCATGTAAGATTTTTAATTCTTCTGATTGAACTCCCATAATATCTTAAAAAGGATTTAAAAGGAAAAAAAAAGATTAACTGTATAGATTTTTATTTTAATTCACAGTTTCTTGGTAGTATTTAAAAAACAATTAAAAAACAAAATAGAAACTGGATTGAGATATATCAGAATAAGCAAATGAAGAAAGGTTAATTAGAAAGTTTAGAATATTGTGAAAATGTTCATGTTCTAAAACAAATAAAAATAAATAATGCAGAAAAATGATTATAGAAATAGAAAAAAAAAATGTAAGGAAATCATAATTTATGACAATGCCACATACATAAATAAACTTTAAAATGGCAAGAAGAAAAAATAATAGACTGGAATCATTTAAAATTAAAGAATTGGGAAACCTAACATTTTAATACGAAAGTATGTCAATAAAGCATCATCATCATCGTAAATCCTGTGCATTCTACCTTAAGGACAGGCAAAAGAGGACTACACCAGATGAAGCTTATTAGAAATTTGTCCCACCATTGTATACTATGTCTTCAGATGAAATAAGAGGGATAATTGAGGAGATATAAGAGCTTTGCTGCATATCAGAAGTTGAAATAATAGTTAACTTTCAATATAGATAACTTTAAACATAGACGTAAGCCAGAAAGTTGAATTAAATAGAAAAAATGTCTTCACACAATGTCAAAAAGACGGTATGACAAAAGGATAATTGTCAAAATAAAAAAGGTGTCCTTTTTGGGAAAACTACCAAACTTGATATTTTTTGGAAGAGATGTCACATGAGAAAATTTTGATGAGATTAATGACTGCCAATGAAGATTATAAATTTTCCATTTAAGCTTTCAACAGAATGTAAAAAATGGATAAGCCTTAAACAGTGGATTTATGTTGGTAAAAGCTGAATTATGTAGGTACAGATAGCTACTGCCTTCAAGAATCAACAGTAACCAGTAATTTCTCAGATATTATAATGTTACTCAGATGCAAATGAGGCAATTGTTAGGACTGAAACTGTCTTTCACAAGTTTAACAAGTGGAACAATAAGTGTGTTATGACAAAAATCCAAGAGTAATGGATTTTTAACCAAATTTTAACTGAAAGTAGTTATGATGATTTCCAAGGAATCTTGTGAGGTAAGCTGACAGGACCACGCAGTGTTTTTGCAAGTGTTCAATGCAAACAATAATTAATACAAAAAAGTGGAAGATTAAAAGTCTGACTTATAGTAGAAATGAATCATGGTGGAATGGCTTCCACATGCTGTTGATGGCTTGAAAATCAACTGATAAAGTTGCAGAGATGAAATTGTGAGGAAAAGCTCTTATAAAAATTCAATTTAATCACAAATAAATCTTATTTCAATGAGATTTTTTTTTCTGAGGAATACAAGGAGTTGAAAGAGTAGCAATCCTATGAATCCTACCTGTTGCACAAAAAGATAGAATTTTAAATAGGAAATAGCAGAATCAGAGCTTTTGATGTAAAGAAAAAATACAAGCTTTATCTACCAAAATATCTCTGATAAGACTTTTAGTAAGTTTAAGTGATTACTAATGTTGGAAGATTTCCCAGTTTAAAGTTGACATACCCAAAAGGAAAATTAAAAAAAAAAATCAAATTTTACACATGAAACACACACACACATCCATCATGAAGCCCAATAAGAGGATATCAAGAATGTCAAAATAAATTAAAATTCAACATCAGGGATGCAAACACTATACTCTCACAGAAAGAGAAGATAGAAGAGAAAAATAACTTCAAAACTTGTCTAGACTGCACAACTAGTCATAACCAAAAACTACTATTGAAGTAGTGGAGCGTAGCAGTCAATTGACCTCAGCAGGCTGTACTAAGATTTTCTAAGCCAAAGCAATATAATACAACTGATAGCAAGATGCAGCAATTGCTCTAGTTCTGGGGATTGTTCTTCTCTGGACTTGGATCTCCAAACATGGCAGCAGAAGAGTGCACTTTCAGGAACTATGGAGACTAAGTTAAGAATCTCCACTGGACAACCTTTCACCAAAGAAACCAAAGAAATTAAAGGCTTCAGTTATGTTCAATCTTGTTACTTTCATAATATTTTTTTTTTTTTAAACATTCAATCAGTTTTAATACAATTAATAAGAAATATTTATGCATTTTTTCTTTTTTAAACTCACCAAAATGTTTTACTTGATTGATTGAAGACTGTCCAATTAGTAGATCATAGGCAATGACTTCTGACAACTCCTGATAATACATCTGACTGCAAAATAGAAAATAACTATTAAAAAATCTTCTATTTGATTTTTTTATTTGTTCTTTATTTAATTCACATCTAATTAATATCCACGAAAAGATTAAAAGTTCAAAATTTGATTCTCTCTGTGATCAAAAGCCTCTTTATATATAGAAGAGGCTTTATATGAAAAGATGTCTATCAAGTTCCCATATTTTGCAATTAAATATCTTGTAAATCTCTTTTCACTTTCCTAGTTTTTATTTTTATTCATTATACAGCAAAATTCAAGCCATCCACATATTTCCTACTAAAACATCTGAAATTCTATATAAACTATATAGAATGTATAGAAAAACTACTGAACCGATTTTGATGAAACTTTCATTGGTGTATTCCTTATAATCTCTATGTTTTAGCAGGATAACAAAACAGGGGTTGAGCAGCAAATAAAATGTGAATTCTGAGTGAAGAAAAAATAAGCTTGCAGCATGTAAAACTCAATACGAAGAGACATATCAAAACCATGTATGAAAGAATTGTAGCATTTAAATAGTTCTTTAAAACACTTCGTAACAGCATATACTTAAATTTTATCAATAGCCCACAATTTTACAATAAACACAAATTTTTAAGTTTTTAATTTTCTGCAATTTCATAGTATCCACTTGATTTTTAACGTGCCTAATTAACTTAAATCACAGGTTTGGACCACTGCACTTGATAAAAATTACATTTAAAAAATTAAATCATTTTTTAATTTTTTAAATGTAATTTTTTATCAAGTGCAGTGGTTCAAACCTGTGATTCATAGTATCCACTTTTATGATGAATATTAGCCAAATTTTTAAAGATATACAAAGGAAATAAAATATATTTTATAAGCAGCAAAAAATGTCTATCAATTTACATTGTCTATCTATGACTGACAGTTATAGAGATATCATTAACAGAAACTAAACTAAACTGTGCTTTAAATAAAATGACTTGCAGTCAAGCATGGCTTGGTTGCTGCAAAGATATAAACAGTTTCTTTTCTGTATCTACTTAGTTCAACTTGGTTAAAAGTCAGTCGTAGTTATCAAAAACAGCATCTCAGTCAAGAAGAAAGTATGCTGCGGGGCTCAATGAAATAGAGGAGGACCATCAAGATCGCCTATCTCAAGTCAGTTTGGTTACATTCTCTAAGTGTGCTTGTGTGAGTAGCATAGAATGAGAATTATGCTTGCTGCAACATCAAGCAATATCTGCTAGTTACACACAACTCGAATCAGCATTTCAAAGAATTGAGCAACTCGATGTTCAAAGCATTGCATGGTGGAAAACTGGAACCATGATTCTAACTTGGAATGATCTCAAGAGTTTGATGATCAACATGTGGCAAGGCAGAAAATGAATCCAGTCTACAACAAACATTATAAAAATTTATGAACTGAATTTTTTCAAAACAACTGCACCGATTTTGATAATTCTTTTATTTTTTTTATTGAATTTATAATTTTATAGATATTTTTGGTATAGGTGTTCTCACTACAATCAATAGTGGATGAGCAATGACCAAAAATGTGAGCATTTTTATGTAAGACTTTTCTACAATTATCCAAAGGAGATTTTTTTTACCTGATATAAGAAAGCTGATATCCACCCAGACAAAGCCGGGGCAGAAAGTTAGTCAAAGATAATAATAATAATAATAATAATAATAATAATAAAAGATGTTAAGGCCTAACAGAAACATGAAGTATACCAGGATTTTCAGGAACTTTATATACATACATGATGTAGTGATTGGATACCATCTGAAATTGAAAGTCACTGACGATTAAACCCAGAAAAGCACAAAAACCTATGGATTCCTCTTTGCCCCACAAAAGCAAACAAAAATAAATTACTGTAACCAGTACAGATTGAAAAACCTGAGCCTGCTAACAGCTAGGCAAAAATATATTTAATTTTGAGACAAAACAAAGACAAGAACTAAATAGTATTAAATAGGTTAGTTTAAACTGCAGAAATGAAACATGAAAAGGAGAAATGAAAGAATGCACATTAAGTTTGGTTTCATGCCTTGGGCTCTCATCGACGGAAATCTGGAATAGCTGTTTCGTCCTTGTTAGGACTCATCAGCCAGATGAGTCCTATAAACTGTCCTATAAAAATATCTTTGTTACCCAAGGGATATTGGAAGTGGTCAATCCTGTAACACTGTAGGAAAACTACTACAACAATATCACAGAAGCAGAAGCCACTGGTATAACAGAAATATTAGTTGTGATATAAATAGTGTTTATGTGCAAACTGCATTAAAAATTGTTGTTCACCTCAACAAGTATATTGATGTTCTTCAATGGAGCAAGATGTATTCTGGGATCAGTGGCCTAGAGCCAGCAAGCGATCATGAATCCCAAACAGCTTTCACTGATAGATAGCAGATAGGTCAGTAAGGGTTGTGAAACCCAGTCTATAACATTTCTGGAAAATACTCATACCTGTAATTTAAGTGAAAGAACATATGATAGATACATGACTGACTGAAAATATTGCTTGCACAAGCTCCTTGAATATAAGATCATTTTTTTTTTTAAATTGAGATTTGACAAGAAATGTGAAGTTTGAATTCCCTGACAAATAGAAATAAAAGGAACAAAATACACTTAACTTGATGAATTAGAATGAGAGAATGAGATGAATTAGTATCCAACTGTTTTCAAATGTTTTGCACATTTCATCATAGAGGAGACAGCACAAACAATACAAAACAAACAGATGACTACAGAAAAATAATGTTAAATTTTTCTTTTATTTACATTAGTCCTTCAATGCATGTTAAGCCTTATTTTTATTTGTGCTTTTTATTCATTGAATTTATTAAAATACTATGGATACTATTCGTTGTGTAAGAGGCTTAGCTAAAAGATCAAGTCAAGATGAAAATTTCAAAAATATTGATACAAATTTTGAGAATAAATAATGAATAAAAAAACGATCTTAAAAGTACCTATACTTCTCCCAAAGCTAACCTGATAATACACGAACAGTTACTGGATGTATACCTTCGCAATGAAAAGTAGTCCGTACATTAAATAATGATCTGGTCAAAAATAAATGCCAATTAACAGAAATTATCATTTTAAGCATGTCGTAATTTATCAAGGTAAATATTTTAAGGAGATAAAGACATCATTTCAGATGTTTATGAGTTTTAAAGTCATTAGTTGATTAACCAATCAAGGAAGCCCCACAGTTGAGTTAACATGGCGTTTTCAAACGCAGTGTTTTTCAACCAAATAAACCAACAAAACCCGAGACATCCGTCATTATCGTTCTCATGATCGTTATATTTAGAATATAGATGAAACATGGATAAATTTTGGCCATACGAAGCGGACGATATGGCACGATAACACTGTGATCTCCAGCTGAAACGCATTTGCGCGAGGGTTAGCGTTCATCGCGACATCGCTTTTTGATCCTTCGATATCGGCTCTTCCTCGGTTAATAATTATCCATGCAGGAAGTTCAGAAGGATTTGACGTTGCAGCGTGTGGTATATTTAAGGCTCAAAAAAAACTTGGGGATTATCCCGCAGAAATAAACGGTGTTTATTATGAGAAATGGTTTCTCGATCAGCTCGGATTGTAGGCCTAATACTGACGCTGAGACCGCTCTGAAAAATTGATTGTTGAAAAACGGCCCTTTTCAGGGCCACCAATTCTTTACGAAAGAGGATTAATTTGCTTTTCTATTTCACATGAATTTATTTTCAGAATAAAGATTATATTTGTTTATAAAAAAATCATAACATGACAATATTTCTTCCATATGTTTTAGTTATCATTTATTTGTTATAAAATAATAATAAAATTTGAAATACAGGTCTATGTAAAAATAAAAGTCAAATAAGAAAGAATTTCCATTACAATTTTAATAATTGTTTTAAATATTTGTAATAAATTTTCATTACAGAAATTTATATTGAAATTTGATTCTGAGTAAGTTGAAATACAATTTAAAAAAAAAACGTTTTAATTTTTTTGTTTATTTTCGTTTTGTAACAAATATTGTCTTGTAACTTAAGATTTCTTTTAAAATTACAAATAGATTGTTTCTTTAATAAGTTTAATTTCTATCTGTTCTTTTTTTTTTGAAATTGCTAAATATACAATAGAATTCTATCGCGATAGCTGTAATGAGAATTCGTTTTGTTTACATTGGAAAAAGCGTCATGTGGGCGCGGAGGGATACTTTCAGATGCTCGGTGAGACGACTTGGTGTGATTTGACTCCGTAACTGTTTCTGTATTATCAGGTTAGCTTTGGGAGAAGTATAGAGGATAAAAACAAAAGTATGTATGTTGGATGCAAAAAGTTTGGTATAGATAAATCCACAAAGTTGGATTTGGCCATCATAAAAATGGCCAACAGAAAAAGTAGACAGAAAGAAAAACTGTGACTGAGAATAGAATGAAAATTAAGAATCCAACGCCAAGCCTAGACTATACCTTGATTCAGCATTATCTCATTATTAGGCTTAAATTGGATAATATCAAATTCATTGGCATTCCGGCATGGCTGAGAGGTCTGGGCAGCAATTTGGCATGAGGCAGATGTGTCAGAATCTGGGTTCGAATCCTGGCACGAGGCTTGGATGTTTCTTTCTTTTTCGATATTTTTTCTCTTCATAAGAGGCAGAAGTCACCTTAAGGTAGGGGTTCAGTGGAGTTGCAGGAGTCGGGTGTGGCTGGCCGCAATTACAGCTCCCTCCACCTCTTAGAGCTATCGGCCTTGAGTTTCCAATAGGGATGGCAGGCTTTTGTTGTAATAAGAGAGTATTAAAGCCGTCCTTTTCACAACCGCAAGTGAAGTTCCGCCCAGAGTCCAGGAGGGACCAGTATTGGGCAACTGCACGGGGCTTCAAGATCTAGTTTCTGTAGCTTTTTATAGCCAAAATATGAAATAATTTGTGTTTTGAATTCTTTTTATGGAAACAAATAAATACAAGTTGACACCTATTACAGAAATTTATAAAAATATGGGAATTCAATTAAAATATAGATCCTTATTATTGATATAAATAATGTATTATTATTGTAATTTTTTTTAAACTTATTATTTATAAAATATGTTTGACTTTATTCATGACAATTTAATTAGCAGATGAATTTATGTTTGAGAAATGGACTTTTTTTTTTTTTTTTTACTGTTATAAAGAAATACCACAATAAATCTTTAAATATTATCTTTAAATAGATAATTTTCTATTTGTTTCTACTTCCTTTGTAAAAATAATTCCTTTCTAGATTTTTAGATTTTTAATAAATCGTTTTATTTATTTTTAATTAATTACAAGTTAAACCTGAAAAACTGAATCATACTGGAATATTAAAAGAAAACATTAATAATTAAAAAGAACTGATAATGAAGATTCTAAAAATTTTTCACGGTAGCTTTGATTCAATATACTTTAATGAAAATATAAGTTATTTTAATATTTTTTAATGTGTGTCTAAATTTCATAAATTTCATTTGAAATAAAGTTTTAATGTAACATTTTCAATTAAATTCCCTTACTGTATAATTGTTGAATATCATTTATATTTGGAAGTTACATAAAGACAAGACACATTTTGAAAAAAAAAAAAAAAACTAATTTCTATTGTTTCTGGGATTTTTTATATTTGCAAGTGGCGGACAAATAAAAATAATTATTTCATTTATTTATCTTACATTTATGATCTTTGTGAATTTCTTCAAGATTTTCCTAATATTACAAATGTGATTTTTCCAGAAAAATCTTCTTTTGTCCATTTTGTTTTAATGTTCCGAGCCATTTGTAAGTCATTTGTTGCTGTTGTACTGATATACTCCTTAATTCCGCTCAGCCTAAACTCAAATTGGGTTCTATTTAAATGAAAGAATGCCTGAAATTTTAGTTCGTCATCTAAAAGATGCCGTGAAATTAAATTATTGAAATGTCCTTCTGTACTTCTTTTAAAAATGATATTACTTTTCTTTCTTTTTGGCTTTTGATACAATAAGTCAATTACGGTTTCTCTTTCGGATTGCTCTCTCAACAGAAACATTGCAGCCTTAGTGAAGGAATCCATTGACAATGAAAAACGCAGGAAATAATAAGCATGTCACTCTCTTTGCCTTGGGCTGAAGAGACCCTTCCCATGCAGCTCCACTGAACTCAACCCACAAGGTTTTTGCAATCCCAACATTACATAGCCTGGAGGTAAACTGCACGTTCATCTCTCCCTGCGACTCATGCAGCTCCCCCAAATCCTTACTTTTAGGGTGCCTCCTGGATAATAATATCCAAATGATAGTAAAGCAACAAAAATTTCCCAATGTAGTGTGTGACTCTACAAATAGTGATCCGAAAATGAATCTGGGGGCATGACGACCACCCTCAGAAGTTAACAAGACGATAAGATAAGGTAACTAGTGATTGAAAATTTATCTGAGTGCACAAACCTTTTATATTATGTTTCATGCACAGTCATAAGAAATGAAAGGAAGGAAAGAAAGAAAGAAAGAAAAGCCATAAAAAAAAATAGCAATATTGTAGAAGAATATGACAACTAATTCTGACAGAACAGCAGGACTAAGATAATTCATTAAAAAACTTCGAAACAGCAGAAAGATCAGAAAGGGCCAGATGACAACTGATGCCTTTGCTGTCAAATTAAAAAGAATTAAAAAATAAATAAAATAAAACTTATAAGACTGGGAAATGAAAGGATAAATAAATTCACTAAGCTTATAAAAATAGCTGTAAAACAGAATGAAAATACTGACATTTTCTTATTGGAATGCAAAATAAAATTAGTCCATGTAAGTTTACATGCTGGATTTAACATGGAGTGAATATTCCATAATGTATTATTAGGCATTTCATAATGGATTTGATTTCTGATGTTCTTACCTTTGAAGTTTATTTTCCAGACAATTAGTTAAGAGCAGAGTGAACATGCACATACAAGTAGTTTCCGACACATCAACTTCTCAATTGTATGGATGTTGTGATTCAAATCTATATTTTCATACTGTTAATTTATACACTTTAAATTATCAGTTCATGTGAAATTAGAAAACAATATAGAACAGTATATGTTTTTTGTGCTCAATGAACTACTGAGAGATATGTTCATTCATAGTAAAAGTGCAGCAAAACTAAGTTCATTAATTTGTAGAAAATACAAGTGACATTGATGATTTTAAGCATACATACTTGAACAAGGTGAATTCTTCGTTAGTAGGATTTAATCTGATGTATATGGTAAATCAAAATTGCAGATTTGAAGCACCAGATTTGAAATATTTTCAATATTTCTTTTCAATTCATAGTATATATTTAATTTAGAATAAATTGTTTACATTGATATGGCCCCCCCCTCCTTTTTTTTTCAGTTGGTACCAACTTCATTTTTCCTTCTTTAAGCTAGATTTTTGTTGGCCTCCATTCTAAATGTGTTTTTTTTTCATGTGAAAAATATGCAAGTCAAACTTATTTTACCTCTTTTGTTATCTTAAGTTTCTTTTGAAATTTACCCACACTCTTAAGAAAGTATCTCATATTTACATTTTTTATCATTTCATTTTTCAATAGTTTAAAAAGTAGAAGTGCATAATTTAAAAATCACAATTATTTCTCCATTAATATTTCTCTGACAATGTAAAGTTGACTTGAATAATGGCTTTCTAATTCTTAAAACTTCCTTATAAATTCTGTCATCAAAGTTTTTACAACATAAATGTCAACATATTGTTCTATTATTTATTTGATTTAATTTTTACAATTAAAAATCTTAATTTATTATTTATTAATGGATGTCAAGTCCAATGGATTTTGTTATTCATGATAAAGAAATTCAAATAGAACTTCAATGTAAATTTATAAAAAAATAATCCCTCCATGGCAATAGTTATCTGGAAGAACTCACTAAGAGCTAAAGGGATGTTTATTTAGTGGATGTCAAAGATCTTACAGCCTACGGATTAGAGCAGAACGGACTAATCTAAATATGGGTTTTTCTGAGATATCGAATTTGAGTTGATGTCACTGCTTTAATTTTATGAAATTAAGATTTCAAAGAGCTGTTTAGAAAGTGTATGTATGTGTTGTCAGAAAATTACCTAACTCCATTATTTCATATAGATAGATATTTCCCATACGAGGCTTCATGGTTATTGGAGAACCAAAGATAAAGGCTTCAAAATTTCAATAACCATCAGGACTATTGAGATTGGGTTATCAGATCAATGTTCACTTGCCTTAACCCTAGAAAAGAAACTCAAGTTTCTATTTTACAGAGAGCTGAATGAACCCTGGGACCCAACAGAAGGAGTAATTACCTAGGAAAAATCTCCGACCATATAAATGAAAAGAAAATGAGTTGGTATTGAAAAACAAACTTACCAATGTTGACATAAGAAATGTTGAAGTGGTTGCATTGCTGCTAATTTTTTTAAATTATTCTTTCCATAATCTTTTACCTAAAAAACAAACAAGTTTCAAAAAAAAAAAAAAATAACCTAAATATTACAAAATCTAAAAATTTAAGGATTTAATTCTCTCTTAAAACCTTTTTTCAACAAACATTTTAAATAGAGACAATGCCTTATTTTAGCATAGTTTCTAGGTCCCTTTAAATTTAATATGAAAGAAATGTACAGTATCGTCTACATGTGAAATACCTATATGTGGAATTGCAATGTACACTCTTTGACAAAAAAAATCAGCGCACCAAGAAGGAATTATCCAATTGAGACAAAATATGGTAAGCTTAATGTATGTACAGAAAACGAAATGATTAAAATTTCAGAACAATTGGATGGTTTATTGGACAGAAAGAGCTACATAAAGTGAGCAGGTCCAGACCATAACTCTCTGGTACAGAGCCGTGTGGTGTGCAATAGTAAGAGAGGAATCTAACAATGTCTGGGCATTCTTCAGACACAAATGCACCGGTCACGGGGCTCAGTTTCTAACGGGACTCATCACTAAAGACAATTCGTCCCCGAACAATACAATTCCATGTTGATCATGCCCGGCACCACTGCGATTGCTCGACATTGTATACTGGTCAGTAGTAGGGGCATAATGGGCACCGTGAAAGTTGATTCTGCTCCTGTAGTCTTCTACTAATGGTCCAGGTGGTCACTTTAGTATTGATGTTAGATGATTGATAGCAATGAATCTGGTGCTGTAACAGCTGCTATGACAATCACTATCTTCCTGTTCTGTCGTCGCCCTAGGCCATCCACTGCCCTCTTGTCACTGAAATCTACCGTTCAGGTCCCATTCCTGCCAGCATTGCCACATTGTTCCGACCCAAATGAAGAGCGATTTGTCAGTTTGTCTCCATCTAGTCTCATGTAGTCTGAAGACACGTCCTCTTCAAACCCTGTCAATATGGTCGTAGAGGCCATGAATTTGAGGCATTGTAATAGTCAAGATAGGAAAGCGCAATCAAAATCCACTGGAAACTTAGTTCCTGAAAGCAAGATTCACTCTTTGTATGCACCATCATGATGCTCAATTCCCATGCGCTGCAGCTCTGGCTATTATTCATTGGTGTGAATTTTTGAGCATTTGCATATTCAATTGAAAGGTTTTTGCATGTGAAGTTTCATGACGGGAGGATTATTTTTATGGGGTGGGACGATTCTTTTGTCAAAAAGTGTATTATGCACACTGATTCAATATTACATGTTAAAAAAAAAATGTCTATAAAGCGTTATCCCTTGATAAATGTTAACTATTAATATAAAATTCAAGTAGGCAAGTTTTGTTCAGTTTTAGAAAGGATCTATAGTAATGGAGTCGCAAATAAGTTGATGTTATGCTGTGTCCATAATGGACTCATTTTCACTTTTCCAATTTTAAGAATTTTTACCCTTTTTTTAATCTTATTTTTATTCGATAGTTTTCCACTACACTACTTATACAGATATAATATAGTGCAACGGCACAATGAAGGAAAACATACTCTTTTTAACTTAAAGGCCTTCTGATAATTACTTTTGTTTATTTATTTTTTTTAACCTTATTCTACTGATGTCTGTATCACTTTTTGTAGTTTTAATTTAGTTTAATATTATCTGAATTAAGAAAAATAAAATACAATGAAATACAAACAGGGTGGCCATGAAGTTCCCATA
>JAFIDM010000001.1:121238307-121273811 GCA_023159025.1 Thereuonema tuberculata
AGTCATCTCACTTTGCTAAAAATTCTACTAGTATTTTGTGTCTTGTGCATTTAGTTTTTCTTATCCTATTGCTTTCCTGACAAATGTACTCAAAAGAAAGTGAACCTCCTCGTCTTAACTTCTTGTATATGATGAATGTTAACATCCAATTATTATAATTCTTTTTTGTTAAACTAATCAATGGAAATTTTAATCATTCCATTCTCACAAATGAGAACAGTTTATGAACATTTATTTCTAATATAAAATTTTTGGTTATCCATTTTCAGAATACATTTTGCGCCACTCAGTTGTCCATTGTCAATCAGTTTCACACACATTCATGTCAACTTATGGCATGAAAACCACATGGTAATATCAGTTAATAGATATAATAGTATAAATAAGAATGTTCAATAACAATCTTTAACATGTCCTGAAATGGTTCTTCAGCTTTTTGTTTCAAATATGAAATCAGTCCAGAATTACATACAGTCCTGAAATAAGGCCTTGCAAATAATTCTAGTTTCCATTAAATGCAAATTTATTAAATAATTTTATATGCTTACAGCTTATCAGTTTGGGCCACAATTTCACTTTTTTTATTAACTGAAAGGGAAAGATATTTAAGCTACATAATAATTTAGAAATTATTTTTTTTGAAATGCCACTTTAAGCAATAATTCCTGTGTAATAAAACTGAATGGATTTATTTCATGACCAATGAAACCTATTATCCTGAAAGGGGGTAATTACTACAAATAAAATTTGATTAAATATTCTCATGACTTTTAAATTTCTATAAGTTGTTAAAAGTCCAGGTAATTTGAAATTACTTAAACTATTTTCTATGTACAATCAACAGGATACTTTATCATTTTTAAAGTATCTGAATTTTTCATTTACTTGCTTCACAATGACAAAATGTCTAATGTACTCTCTTAAATTTTATGCCTTCATTTGAGGTCTGGTTTCAAGAAAATGAGATAAGTTAGTTTCAATTATTTACATTAATTTCAATGAAATTAAAAATAAATAAAAAATACCATAAGGAACTCATATTTCTGTTATAAAATTACAATAACAGCAGTTATTAAAGATCTTTCTTCTTGAAATTGAGTAGTTATTACTGTCACTTGTCAGTGTTCCTGTTAAATCAACCATACTGATCTAAATTATGCATTTTGAAAATATCAACGAATTGCAAGCCTATACAGAGGTCATTTTTTGAAGGCCCTCGCAATATATATATTTATTTTTCATGTGGTAACTGATTTCAGCATATTACAACCAGCTTTCGATATAAGAAAATGACTTTGAAACAAATTATTAATTTACTAAATACACTTAAATGTAAAAAAAAATTGAAATAACTTCATTCTCCGCAACAGAAGTATACCACTACGTAAGAAAATATCGTTCTACTTTTTTTTTAATACATAAACATTACTGAATACATTCAGTTGAAGAGACTGAATAAATTTGACAATATCCTCACTTGAAAGTAATGTTAAATTATCCTTAGCAAAAATTAAAAAACAAAACAAAAACAATAAAGACACTTTTATCATACTTTGACATCCAAGGCACTATACGCCTTCGATTTTTTGAAGATTTTTTTGGAAATCGTTGCTTAGCTTTAAAATGCGGCCTCATTTTATAAACATTAGCTACAAGTTTCAGTTAAAATAAGTATTGCCTACTACAAAAACATTATCTGCACGTGCAGCGGAAGTAAAGTAGGAAGTTTAAGAAAATGTGATGCAAATCACGAAAATTTACTTTATTATATTTTATATATAGTGAAAAGAAACACACAGAATTTAAAAATGAAATCATTTAATTCGGATAAACAGCTATAATGTTTGCTATGTTTTTTAGATTGATATGATATTAGATTTTAATATTGTAAAATGGAAATCTCGTTTTACAGATTTTATATACCTTGGTCTTGTCCTCTGGTGGCAAATTTGAGACTGACAATGTCTGATACAGAAGATGGATTTACGAATTCCAATCTACCGAAAAAACCTCATTTAATATCTCAGAATTCGGATCATTCAAACCACACAGAAGAATCAGGGGATGAAATCGTAAGATTTGGTATTTCAGTATTACATTGACGCTGTTTGAGATTTCTTTTTTTTTTTTTTTCCTGTGTTGCTTCTATACAGTAAGAGTTAATTTTACAGTAAAAAAGGAGGTTATTGAGGGGAAAAAAAGCAACAACTCAAAATAACTATACAGATTGTAGTTATTTATAATTATGTGTATTTAAATCGAAGTTAAAACTCAGTTATCAAATGATCGCACTAAGATAATAAAACAAAAGTCTTTTGTTTGTTTGTTTGTTTTTTTCTTTTGTTTTTAAACTTTCCGATGTGATGACATTTTGATGGTTTTCAGGTTAACTTTACTTGATTCATAAATATGCTGTTAATTTTAGCTCTCATGAAATCGTTGCACCATATTGGTTACGTTTGTTTAGATTGCTAGTGATCTCAGGATGTTTCAATCTTTGGTAATAGATAAATTGAGATCGCAGTGTGAGGGATTGACATCATAAGGTTTTTTTTTTCGTAAATGCAAAGAACATAAATGAAAATTAACTCTTGACTTGTATATATTTCTAATGATTGATTTTATATCAATCTGCAAATTTTGTTTACTTAAAGGACTCGATATCATATTGTATTATACACATAAGGTCCACCCCATCGACAGTTTTTGCATTTATAAATTATGCTAATGGGTGTGTATTAGTAAATGTTGCCCAAAACGTTGATAGTAGCCGTCAGTAAACGAATAGTGCTGTTATAACAATACATGCTAATAGCATATGAATTCCTTTTGAATTTAGGGAGCGTCCATTAATTACATTAGGTGTTTTTTAAAAAATTTGCCCCTCCCTCTACTCCTTGGTGGGATCCCCCCTCCCCCTCACGTGAGATTTCAAAAAGTCGAAAAAATTATTATAAAATATATATTCACTGAATTAAAAAATTTTAGATTTTCATTGATCCCCCCCTCCCTTTAAATGAGATTTGGTGAGCTTTTTCCTTGCCCCCCCCCCCCCCATTTTGAGCTCACGTAATTAATGGACGCCCCCTTAAAGGAAAAAGCAGTAAACATTGTATAAGAACAGCATCATTGTTCACTATTATCGTAATTCTTGTTTGTGTGTGTATATAATTGCACTTTACATTTGTACACAGGAAATTACAGAGAAACAGGAGGACACAGCTCATAACTGGATACATTTTGTAGAATACCCTTCTAGTAAATGTTGCCTAATGTTCCAAGTACCATGGGGATAACATTAGTCTTATACAATTCATGTGATGATTTTTACTATTTAGTTGATTAGTTACCAGTATTGTTTCAATGTTTCGACCAATAGTAACTTACAAGCATTGTTATCATTAAGAAGCTTAAATCCTATCAACTTAAGGTTTTCGCATTTAAATATTTTTATTTTTTTATATCACTATTTCCTAAACTTTCAAATTGCAACACACATTTATACTGTTCAAGACCTTTTCCCTGTTCATTCCAGCTTGATTATATCAGTAACTTTGCCTGATATACATAATAGCAACACCCTAAGAGGAAGGCAAACTTTTGATGTAATAAATGAAATCAAATTTTAAATCTAAAGATGATAAACTATTAAACAATGTATGAAATGTTACGAAAATTCCAGCAGCATGTGAAGAGCCTTATACAACATGAGCTGTGCCCGCGGTGTCACCCGCGTTAAATTCAGCCCTTCTCGATAATGTTCAGTTCTCGTCGTGCCGCCGCCGCACCTGTTGATTGACATTTATGTTTACTGCTCCGCTCCTATTGGTCGTAGCATGATGTTATGAAGCCTATAACCTTCCTCAATAAACGGGCTATCTTAACGCAAAAGGAATTTTTCAAATCGGACTGGTAGTTCCTGAGATTAGTGCGTTCAAACACACAAACTCTTCAGCTTTATAATAGTGGTATGATACAGATTGGCCAACTGATGTAGACAGCTAAGAAAATGTTGAACATACAAAATAAAATTATTTTATTATAATTCAAAATAAGCTCAAATACACATACATTTATTGTGTTGCATCAGAACATTTTGTTGTTTGTTGAGATTCAATGGGATAAACATAAGAATTACTTAAAAGTGTTTTATTTCAAATTTGAGAGATATTGAAGCTTGAGCACCTGCATACTGGATCTAGAAGTAGAACCTAGCAGGACTGTAATTTCTGAATATTTAAATAAAAAAAAATTAATAACTAAGAGAGCCCTTGCTTTAAACTTGTTTAACTCTTTCTATTTCAGTGAATCTGAGAGAAAACCTAGTATTTTTTCTTTTTGTTTTTTAGTGTTTGATAGTTGCTGTTGACTATCTAAGAAAACTTAGAATGTGTAAAACATACTTAAAAATGTTTTTAAGATAATTTTGTCATTTACAAAAAACAAAACAAAGAATGAGTAAACCTCTAAGTATTGTGGAGAAATGAACCAAAAGATCCAAAAGCTTTTATTCAGTGCATTACATATATAGAATATTTAATAGTTGGAAGAGAGTATTTTTTACAACAATTTCAGCTCTTAATAAATGAAAATAGAAAAAAAAAGGATTGGTTTGTTTGATAAGGGCTCAGTTAATGAAGATACATAGAATTGAGCTTCTACTGTATGTAAAAATTGCTTCTGTTTTGTCTTTTTTTGTCGTAACTAATAAAAAAATTATATACTGTGTTAATAAGCATTCATTTAATTTAGATATATTGCTTTTGAAAAGAAAATGAAAAATATAATTTTCTTACAATTATGTGCTATAATTAATCAATCTTGACTTTCCAGTCTCGTTTTTCAATATTGTATAACAATTTGATCTCTCAAGTAAAATATAACTGAAAAATGTTCTGTTTTCTTAACATTGACTGGAATACTTATTGTTACTTTATTCATCCTTCAAGATGCGGCACTGTAGGATTACATAACATCACCTGTGTAATAATTTAGTTTTAAAATTTTGAAATTCAAATAACTTCATGTATTTCAACTTTCAATTATAACTGTAGCAAAACATTAAAAATAATAATACTAATAATTTGAAATTCATAAATAGAAATTTCATCACATTTGTGAGTATTTAATTTTTCATTTAATTGATATTTATAATGACAAAGAAGATTGTCTGAGATTGAAGAACTTTTCACGAGACTGTTTGTTGAAATCTTTTTGTAATGACAAGCAAAAATTAAAAAAAAGAAAAAAAACCAAAATCCTTTTTCTTCACCTTGTCTCATTTTTTATTTCCTTTCTTCCATTGTATATGTATTTTAAGCACTATCTCTAAGAACAGAAATTGATTTTTATATTTGCTTTAAATTCAGGATGAAACATCAAGTGTTGGAAGTGGTTCAACTGCAGATAATTCTCGCAGTGAAACCCCTACATACCGAGGCCGAAAACGAGGAAGAGGACGGCGAAGATTTCAAAACTCAAAGTTGAATTACAAATGTACATCCTATTTAAAGGTAATTTATGTAACTTGAATATCAAGATAAAATTTTTAACTCATTATCCTGCTTACTTGTTTTTATTATTATTAGTTTTAGCAATTATTAAACCATCTACAAAAAAAGGTAAAAATAGATGTGGATTCATAAAATTATGTATTTACTTACAAAGATTTGTAGAGAAAAATATAAAAATATTATTTTCCAAAAAATCATTTATAAAAATACACTCATTTACAAAAAAGTTTGTACACCATGAAGGAAGCATTGGATTCAAACAATTTTATTGGTGTGATGGTCGAGACAAAGGACAGGAATAATTACAATATCACAGCAGCAGAATGATGTCCCATAGAGCTGTGATACACAATAAGGTCACCTTTACTACCTCTTTGGACCACCTAGTCCTGGATACATGTGGTGAAATGATTGGGCATAGTCAAACAGACATCGTATTTTGTCGGGCAGCAGATTTACCCACAGTTCTTGCAAATAATGCTCAAAATCACGAACACTGCTACATGGTGACAACTGGTGGCCCATCTGTTTCCAGACATTTTCACTTGGTGACAAATCAGGCGAGCGGGCAGGCCAAGAGAGTTTCACCACATGACTCGTCTTCAAACAGTGAGCTACAATGTCATTGCTTCCATTGTTCCAACTCCAAGGAAATCCATTTTGGAGCAGAAATGAACCACCATTCATTTCTGAAATACAGAAATGAACCTTCTGCTAGGTTTTTGCTAGCAAGCAGTGAGCAAAATGGTGGTTAATGATAGGAAATAAACTCATATTCTTAGATAAGTAGACAGCACAGAAGGTAAATGGAATGGTGTTTGATAATGCAGGAACACTTTTATTATGGTATAATGATTATCCAGAAAAAGATAATACACTCATGTTTATGAAAATTTCAACACCATGAAGGAACCATCAGAATCGAAGGAAATCTATTACACACATTACTAATAGTGATACAAACAAACGATTAAAGTTTCATAGCAATGCAGCAACGTATAGTACTTGAAAAAAATCAGTATGGTGTAAAGCCTCCATGAGCTGCTACGGCGCTCACCTTGATATCGTCTAATGTGTATGCTGCCATCATTGTAATCCAAGTTGAAGTGGGACTCAACATGGTGCCAATCTGCATGCTAGTGGGTCTGTTCATAAGCCCATTGTAACCTGAGGCGACGATGGTTCAGGCCTAAGGGAATCCTTTGCAAAGGAATGCATGCGTGCAGTCATCTGCACAGCAGACGCCATCGAGCCAGACAATGTCAGGCCTGTTGCAGTGTTCCACTGTTGTGCTAACACTCGAGAACAAGCTGAACGGTCCATCACATTTTGTGGTCCACTTTTGGATTTTCGACTCGGCCTTTTCTCATCAGTCCACTGCTTCCATACTAGCAGCAATTTCACAGTATGAAAATTCTCCTTCACGCAAGCCGATCATTCGACACCATTTAAACTGCTTGCTTATATGCCGCCCTTCTATATCGACGAGGCATACTGACTTCAGTAGGCACGTCTACAGCTCACTGATTATGATAAACTACATGTCCGGATGCACAACAGTCCTCGACTTATTCGCTCTAACAGGACAGTTCTGAGGGCGCTGTTGAGTCTAGGCATGCGATTGCTTGTTGTATTTTTCACAAACATGAGTGTATTTAGGATAATTATGAAATTCTGTTAAATCTTAAATGATCTTTAAAAGACCCAACCTCAAAGAAAATATTGAATTTTGAAAATGTTTCAAAGATTTATGAATTTATATTCAGTTAGTCTACAATATAGAATATAGTTGGTGGCAATACACTAATGTAAAGTGCGATGGGAGGGGAAATACCGTGAAGGCATTACACCAACATTGTGAGATTCACTGAGGAGAATCGTGTTGTTCTGTTAAGAACAGATCTCTCTCATATATATGGCAATATGACATGGTTTATTGAGTTTATAGCATAATCACATTAATACCCGGTGTAACCTCCCTGTGCATCATTGGCCTGCACACTGGCATCCCAGTCATACATATGATGAAAATCCTGTTGCAGAAAATCATTCCAAGTCGTCGTGATCTGAAGATTTAATTGGTCAAGCTTCCCTGGCAGCAGTTGGGCTTCAGGTACACATGCTATCCAATCCTTTCGCATACATGTTCAGGAGGGAAGAGATCCAGTGAGCATCCTTGCCAGGGGAGTTGATGGATAACCTCTAAAGCACTTAGTATCACCTGTGGGTATCTAGGTAGATATTGTCTTGCTGAAAAGAGACATCATTGATATCAAATGGGAATGAGAGCAGGATTAGCTGAATAATTTTCCATAAAAATATGTAGTGCTGTTCTTTGACTCTTGCTCAGATATGAACAAGCAATAGAGCAATAGCATTCCACACAATGATGTCCTGTATGGATCCGCTATATATGCAATAGAAGTAATCACTCTCCAGGTCTCATCAGCTATGTACATAATCATCATCATTCCTTGGCAGAATCTACTTTAATTGCTAGAGACTACAGGACACCATTCCTTCTTCCACTTAGCTTTTTCTCTGCATCACTGCAGATATCTATGGGAGTGATATGAGTGAGTGGCAGTTAAGTGCACATTTCTAGAGTGACAGTGGCTCTGATGGATGCTCCTTGTGGTCATTAAGTCTTCTGCAGCATCCTTTCTGAGAAATCAGTCTTGACATCCATATGGATAACTGGGCTACCAGAAATATGTTTAGTGATGTGTGTATTTCTGTCATCTCGTCGCCAAGATCAATGCCCTTGGGATAGCTTATGTGTAATTCTTTCTGCAGTTTGACACCAGGCCCACAATATAACTCTGCTGAAGTCCAGTAATTTCATAAATGATCCACGTATGTGTTTACCAGCCATGATAAACATTTCACAAAGAACTGCACATTCCAACAAAAATGACTGATCCATAATTCTCTGCGCACGACCTACTGATGGCAGTGGTTTGATCTTTTCTATATTTGGAGCTTCGGTCACATCATCTGCCCTCTATCTCTGCTGCCTTGAATTATGATACTTCCAAATCAATTACTTCTTTCTTTCTTTTCTTTTTTTTTACTTTCCATTAATGTAAATTAAGTTTTAGGAAAAGAATCATTTTAAGGCATCTAATTCATTCTGTCTAGGGAACAATTACTGTAATAAATAATTCTGTTTACTGTAATCAGTTTGTTTCTTTTACAGCTGATGATGGAGAATATACCCCGAAACATGTTATGTATTGAAATATGAATTGCTTTTTTATTTACGAATTATTGTGTGTTTGGTCCTATGTTTATTGTATATCACACAAGATGAATGTTAAATAGCAAAGTTCAAGTTTTTGTCGCCAAGCGACAATATGGTGCTTTAAGGATGAAAAACATAAGAAAAGTTTATTTTTAAATGATAGTTACAGAAGTTGTTCAGTATGTGCTCCAGCTAGGTCAGTTACATGCTACATGCATAATACAGCATTATCAACAGTTGCATGCAGCATTTCTTGTGGAATGTCAGCAATATGCCGCTGTATGCTTGACTTTAGATTAGGCAGGACAATGCATCCCTGATAGAAGCGATCTTTCAGATATGCCCACAGTCAGAAGTCACATGGATTTAAGTCCAGAGATCATGCAAGTCAAGCATCTGGAAAACCTCTGGAGATTATGCGATGATTCATGAAGGTCGCACGAAGCAGTTCTTTTACTTGTCAACTAGTATGCAGTGTTGCTCCATCTTGAATGAAAACAGTGGTCTCTAAACAATTTCATTCTTGCAAGACAGGAATCATATGCTGAACAAGAAGTTCACTGCAACATGCATTCATAACGATTCACCTTACTGGTCCTTGACTTGTAATCTCTTTGAACAAAAATGGACCGAGAATAAAATTATTTGCGAATCCACACTATACGCAAGTCACATAAGCTGAGTGCAGTGGCTGTTCAAGAACAACATTAGATGTGACAAACCCCAAATGCGGCAGTTCTGTATATTCACTGCACCTTCTAAGCAAATTGCACCTCATCAGGCCACATGTTATCCACAGCCATCCTTTGCTAAAACTGAAGGGTGAAATCAGTGCATTCTGGAATCTTGAGGTGTTTGAGTTGTTGCACCATGTGGATCTTGTAGGGATACCAGTGTAAAATGGATCGCAGAACTTTTAGAACAGCGGACCAGGGGATGGACAAGTCACATGCCACTACTCTAGCAGTGGATGAAGCATTTTGGGTACTTGCTGTGGGGTAGGCCACAGCAACTTCTTCAACAATGTCCATAGGAGTGGGCTGCCATCCCCTTCCTGGTGCCACACTCAAATCTCAGTTTCTTCAAATTTTGTAATCATGTTCATTAACCCATTTTTTGACTTGGGTCCTCTTCGCATTCCTTTCAATCAGGTGATATTCTCTCAGTGCAGTACAGATATTGCTGCCTTTCTGATAAAACAATGTTACTAAAAGCGTGCAGTGCTTCTTTCCAACAGCTATATTTTTGCCTGGCGGCGAAAAGTTGAATTATTTGTTTGTTTGTTTTTTCAATGAAAATCGTGTCCGCATAGTCTAATTAGCATATCTACCAAGTGTCATTGTCGTATGTTCATTATGACCTGCTCCTGGTGCTGAGAGTAGGGTCAGTGTAATTATAACCACCCTGTATATATGAAGCAATGAAAGGGATCAGAACAACATAATTTATAAGCTAATTACCCCACATGAATAAAAGAACAAATTCATTAATGTGAATCCGGGCAACATTGCCCTCTAAAATAGATGCATTTCTTTATTAAATGTTTTGAAAGCTTTAACTGCAAGAATTCTGTTATTGAAAACACTTGGAGGCAACTCAGTTAATCATCTTTGCTAAAAAATTAAGATGGGCAGAAGTTAGAGAAAACTAGGGAAAACTTCAGCGATTGGATAAACTCTTTAATTTTCTATTCCTTTTCAGGAGGATCATGGGCAACCACTGTTCGGAGTTCAGTTCAATCATCACTTGCGCGAGGGTCAACCAAATGTATTTGCTACTGTTGGCAGTAATAGAGTAAGTAACATTTTCTTTTAATATGTCATTGTCAACTATCAGTCTTGCTAAACAAAATAAGTTAAAATTATTATACACCATAATTACTGGTGTAATTCCCCTCCTTTTTTTTTTTGGAAATTTCCTAGTACAAAAATGGGGAAGGGAGGAAAATACGCAGTGAATAGCAACATTAAGAAAAATCAAAGCTTAAAGAAATATTGTTGACAATAGTTGTAAATAGCGATTTTGTTTCTGCAGCACAGTATTCATTAAGTAGTTATTATTAACTCACATAATTTAATTAATTTTATACATAAAAACGTTTGATCAGCTAAGCCTTCTTGTCTACATTAATTTTTGCATTCTGTACGGCTTTTTGCAGCTTTAGCCTGCCACAACCATAAATCCACATGAAAAACTTTTCTTGCATTCATGTACCCATTCTGGGTATGTCTTTATACCTTTTTCTTGATAGCATATTGCCCAGATGTTGTTTGCATCACTAAGATTTATCCATCCCTCATCCAAAGTGACCACAAACTTCTACCTGTCCTATGCTGGGTGTGTCTTATACAGTTTCCTGCAGTTCGTTATCTGCTCCGAAATGTGGCATGGAAGGAGCTTGGGCACATAAGGCTTAAACTGTTTTTGTAAATGCATCTCAGATTTGATGATGTAGTTCACAGTTGCCTGTTTGGCACCTCCATGCTGTGCAGTGCTTTTTTGTGTTGCTGGATTCTGTTTCTTTACAAGAGATCTGACTTTTCGCACCTCCTCAGCTGTTCTCTTTGCTTTAGGGTATTCTTTTCATGGCATTTGTTCGCTGCTCATGCATGCTGGAAAGTTCTCTTTCATTTGCATAATTTCTTGACATATGCCATTTCTAGAAATCACAAAATCATTACTTTTGTACCTTTTCTGGGAATACTGTATACAAATAACCTTCTTCAAAAAGGGCAGCTATTCATCCCTCCAAGAATGGCATCATTCATGGAGGCATGTTAACAATACAACAGTGAAATTTGCAATGTTCTTAAAGCAGAAGGAAGCTACTGCACGTTAAACATGGTTATGTCATCGTGACTCACACAATTTGCATATGACACTCATTTCATTTCATCGTTATAAACATGAATCAACCTCTGTAGACATGATTAAACAAAAAATTATAGATTGGGTTTTTCAGGGAATCTTAAATCTGTTTCCAAAATAAATAAAGCTTTGTGGATAAATAGTCTGATACAGACAAAAAAATGTAGAAGATACTTAGACAAAACTTAGGTTCTTGGGGATCCCCATTGGAACACCATTATCGTTTTTAAGAAATTAGATTTTTTAATTTAGATCCTTTTTTTTAAAAAAAAAAAAAAAAAAAAAAAAAAAACAATTTTTATTGCACGGAAATAGCAATATAATAGTATATCTCACAGCCTTTTTATAGTTTTGACAGTCCTCTAGTTCTTTACTGCCCATTATTATCAATCTGTTTTGTTTATAGGAATATCATTTAATTTCTTGCATTTTCATACTGATATCAGTTAGTTATCTGGTTGATGTCTTTCCTGGAAAATGAAAACTAGAATGAATAAATGTATACTTTTGCTGTAAAGTTCAGATTTTCAGAATGATAACTGTATTATCCACAAAGTAATGCACTGTGATACGTGAAGCATCTTTTATTACAAAGCCCTACTGTCAACCCTACCTTATTTTGTTGAACTTCATTTGCTGTGTCCTAATAATTTCCAATCTCTTTTTTTTATGAATTTCAGAAAAAAAATATTCTTTCTCATAGTATGCAAGCATATCTGACACTAATTCAGCTTCATTGTGTAATTAACCATTGCTCAAATTCAGTACAGTTACAAACTGCAAAAATCTTTTGGTCAAAATGAGCCTAACTACATAACTTTTTTAGTGGCTTTGCTATCATTCCATTTTACACAATTATTGATTAACATTTAGTTATTAAAAAATGTCCACTAAAGTATAAAATTCAATTTAATAGCATAGTATTAATGTTTTTATTTCCTTTGGTATAAAAATGTTCAATTCTTTTTCTGTTCTCTCAATAACAAGTTTTCCCATTATATATATTTTCAATTTGTCTTTTTAACAGGTGAGCATTTATGAATGCTTAGATAATGGCAAAGTTAAATTGCTACAAGGATATGCAGATCCTGATGTATCCTTTTTTCAATTCTTTTGAATTTACAATGCTAATTAGATATTGAATGTATTATATTTGTATAATTTGGGTCCAGTAGCTGAGTGGGTAAGGGTGCTTGGCTGATGGTTGGAGGTGGCAGTTTCAATCCTCGAACCATGAGCAAAGAATATCCAGATTTCAGCATGAAGTTAACACTGTCGTAGTTTTGAATTAAAGTTTCTCACCACCATGACCGCTGGTGTCGACTTGCTTCTAATATTTGCCTGAAATAGAACTGTATCTATTTAGAGCAAGTGCGAGTTTTTCAGGAGCTTGTAAAGCAGCCATAAGACTCCAAATGGAAAGAAATTTGGACAACAGGTGATTCCAATGATGCTCTTGCCATTTATTGAAGAAAAAAAAAAATGGCAATGGATGGCACTGTAGCACTAGGTAACCATAACTAAGGTAAAAACAATAACCTTGTGTTACTCTAAAAACATAACTTAAATAATGCAGATACTGTACTAAAGTAACACAAGAATGAACGAAAGACAAGAAGCAATTCTGTCAAATTCGACTAGTTTAAAGTTCTGCTCCATGTGCCAAGGGCGGAGTGAAGAGTTTCATCAATGGTCATATGTTGCTTTCTAATTGGAGGTCGTGCCACAGTCGTGCATAATGTTGACTTGCTGCTCTATAAAAGGAAAGAAAGCTCTTCAAAAGCATTAGATACTTACCAGCACTTCACTAGCAATGCCATTGTTGCAGGAATAGTGCTTGGTGAAATTGTTCTATCAGAACAATAACAATGCAGCTGCAGCTGTTAGGGAATTCTGGCATCAGAGGCATGTAAGACATGAACCAATGTTTGCTTGCACTGTCCACAAAATGATTAGAAAATTTGAAGTAACAGGACAACTTGACATTCTACCAGGCAGTGATCGAAAACAAATGGACTCTTCTCACGTTGAAGAGTGGCTACGGCTGTTGTGGATTTGACACATCAATCTCCATGTGGTAGTGTAAGTGTACCAGCTATTGCCCATGCAGTGGACATGTCATTTGCCAATGTAAGGCTAGTGATGGTCAGATATTGCAGTACTGTCCGTACAAGATAAGGAGTCTACAGCAGCTACAGCACTGTGACAGAAATTTGTGTAACATTTGCGTTTCAGTTCCTGATGTGAATGACAGTGATGGTCATGGAACATTCTTTGGAGTAATGAAGCCCACTTCTGTGTAAATGGGCAAGAGAATTTTCTGTTGCACATATGGGCAACAGAAAACACTCCATATTATCCAGGAGGTCCTATTGCCTTCCCCAAAGGGACTGTATGGTATGGATTTACGGCTGATTTATCATTAGGCCATATTTTTTTTGAAGAGCTAACTTAACTGGGCCCCGCACCTGTTCCATAACCGAATAGTGGTATTATGACATGTTGGCAAATTTCGTGATACCAGAGCTTCAACAACGCAAGTGCCTTTAGGAAAACATGAAAATGCAAGACTGTGTACCACCCCAAATCTCCTGTTGTGTTCGAAATTTGTGAAGACAGCACTTTACAAATAAACCCATTATCAGTCATTATTTCCAGAGAACTTGGCCTCCCTGATCACCCAACCTCACCCCATGTGACTTCTGGTTATGAGGTTTTTTTCAAGAAACAGATGTATCGTGAAAGATATCAAACTTTGTCAGATCTGAAGGACAGCATTAGACGTCATGTTCTAACAATTCCAGCAGACGTATTGCATTCTGCAGTAGAAAATGCTGTTTTGCAAATGGAAAACGTTGTTAAAAACAATTGTGGACACATTGAACATTTGTAACGCTTTTCAAGTGATTTGTATTGCTGTAGTGCCATCTATTGTCCATTTTTTTGAACTTTTTCTTTCTTTTTTTTTTTCCAATAAACAGCGAGCACATTGTTTGAAGTACCTGTTATCCAAATTTCTTTCCATTTGGAGCCTTAGAACATACTCCAGCCCTCTATATACAGGAACTTTAATATTAACAACCCTGTATATCACAATGAGATATGGGCTTGAGTACTTCAATGAAATCATCCTTTTATTTACGAGGCCCATGGTGGACTTTTTTTACTGTGAGCAAATTTCATTACTAGATATGATTTATTATTCTAGTATAAGGCTTCCTATCTTTTGTGGAATAGTTTGTTCAAAACAGTAAAATTTATATAAGCTGTATTTAATTAAACAATTTAATAAATTACTATATTTAAAATTATTTATTTTATATTAATTAGTTTTGTATAAATATTAACTAGTGTGATTTGAAACTTCCCTTATTACACAACTGTCAAATACTGATAGAAATAAAATAAAAAGAATTACGAATAAAGAAGGTTGTTCAATTTGTATCATATGCTTAAATGGAAACTGATATCTTTAATTTATACTTGTCAGCAAGCTTCCGAAACTAGCTTCCATTTCTGTAATATTGATGTAAATAATAACAAGTTTCTTCAGCTTTGAGTTTAGTGATTTGAGATCATTTCAGACTGACGACTCATCCCTAACTCAATTGAGAAATATTTGTTTTTGGTGAATATTTCTTTTAAAGCAATGAATGAAGATTTAGTACCAATTACAAAGCTTTGTGATTGATGACAAATAAAAATATTTACAATTAGAAATTCTAGGAAATGTGTAAACTAAGAGTTTTACATATTATAGGCTGAAAATTGCTGACGTATAAAATATGATAGTACCCCTGGAGATGTAAAATTTTAAAAGTTGAGTAGAGTAAGTTGTTGTTTGAATTGTTAAGGTTTGGGGGGAAGTATTACAGTATAAATTGTTGTAGATAGAAAAATTATTGGTCTATGTTACATGTGCTTTGTTTTTTAATTAACAAGTTTTAGCATTTTCCTTAACTTTATCAGACAGATGAAAATTTCTATACTTGTGCTTGGTCATTTAATGATGAGACAGGTGTACCATTTTTAGCATGTGCTGGCTCACGAGGAATAATTCGAGTCTTGGACACAATAGCAGTCAGCTGTGTTAAAGTAAGATAATTCTTCAATTAGTTATTTATTTTTTATAATTTCAGTCTTTCAGATCTTCTAAAAAAATCTTGAAAACAAATTAACTTTCTAAAGTATTAATGCCAGTATTAGTGGTTTGTGTGAGATATATCTGTCATCTGCTGTGTGTATGCTTTTTTCCTTATTAAAATCTCCTTTATTGTGTGGTACATGATACTTGCCTCTTTAATATTTAATGTCTGTAATTATGTTTACTATTTAGAAGAATCTGTAGTTGAAACAATGTAGTTTAACAAACAGTCAACTTTAGAATGTCAAATTTCAGATAAGGAAAAAAAATGTTAAAAAAAAAAGTAGTCTTAGAATATCTGCCAGAGAGAGATATATATATTTTTTTTTTTTTTACATCATACATGATTCATTTCACCTTAATGAAATAGTATGGAAAAATGTGTCATCGGGCCTAGAAATTGAGCCTGACTTTTAGATATGAATTAGTTGAGATTGAATAATTACTGACAAGCTATGTCTTCAGAGGAATAAATATTTCCTTTGAATTTATCTGTGCCAATTCACTTGACTAATTATTAAATATGCTTCTAGTTTGAACTGGATTATTTTCCCAACAAAAAGAAAAAAAGGAAGGTAGAAGATATGATGATCCTTGTCTTTCAGCCAAAAAAAATAAAAGAATCTTGCTTTCTTTTTCTGAATTGGTGGGAGTTATAAACAAAATAATAATAAAACTTATTTGTCAGATTTGTTATCTGCCTACTACTTGAATCTTATCTAATCACCATGAAATCATCTCACATGCTCCATTATATTAATATTCAATGCCCCATCTTGTGAGCATTGAATACTGATATTAGAGTATTTAACATACTGCAAAGGCATTTTCCTGATGCATTTATTGATCATGACAGTGAAACTTCTAGGCAATGATAGATCCCATATTGCTTTCTTTTGAACACTGATCTAACTGGATTTAATGCCAATTCTGTTCCAAATCCAAGTCAGCACTGTTATATTCCACTTGAGCATCCAGATTTGTTGAAGCAAGCATTGACAGAGAATCAAAATTTATAAACTTAAATTTTATTCTCTTCTGGAAGATCATGATTAATTTCCACATTTCAAATATTTTTCTTACACCAGCAATAGAAAGAATGTTCATGATGTCAACATGAAATTTTCTCAAGCTAACATACCTCATCCCTATTTATGATATTCCTTCAGAACATTACTTTCAAGTTATCTCTTGAATATCTCCCTAAATGCTATTTCACTATTTCTTGCAGTGATCTTGTTGACATGTTGATACCAGCCAAGGTTTAGTAGACTTCATTAGCTTTCTATGGTTCTTCTGCATCCCATTGCAGACCTTTCAGTTGGCTGGATTCTTATATAGAGTAACTAAAAAGTTCCATAAAAAGGAATTGAGATTGATTATAGATCCTTAGTCAAATAGTTTGACTCCATTCCAATTCCAATCCAATTACAAAAAACAAACAAACAGGAAATATAATTTATTTCTCTTTCACAAGTGCTCAACACATTGATATCTATCTATTTTGGCATAAATAGAGTTCTGTAAAAGTTTCTTTTAATGTGACTAAATGCAAAACATGCATTTCTTATAATTATAAAAAATGTGCTTCCTGATAAATTTTTCAGAAAATTCATCAGGAAAGGAAGGAACTTTGTTCCAAAATTTTCCTGCCTGAAAAAATTAATTCATTCACTAAAAGTTCCAAACTTATCAACCCCATGGAATGTTTATACTTAATTTGTATTGTATTGAATTTGATTCCATCACCATTTCTCTTTTCTTTGCAGAACTTGCTATCTAATATTCCTGGATGTGTTCATCCTACGTTAGTTCAATCAATAAAATTATCTTACTTTTTAAAAATAATCATAGAGGCAATTTTATTTTATAGTTTCACAGTTTACTGCTTATTATACGGGACTTCTGGATTAAGAAGTTCTCTGTCTTAAGAGATTTGTGTGTTTTTAGATTGAGAGGAAGGCTTGCATAAGAAATACTCTCTTGAGAAATGGAGCAACAGTTTTCCTTACTGCTTTACTTAGTTACACATAAAGCTTTGGATATCTGTAGGTTTCATTCTAAGAACCTTGCTTTGTTCCAAGAGTATTTTTTAGAAGAATGAGGAAACATCATCATCATATAATACATATTGCAGATTTTATTTTTTATTCTTTTTATTGTTTTAAGAATGTACAAACTAATTCTTATAAATCTATTCACAAGTATGGCAGTAAGGTGGTTTTAATCGAATAGTAAAAATTTGCAATAAATTATTTACCAAAAGTAATCTTAGCCTGAATTCCTTGGGATTTAAAGGCTAAAGTGAGGCACAAGAATAAATAAACAGAATAAGCAAATTGAAGTGTAGAAGAAGCTAATCTCTTGTTAATTTTCATTTTCTTATAATTTATTCTAGATCATTTGTTCATTTAAATGTCCTCAGTGGAAGATTGGTATCTACTCAGAAACAGCCATCCTAAATATCCCACTGCTGAGAAACTGCTCTAGAATTGAAAAATTTAGTATTTGCAACTTGTGTTAGTTACTCTGATGTAAGGACATTTGTTTTCACAAATTAAGCTAACATTTCTGACTACTAAAAAATTTTGTATTTTACTTGCAGCGAAGTAACATTTACAGCCTCTTTTTTTTTTTTATTTCTCAAGATTTGAATCTCTATCTGATGATGTACATTTTATTAGATGGTCTTGTAGCTTTATATTCTTAAAAATTAAAATATTAGAAACTCACATATCCATCGCCTAATGATTTAACATGCAAACATGAGGAAGGGAGTCAATTTTGAGCAGTGGGAGGAGTGGAAATATGGGGACCAAAATAATCATGCCCACATTTTAAGACCATAAATAAGCAGTGTACAAAATTTTAAGGAAAACTCTCTTATCTGTTTTATCTTAATGCAAAAAGGAAGATGAAAAAGTGTGTAGTGGAATAGTGCTGAAGTATGCTCAGTTAATGATTTGAGAAAGAATGTTGACTGACAGATATATAGGGTGTTTCTTAAAGGTATTGATAAATATCAGTGACAGGTTCTATGAAGAAAAAAATCGATAAAAAATGTTCAATTAACATAGGGTCAGAAAATGTTTATGAGTTAATATCATTTATTACATTATATGTATGATGTATTAAAGCACACATAATACTGTATGTAACTAATGTATACATTTATTGTGTATAACTTTCCAAAAATTACAAAGAAAAAGGATTCTACTTGTTTATTGCACATGTAAATTCAAAGAAAACTGCTGTTAGTGACTTTTTTTTTTTTTATTTGACAATTCAGATGAGTTTTCCTGTGTCTATAATTGTGCATTATGAAAAATTTATAATACCATTTCGTGAAAATGAAGCTTCATTAGTAAATAAAATTACAGAGGCAAAGTTAATGGTATCCACACGGTGAGCAAGTAACAAATGACAGAACTGCAGCCTTAAAAGAAAATCTGCAGCAGTTAACCCTTAGTCACATTGAAAAAAAGTAGGGATATAGTAGCTCCACATGAAATAATTCCAAACTCTTGTATGCAAAATCCCTTCTGTTCTCGTTATTGTCCTACTACTTATTCCTGCATCAACAGCTACAGTCAAAATTCAGTTTTCTCTTTCGGGAATGCAACACTTTTTGTCATTCCATTGTTTGCCTGAGACTCAAATGTATCCGTTTCTCTAAGATGCTGATGTATGGCAACATATGTTGCATGGTGAGGTATGCCTCTACCCCTGGAAAAAGTTGTTAGTTGTTAGTGCTTCATGTCCATTAAGTCTACCATTTCAGAAAATGAATACACATTGATACTGCTAGCAGTTATACAACTACATATATATAAGAAGAAAAAGAAATGAATTTTTTTCTTTTTGGATTTTTACTAACATATTTCAAGTACATTTACTGTAAACTTGGTAAAAATCTTGTAATAATGACTAGCCTGTGATATTCACCATGAGCATGAGCATATTCAGCTGCTGGCTGTTGAAATAAACAAAACAAATATATAACACATTGTTCACCTTCAGCGTCATCAATAGTCCCAATTGATATCTAGAAAACAATGCATTTCCAACCCTATGTTTACTGGACATTTTTTACCAATTTTTCTTTGTAGAACTGTCATTGACATTGTATACACACACATTCTAGGCATTTGTTCAGCTATCCATCACAAAGTGGAAACTGAGCTTGCAACAATTGGCAGAAATGAGTCAATTTAAGGACTGGGGAAGGAATGGAGACCAAAATAAATATGCCTGTTGTTTAAGTTGGATCCTAAATTATCAACATATCATTTTGTCTTATAATTTTAGTCTTATATATGGACAACAGACAAACAAAAAAAAAGTGTAATTATTACATATAATGTTCAAGTGAAATAGTAAAACTTTCCATCCCAGTTAATGAAATCAATTTCTAAATTGCTTCTCAACTTACAAGACCTGCAGAGGTATGAACTTTTTTTTAGAAGTTATTTGAGCTGCTTTTTGCATAACATCTGATTAATCCAATTCAAACTGCTTGATAACCAGAGCATTAGCCAATATGCCACTAGATGGCAATGCATCACAGTAAGCAGTCTGTAAAGAAGAATGTTCAGTTTTTACCTTCGTCTGATGAAGAGGCTTATGGTCTCGGACACCATTCGTTGGAGCCGAGACATATACGTCGAACATCTGACGGGCCACCGCCAGTTTGCGGATTAATCTTTAAATCTCTCTCCCCTAAACCCTCTCTTCAGGAGCAATCTGCTTCACCTACCCCAGCCTTAGCTGCTCGGCAAGGACTGCGGGTCTCCACCTTCAATTTTCATTATTTTCACATTTCTCCTTCCCAATAAAGAATTTTTTCGAAGTATATACTTCACAATATAAAAATATTAATTTATACATAGTCTTATATTCACAAATGAAACTGCTAATTCTAGTTTGAATTTGACGCACTCACCAAATTCAAGGTTAGGTAAAAAATTCTAAATAAGCATTGATTTCCTAACTATTTTGTCTTGAAGCAGTTTTTTTCTTAATATTTATATATAATTTTAGTATTTCTTGGATTTTCTTACAGCATTATCTTGGTCATGGTAATGCCATCAATGAACTCAAGTTCCATCCAATTGATCCAAATTTGTTGTTGTCTGTCAGTAAAGGTAGGTATTCAAGCTTTTCAGTAAAAGAATATAAATTTAAAATTGAATGAAATGCAAAAGTTGCCAATAAAATAACAAACTACAGTTTTAACAAAATAATTATCAGTTATTTAAAATAATAATAATTCAGTTATAATAATAATCTTTATAATCATTTCATTTTAGATCATGCATTACGATTATGGAACATCAAAACTGATCAATGTATAGCCATGTTTGGGGGCGTTGAAGGTCACAGAGATGAAGTTCTAAGTGCTGTAAATAATTTGAACTAATTATACCAAAAAAAAAAACTTTTTTTTTTTACTTTTAACAAATTGCTCAGTTTACTTTACTGAAGATTTAGCCTACTTTCCTAAGCAAAATTAAGTTAATAAAATCACTGTCTGGGTCTGTAGCCACCTCATCCCAGGGCCAGATTTCCGCCTAGGCCAAAAAGGCCCGGGCCTAGGGGTCCCAGCCAGCCGAGGGCCCCGCCATATTTTTTTTTCCTTTTTTTTTTTGGTTGTTGAATTGGAAATTCCATTTTTTTTTTGTTTTTTGTTTTTGGTTGTAGATTTTCGGGATGGGGGGGGGGGGGAACGCAAATATCAAGTGCCTAGGGGACCTGGGTGTTTAAGTCTGGCCCTGCCTCATCCAATAACTTCTGAACCAGTGAATGGCTATTAGCATATTTGCGTGCAAGAAATAATCTTATTTTTTGTACTTGAAAATTTCCTCGTAGAAATTTTCATACGAAGGCAACTAAATTTTGCCTAGAAAAGCCACAGTTGCGGTTAATTCCTGCTGGATTTCCTTCGGGATCTAATAATTCTTGTAAATGTACTTAATTAAAATTAATTAGATTTAAGGATTTAATCACTTTATAGCAAATGGAAAATTTGTTGATAAGTTGTCATTCAACAGACATGACAATTTACCAGTATAAAAGCAATTTACTTTCTTTTGTTTTCATGATAGAAAGGAAAGAAAGATAATTAAAATATGCAACAGTTTTAGTGAAGTAGGCTTCATGTTCCTTCAGGAAATTATTCCAAACATGAAACTTGTAATATAATAAATTTAAATCCAAAAGGCATTTTTCTTGTATTAATTAAATTACTAATTTGTTTTAAGGATTTCGATCTACTAGGAGAAAAAATTATGTCATGTGGTATGGATCATTCTTTGAAAATGTGGTACATAAACAACGAAAGATGCCGTAAAGCTATTCAAGATTCTTATACCTTCAATCCTATCAAAGCTATGAGGTAATAAAGCTTGCAAAAAGTCTATTTATATCCTATTAAACTTTGCAAACAGTGAAAACTTTAACATTGAAATAATTAGTTATTTTAACATCATAATTCAGCAAAATTTTAAGTTTCTTAATACCTTTAAAAGTAACTTTTAAGGTCCTTAATAAGGTAAAGCTCAGAACTAAGAAAATTCTTAATTAAAAGCAAAATAATACACTATACTTTCTTACTTTGTAATAAAAGATCCCATAGACTGTATAAAAATGAAATACGTACAACCATATGGTTGAACGCATCTATATTATTACATATGTGGATAAATCGAAGTGTATAGAATATGTTACTTTATTTTTTTTTAATTATCTTTATACATAATTATTTTAATAACAGAGGAATTCTGATACTATTACTTTTAGGATTTTCTTTAATTGAGATTTTGTTTTTTATAAAATGGAAAATAAAAATAAACAAGGCAAAAATTCAGTCTATATATATAGATATAAGGACATTTGTACGAGGCGTATTCAGAAAGTAAGTACCGTTCGGCTATAAAGAAAAAGGGAGAATGTATTTTCAAACAATTTTATTTTTATCCGATTCTACAAACCTTAAACTACTTTTCTATGCAGTTTCCACCATTGTTGAAGCATTTGTCGTAAAGGGGCACCAGTTTTTGTATCCCCTCCTTATAACAGTAGGCCTCTGTGAAGTAAGTCAAGAGCTTGCTGGTTGCAATCGTCTGCTTCCGCCCCATGCTTCCGTTGCTTCGATTTCGGAGTCACATGAGATACCATGTTTCATCACCTGTGACAATATGGCTTAAAAATTCATCATCTTGTTCGCGGTATTTCATGAGAAAGGTCAACGCATTGGCAGTCTGCTTTTTTTTTTTATACATATGCTCCTCAGACAGCATCTTCGACATCCAGCATGGGCACAGTTTCCGAAATTTCAAACGATCTCTCACAATTTTGTAGAGAACAGTTCTTGAAATTGTTCCTGTTCCTGCATTTGAAGAAGTTCTGTGGTGGCCAGCAATTCTCCAACGATGATGATGTCAAAGGTGTAATGCAAACATGACTGTCTTCACAGGCAGCCCAAATCTACGAGAAGGGGATACAAAAACTGGTGTCCCATTATGACAAATGCTTCAACAATGGTGGAGAATTCATAGAAATGTAGTTAGCGAATCAGATAAAAATAAAATTGCTTGAAAATACGTTCTCGCTATTTTTAATAGCTGAACAGTACTTTCTGAATACATCTCGTATTTAAATCCCTCCTAATTATGCTTAATATTACATTTTTTATATAAATTTGTGTTTAACTTATATTGGAAAGATGCAAAAGATCTTTCTGATGCAATGGATAATATCTGTAAAATGTAATTGGTGAATGATAGATTATGAAATCAGTTTTATTCATTAAAACTAATATGCAAAAACAATAGCATAATTAGTGTTAAACAGTTTTGTTTGTTTTTTTTTTTTGTTTTTCTTCTTCTTTCTTTTTTTGTTTTTCCACCAAGATCTTCAGTTAGATATAGCAATACTAGCATTTGTGATTGAAGTATTTTTTTTTCTTTTTTAGGGCTTTTGATCCTTTAAAACAGCATTTTCCAGATTTTTCTACCCGAGATATTCATCGAAACTATGTAGATTGTGTTCGTTGGTTAGGAAAATTTGTATTATCAAAGGTAAGTTTAATGTTTGCACTGTATTAAAATGAACTAAAAGAAATTCATTATGAAAAGTATTTCTTTATATGCATTCCTTCTTTTCAAATTGGCAAAGACAGGATCCAAAAAAGTTTCTAATAATATTTCAAATTCCATTCCTATTAGCTTTGTCTACATAGTAGAAGATGGATGATCAAATAGTTTTTATTTGGTTATGATATCTTATTTCTTTTTAATAGACATTAATTTGCATCTGAATGATAATAGTCTCCATTTCTCACTTTGAAAGATTATCTAATCTTACGAAAAATTGCAGTTAATACATTCTCCAGTCTAAAGATCCCCATAAAAATAAACACAGAAAAAAATAATAATTATTTTTAAAGCAGATAATTAACAGTTGAGGAGCCAGATCAGAGGAACCATGGAACAAAAAACAATCTAGGCATATTGAGGACGAAAGACCAGTTAAAAAAAAAAAGTCCCAAAGTTTCACACAAAAATAATTTGTTTGGCAGATCAAAAAATGAGGAGTGACTTGGCTGAAGAACATCATATTGAAATTCAGGTTCCCAAAATTCAACGTCTCCACTACAAACGGATTTGACTGAAAAGTCGCAGTAGATTTACATTGAATGATGCCTTTGAATTATTCAATTGAAATAGTATTCCACTAGAATTTACCAAGAGAGTAAATAAAAGAAAAGGGGTACATGCTTGTACTGAATAACAAAAAAAAAAAAAAGATAATTTTTTTTATGAAAGAAAATTTCCGCCAGTACATATTAACAAGAAATAAAATTTATTAACATATAAAAAAATAAGTTATAACAACTTAATTAAATTAAATATAATGTATATAATTGACATGAAAAGTTATCAGATTTCTAGACTCACTGATTAATACATGTAAAATAAAACAATTCTTTGGCAAAAGGCTACAATGAAAATTTAAATGTTATTATTGGACAGCCTAACAAAATAATTATTACACAACTGAGATAATAAGAATAATAAATAATAAAAAGTAAATCAAGAAGGTCTGTTACTAGGGACTCTAAATAAAAAAAAAAGATTTTACACAAAGGATTAGGTACAAACTCTTATCACAGCAACTAACACATGCAGATACAGTTACTTTAATTTCATACTTCACTAGATAGAAACCATCCCATGGAGTGGAAATCTCCGTTTAAAAAATGAAGCCTTGTCTTTCTTACATGTGAGGGAACACTTTCTCCGTATAACAACAAAAAAAGCTTCTAATCAATTACAGGCTAGAAATCAAATAAGTGATCTATTGATACCCAACTCGTCAGCCACCAAGTACCTACATGTGTTCATTTTAAGAGTCACCCACGTACCAATTGGGAACATCAACCCTAAAAATAAGGGAGAGAGGAAAACCGGATGAGGAGCTTAAGTTCCCCCAACACACACACAAACAGTTCAATAATGCTAGATTAAAAACCACAAAAAAAAAAGCTTTTTATAAAGCAAGAAGCTTTTAACATAGACACTTTTTCCCTTAAGGTTCGTTTAGATAGTTCTTTCTTGATTCAAATACATTTTTTTTTTTTAATTTCAATCCTTAATTAAAAGTCTTGAGTTTTAAGCATTTTTAAGAAAATTCCTATTTATACTCCATACCTCTATAAAGTAATTAAACAGGAAAACTGACTCAAAAGCCATTCAAAAACCAAACAAAAAAAAAAAAAACAGGAAAAATATCAAAGTATTGTTTAATCATATATTTTCATCTAGATATTTAGTGATCTTCATTGTTAAAGATTATTTGTCCATGTTGTATTTTGCACAAAAGTTCTCTTTTAAGAATCAATTATTGATGCATGAATCCTTTGGCACCATTCCCTCTCCCTCCCACTTCCAAAATAGAGTGTGTAATGGTATGTGAAAGAAAAGTAAAGACACAGCTCTGCTACCACCTTTCCCCAGATTAAATGTTTCTTAAAGGAAAGGAACAATAAACTCCTTATCTGTAGAAAGAAGCAAGTGTTAAAAGTAATTTCTACAAAATAAAATAAAAAATAATTTTATTTCGTTAAAATTAAATATTTAAAATTAAAAACTCCCATTTTGGGCATGGGGTAGAATGAACTACTATAGTTAGGATCATCTCTTACATGACTATACATCATTCTATAAGTCCTGCCCAATTGAATTAGAATCAAATGGTCTGAGATGCATCAAATAGTCCTTTTTCATCTTTGTTTAAGCTTTTTTTTTTTTTTTTATTGTGTCACGTTTCTCTTTCAGCCAACTCACTCCTCACTCTCCTTATCATCTTCATCTCACATTTCTGGTTGTTTTTTTGTTTTGTTTTTTATCCAACTCCGAACATATTTTTTTCATGACCTCATTTCCCAAGAATCCCATGCAGTCATTTCACAGACGATAACAAAAGAGATTAAGAAAACCATGCATAACGTCTGTAATAAAATGAAAACTTAAAACAAAATGAACAAAATGAACTAATGTAAAACACACACACACACACACACACACACACACACAAGAAATTCAATTTCATCTTCAATGATAACTTAATGCAAGCCATTGATATCATTGTTATTGTTTCAATGGTTCTATGAAGCTTCAGAGTGTGGCCCTTCTATGATTTTTTTTTTCTTTTGTTCCTAATATTTTGCTTTCATCTTCCTATGTTTAAGAAAATATTGTGAAATTGTTTGCTGCTGCAACCAACTTACAAACCCTATCTCAATGATTTCCTCAACATTTACTCAAATTATATATTTCATATAATTCCCTCAAAATGTAAGTCACATTCAAATTTAAATCTTAAACTTTTAATAATAATCAATTAATATTTGTATGATTAGCTGTTGTGTTAATTGTGGATTAGCTACAAAATTTCCAGATCTGTTTACAGCTTTTTAGTTCATGCTACTTCTTGCTTCTGCTCTGCATCAGGCACTCTTTTTGTAATTAAATTTAAAAATTATTTAAGAAGAAGAAAAAAGCTCTGTAGAACAAATTGCAGTTATTTCTATAGAATAAGATTTACTTTTAAACTTTAGTAACTCAAAAGCTGTAAGTAAATTTGCTAATAATAAAGCTTAAAAGAAGAATTTGGCAAATAAATGTTGTCATAATTATTCCAAAACACAAACTCTGTTAGTTTCATTTCCTGTTCTACGTTGATTTAAAAGAATATTAATTTTTAAACATTTGTTTCAGTCTTGCGAGAACTGTATTGTTTGCTGGAAACCAGGAAAACTGGAACAAGAAGAAGTGAAACATGGTGAAACAAATGTTACTGTAATTCATAGATTTGACTATAAGGAATGTGAGATTTGGTTTATGCGATTTTCTATGGATTACTTTCAGAAGGTAAGATATTTAAAAAAATTTTTTAGCAAGAAATGGGAAATAAGAAATCCCTATTTATTAAAATATGATTAATTCATTCCATGAAAAATGCTTAATTAAAAATAAATAAATGTATGATGTGTCTTCTTTTACATTATATTTTATATCTATTTACCATTGCTACTAAAGGTTATTTCAGATTTGTTTCAATCTTTTTTAGCAGCTTTTATAGTGAGAAATTAGGTAGAATAAAAAAAAAAAAGTTGAACATCTTAATTTTAAATCAAAAAGTTTTGCATGTATCATCTCAATCTGTGATTAAAACAGTTCAAAAGTATTTATCCTAAGAAGCTGAAATTTTAAAGTATGTTTTGTCTATCAAATGTTAGATTCGTACTCATTTTGTTGTATGTTCGATCTGCAGTACATCCTAAGAGTCAGAAAAGCCAATGTACAGCGCCATCCAATGCCTTAATCGTATCTCAAAAGCTATTTCAGAATTCTGAAACTTTAATGTTAAATGTTTCTCAGTGTGAGTTTTTTATTGATCAAGCTGTATTCTTATTTCCTATTTTGGCCTCTAAATGCAAAGTTTGATTTTATCCAATCTATCAGATGTAGATATAAAATAACTTCACCTTTCTTCCATGAGTATTTAAAATTTATGTATTTGAAATAAATATACATTTAAGATGAAATAGAGAAAGATTATTGAACAATTTGGTATATCAGATGTAGCTTTTGTCCACTGCACTGATGTGCACCTTCCTAACAAACTGATATACATCGTCATCTCAAAGATGCAGCCCACTAAGTTATCTGTATTTCTTGTGGTACAACCATAGATATTAAAGAAAGAAAAAACTATCTCCATTCCAGCACAATAGGATGAGTTTTCAAGATAGGAAGGCCTGCAGTTGTCAAAAATTCATCTAACTGAATGTCGTGTATTGCATTCGTTTTTGATTGTTGAGGTTTCACCAGATTTCTGATTTTTACCTATTAGGCACTTGATGACCTAAGGTTCCAATTAGCTTGCATTGGATCAAATAATTGCATATCTATAGATCCCTGGCTGATGACATTTAGTCCATCATGTAATCAGATTTCATATTCTATGCTAGTGCCATTGTTCTCACAGTATCTATTACATCCATGTTAAAATAGTTCCTGAAGTACAGTCAGTAAAAGGAGAATGTTATTTATTCCAATTCCTGGTGATAATCAAGATTTTTTTTTTCTTCTTTGTTTTTTTTTTTTTTAATAAATCCTTTTCTGTATAAAACTAGTAGGTCCTGTTGATGTTCTTGATTTGTTTGATCTGAGTCATTTTATTTCCATTCATCATTTTTGGTTAATAATGGCTCTTATCCATGTGGTTAGCAGTCATTTATATGTGAAACTTCAATAAGGCTTTGGGCACTTGCATTTGCAGCCATATGACAATCTCAGACAGATTCATTTGAATTACTACTTGCAGATTTCTGTTCATTTGGCTTCTAGACACCAGTGGTTTCCATGCTATACATTAATTCTCTGGTGATTTGTCAAAAGGAGTTAAGTCCAGCAACAACAGATGAGAGACAATGAAGTCTACAATTGGCCCTTTTGAGATAATATGTTCAGTCAATCCGTTTTAGATGCATCTATGATATGCCAAACTGATCTAAGTCCACTGCATAGTTCAGCTTTTATACGTAAATAAAACTTGCATTCTGCACTCTGAATTACACAACTTTGAACTTTCTTTTTCATTTTCTCCCAACTGTTGTTACTGGACTTAACTCCTTTTGGCAAATCACCATCAGTTATTGTATTTAACAGAAAACCTTAAGTATTCATAAGAGTTTGTGCAAGATATCAGCATGAAGAAAGAATAGATTTTAACTTCTCATTAAATGGCTCTAAACCCTTTTAAGATTAAATGTTTGCTTCTAAAATTCTCAAATATTTCATTATTGAGCATAGTTCTTTCAGTTTTTTAAAACCCACATTCAGTTCTACCTACATTCTGAATGAAATCAAAAACAACATCTAGCTTTACTAGAAAAGAGTGCTTGATCCTATAGAAGAAGGGTGGCCAAACTGCTGCTTTTGCCAAATCACATGAACTGCTTGTGGACTATGTTGACTTGAGCCCCTTTCTGTATCGCAATTAATATAAAAAATAAATGAAGAAATTTCAAGCTCACAGATTTTACCACTGAAAGTTCAGTGGATTAAAATGTAAATCCACTGAAAGAAATGTAAAGAAATTTCAGGTCAGCAATTTTTCTTAGATGCTTCTGTAGTTCATTAGTGTATTAAATATGCTCATTATAGTTAAAATAATAATTTTATCAGTCAGGATTTGGAAACATTTGGTATTTATATATATGCACATTTTATACTGTATATGTGTGTATTTTGTGATTATCGAAACTAATATGATTTAACAGTTTAAAAAACTACACGTATGAGTAAATATTATTACATACATGTATTAATATTTATATAAAAAAAAATTGTTACAAAAATTTGCATGTAACAATAAAAACCTGTGTAATATTTGTTCACATCTTGCTGCTCTCAAACATCTGTATGTGACTGTTGCATTAAGGAAATCTGGCCACTCCTGCTATTAAATATGATTATCTTATGATCCAATTTTGAATGATTTCTCTACTGCATTATTTTTATTTTTTAATATTTCACTCGTTAGCATCAATCTCATCACTGAACTAGCAGAATGGCAATGTTTTTAGAAGACTCAATGTTTGCTTATTTAAAGGAGAGAGGGAAAATCTTGAATGAATTTCTTCATTTCACTGTCAACACAGATTGCCTTAAAAATGAGCATTTTAGAAAAGATTGTGACTTTTGTCTTCAGAATACTTGTTACAGGAAAATAGATTCTTGTTTTTTTTTCTAATGACAAGATCTTCAATAAATAAAGTCTTATTAAAAGACTTAGCTAAACAACATTTATTTATTTCTTCAAATACAACAAACCTAGTTCAGCAATTCCATAATTAAATGAATTGCCTATCTCCAACGAAGAAAAAGATATGCCGTCATTGTCTTATCAAAGGTTTTTTTCATCAGATTATATTTGCAGAATGAATCAGCAATGATGTAGCTATGTCACTTTTAAAGTAAAATAAGTTTAGTAATCAATAAGAACCATTCTCCACCTTATTAACCTTAGAGGTTATAACTTTGCTTTTACTCAAATGATCATCAAACCTTAGATGGCAAAAAAAATGTACGGCTTGAGATAAGTTCTTAGCTGTTCTATTGCACATAAAAAAATCAAGCCTATCAGTCTCTCATTCATTCACTCACATGTTAAGTAAAATTGAAATGTAGAGAATATTAAAAAGGAAACATATTTAAGGTAATCTGTGTTGAATAGTAGAAAAGAACCTGAAACCCTTGTTACAAATTTCTAAAATTGAAATAATTTTTTATTGTATTTAGATTCTTGCACTTGGAAATCAAGTTGGTAAAACTTTTGTTTGGAATATTGCTGTTGACGATCCAGCATCAGCAAGGTAAATAATATAGTTGTTGTTGTTGTTGTTATTATTATTATAATTATTATATAAATGTTTCTATTCTTGGGTTTCCCCAGCAAAAACAACATGGTGGGTCAAGGACCAAAAAACATGTTGCCAAGTGTGAAAGGGGGTTAACACTTTCAGGTCGTACCCTTCATCCCTCTGTCTTCCCCCTTAGGTCGTGCTATTTTGGCATGTTTTCAAACTGTGTGTATTATCAATGCATGTATAATTGGAAATGTACTTAGGATCCGTGATAAAGAACAAATGTTTGTCTTCAAAATAGTATATTACATTTTATTGTAACTATTATAGTAAAAAAGATATTTAGATACAAAAAAGAATAAAAATTGAGACAAAAAAAAAGTTTTACAAGATATATTTAATACATAAAAATTCTAAAGTATGACAAATCAGAGAAAAATAATATTAAACAATATAAAATTATATTTTATATTGTTATAATTATATTATAAACAATATGAAAACGTAGTCATTTGAAAATGCTTTGAAAACACTATACACAGACTTCCAAAACAAGTGCCGACATCGGTACACTTGTGTGACTTCCGGTGAAAAATTATCGTCAGTTAACTTCACCTATTGGTGTATTTTTGAACTACAATAAAATACAAACAATCCCGAGTGGTCGCCGCTCGAAGAAACGCCGGCCAGAGTGAAGCAAAACAATGAAAAATACGCGCTCGGCAATTTGCCGAGCAACGAAAATTTGGGGAATCTATAGCCGCCCGTAGAAACTACGGGCAGCGACCTGAATGTGTTAAAGGATGTTACGGATGTGTGGTTGTGTCCATAAATTTCCTAACTGTTTGTTTTGTGTTGAGGGCAATAGCCTTCTGGAGTTGTGTAAGTGTTTTTATGAAGTCCTGGTGTGCTGAGGCTGTGGTGGAGTGTGTGAAGCACCAGACCAATGGCAGACAGGACAATGGGTAATACGATTACTTAGTCCTGCCTCCACTGCTTCTAGAGTCATTGTATTTACTTATCTTGTCTGCATGAGTTTTCTCCATGTTCTTGCTGATAGGCACTTCGATATCAATGAGATGCATCTGTTTGTTGGCCATTATCAACAAGTATGATGTCAGATCTGTTGTGATGAATGGTTTTGTCTGTGTGAATGTGACCATCCCAGAACAGCTTATGTGAGGGTGAGGCTAACTCCCTTTGTGGTGCATACTTGTAATAGGCAACTGTGATAATAATTTTAATAAGTGAGTGTTTGTGTGCTAGCTGTTGATAGATAGACAGTCAACGCTACCTTATTGTCTCAGTGGAGGTAGTCTGTTTGGGAGAGAAGGAACAGCCTGATATTATGTGGTCGAATGTCTCATGTAGTGTGGCATTTCCTGTATGTGTCATCATGGAGTTGTGTGTGGGGATGACTTGGTCTTGTATCGCGATCATGAACCCTTCGGTTTCCCCTGACAGCTTGTCACTCGTCAGCCATCTGTTCGACACTTCCATGTCAACATGAGGCTGACTGAGTTCGTGGCGATGTCTGCCATGGAGTTCCTTACGAACCCATGGTTCACACAGCTGCTGAGTGTTGGACAAAGTTTTTCGAGGATAGATACTTTAAAAGTGTTAAGAGAGATTCCTTTTACTTAGTAATGAGTCACTCTTATTGAGTACATTTTTAACTGTGTTCTTTGACAAAGATTTGTACTTGAGTCTTTCATGTTGGATCATGTTTGAAAACTTTTGAAGTTAAAACATCTCTCTGCAGGTCTATGTGATGTCATGGGAGGTGGGGCTCCTGGCGTTTTGAGACCATCGGGACTAAGTTGAGATTGGGTGGTCAGCCTGACCCACTTCTAATATTCCTAAATTTTCATTATTTTCAATGATGAAGATTGACAAAAGATTTGAAACTTGTAAATAATTTATTCCTAGAAATCCTTATAACAACACTCCTTTAATTCCCACGATATTTCATCCTTCTTTACTAAGGACTTCTTCAGATGGTACCAGAGGTCAAGAAACTATTCTTCTTCCTCTACATTTCATTAGGATTACAAATAAGAATTAAAAATAAGACATTTTCCTATACAAGTTAACAAATGAAAATTATTGTATTGAGTAGCATTGTTATTAATAAAGATTACAATTAACACATTAATAATAATAATGCTTCATACATAACAACACTAACATTACTCACATTACATCATTAATATCTAAAAACTTATTTTTTTCGTAAATTCTTTAACATATCCAAATGATGCACTACACATTTTAAGAAACTTATCCTTATTTATACAATTTTTACAATTGATCAAACATGATTTGATCATGAGTCTCTCTTTTTCTTCACATTCAGTTTTGACAATTGTGTCTGGGTTGTGTCCTTCTTCTTCATAGTGATCTGCCCAGTCAGAAATTCTACATTTTTTATACCTAAAAGCTCTAATATGTTCAGCCAATCTCTCCCTTAAAGGTCTTTTAGTACTTCCAAAATAGATGCCTCCACAATTTCTAAATTTTTATTTAAAAAAAAAAATATATATATATTTGTAAACAGTTTGCTTAATTTATTTTAATTTATTAAAAGATAGAAAGAAAATAAAATTTTGCTTATTATTTAATATATTTTTTATTACATTTTCTTTATACTATAATTCTTGTTGTTGTTCATGTTGTTATATATTTTACTTTTTGATTGAGATATTAATCCTTTTATTTTAATTTGGTAGGTGCACAATCCTTGCTCATCCAAAATGTAACACAGCCATCAGACAGACAAGCATCAGCAGAGATGGTAGTGTACTACTCAGTGTATGTGACGATGCAACAGTATGGAGATGGGATCGAGTTCGTTAGTTTTAATAAATATCTCATGAACTTTTAACAGTTGCAAATTCATTTATATTAATACCATCTTACATGCTGTAATACTTCATTAGAGTGACTAGGTTTTTTGTTTTTTTTTTAATAAAAATAATATTGTTTAATTCATTAAAATTAGAATAAATCTTCCCAGATTTGTCTTTTTAGACAGTGGAAGTTGATTACATTAATACTGCCAAAGTTTCCCCACTGCCTTCCACAGTGTTTAAAAAAAAAGAAGTAGAAAACCAGATAAAAAAAAATTGGTTAGAAGTTGGTGTAATTTTACTTTTAACAAATGTAACTAAAAGTATATTCACTATTCACTCAGGACTTAACCCATAGTGTCATATTACTGGATCAGTTGCTTACATCACTCTACTCCCTCACATTATCTTAAAAAGATTTTATTTATCTACAGAGATTACTAATATCTTTCTTGAAAGAATTGATTTTCATTTCATGACTTGTGGAGCCACCTTATGTTGTACATAGGGAAGCTTTTTTCTCATTTGAGTCTGTTAGTGATATTTTCATTTTCTGGATATTGCTCTCAAACTCCTTGTCTTTTTTTATTAGCCCAGCTGTTTCTTCTCTATCTGTTACAATTGGGACATCATTTCTGTAAATACTCTCTGAGAGTGTAAGTTAAAGGATATCATAGGTGGCCAAAGTGTCCATTGCGTCACACTAGGTAAGGCTCCTGGCATTCTGAAATCATTGGGTTGGGTAGTCAGCGCTATGTCTGCCTGCCTTTGAGGCCTGAGAAAGAAACACGGTACCCATTTTACACAGGGCTGGAGCTGTTTGGAGGAGCTGTTTGAACTCTAGGAGCTGTTTGGAGGAGAAAGAACTAGCGAATAATCCATGATTTCTGTCAAGGATCTAACATGGCTCTTGCAGCCAAGTGCCTTCTCACTTAAGTTACCAGGCCATGAGAGTAGATCAATCACATAAATACCCTGTTCATTCTTTTTTGCTGAACAGCATTGTGCTTTCCATTCTAAATCATCAAAATTTTGCATATAAAGCTTTTCCCACAATTATGAGTTGCATTACTTTGAGTAATCATGATCTCCTTTCTAAAGTCACTAGCTTAACTGAAGAAAGCTGATAAAAAGTTAAAAGCAAGTCACTTCCAATAACTACAATTTCAGTATATTCATCTATACCATACCACTTTCTAAAACCTGTAATCAACATCTATTTTTCTTCAGTAATAATAAAAATAAGCACAGATAAGTAAAACTAATTAAAAAGTATTAAGCATTTTTTAATTAGTTTTACTTATCCTTATATATTATTTATCAAAGGTGTTTTTGTGTCAGTACGCCATATCTCCTTTAATACTTGTCTCAATCATTGATTTTGATGATCATTTTGAAGATTACATTCACCACTAACGACGAAAAATAAACAAAGTGTTAAAAATTAAGATTTCGTAAAAAAAAAACTGTATTTTAAAAACCTTTTTATAAAAATGGAGAAGGCGCCATCTACTGACAATGTGTTTAACTAACATGCATGACAAAAAAAAAATATTTCTCAAAGGTGTTTGTTTTTGGTTTTTTTTGTTGAAAATTATTCGCACGGGTCAACTAGTCTGTGTTTATTTTTATTATTACTAAACTTTTTATCTCACAGTTATTTGGAAAGAAAAAAAAGCTATTTTTCTTGTTTTTTGTTTCAATTCTGTTGTGTTTTTATATATGGAGAGAATGTATGAGCTATTATTTCAGTAGAGAGATATAAATGTTTTTATTGCTAGTAACTCATTCAGCTTTTTCAAGTGTTATAATTCCATTTGTGTCACTTGTTAACTACAAGCATCCAAAGCAATGAAGATTTATAATATTTTTCTTGGCTTCTAAATGTTACTTCCCATCTTGCACAAATTTTCAAATTTGAAGTATCGGAATGCCTTTTTTTTTTTTTTTT
>JAFIDM010000001.1:121277098-121299494 GCA_023159025.1 Thereuonema tuberculata
TTCTGATATAGTTCTGGTAAAACTAATTACCAGATTTAACAAATTCTTATTGACCTAAAAGAAATATCGTAATAAGTTTGTGGTTCCTCTGTAACATAGCATATATCATTTTACAGTTACAGTTAACTTTACAGTTCCCATGTAACGTAGCATAGATTGGTGTCCATTCAGTTTTCAAAATATTTGTTTTATTTATTTCTTTATTCTTTCTGTTTTCTCTCTGTTCATTCCTTGAACATTGGTTTTTGTTTTTCTTTACAGTTTTCAAAATATTTCCATTGGTGTATAGTGGTGCATCTCATAATCTTGATCCATGCTTTATTTATTGCTATAATGAAAGGATTTGATATTTTAAAATTACTTTCAGAAACCGAATATTTGGAGCAAACAAAATAAAGGTGTGCTTGAACGATGTCAAAGAGATTTAGAAGAAAAAGTTGAAGAGCAAGATGAATTGATTAAATCTAGGTAAATTTATTTCACTTATATCTGTCATGTAATGCAGTACATTCTTACAAATGTAGTTTCAGATTGTTTTTGAGGCTCTTTTTTAATAATTTTGGATATAAATTTGAGGCCTTCTTCTTTTTTTTTAACAAGTTTATAATAAAGCATGATTTTGTTTATCATGTACCATATATGCTCCAATAGAGGCCAGCCATTATTAACAAAAACCTTCAGAACGCTATATTTTTACACATAAATACAGGCTAATATTACAAACAGCTACTTTATTTGAATTTCACATGCTAAATAAGACTGTTTAAGATATTTGGCAATGTCTTTCTGTACCTTTCGCTGCTGTTCATCGTCCGAATCCGCAATGAAGGGCGGCCGTGCGAATCTTAAAGGCAATGTCAAATGACCGTTTCGGTGGCATTTTGTAAGGCAATGTACCGTAAGGTATTATGCACGACTATAAAGATACGGACGCTTACACTAGTACCGGTAGGCAAATATCAAAGACTCGACTACAATTTGGCTGTGTCCCCCCTGCAGCCCAGCGCTTATTAGATACCGGCGACAATAAGAGCCTCGGCGTTTATTGGAGCATATACGGTAACTAATTTGCCTTAATCTTACATCATCATCAATCAAAGAGAGCACTGACATCTTTGCATGCAAAGCCCTAGGCTAAAGCCTAGAATTTATGTTTAAAATTGCCTGTAAATTCTTAACTTATTCAAACTTGTGTTTGAGGCTTTCATTCAAAGAATTATAAGGTCAAATTACTAATGTCTAAATTCATGACATTTATTTAATTAATTGAATGTTATTTCTTTAACAGACAAGCACTTGAAGCTAAAGCCAAACTTTATGAAAAGTTATCTGAGGATGGACTCAAAGGTATGTATACATTTAAAAAAAATTAATATATTCAAATTAAAAATGCTTTCAACACAAAAGTTAATATAGAACCAAAAAACAGTAATACATGTTAACATGAAACAATAAAATTAGCAGTTATGCATGATGTTTAAATAATAATTTATTATTTATTGTCAGAAACCATTATTGGTACAGTAGAAGTAGTGGGTAGTTTGTTTCAGTTTACATGCTACAAACTTAAGACATGTTCACAGTTATGATGAATAGTAGCATAGTACAAAATATCGACTGATTGCATTGTGGTTTACAATAGTTTATAGAGATATTTTTAATGTAGGATAGCAACAAAATTCTCAAAAACCTCATTATAAATAGAAAAGTGATTATGGACTTGACAGAAATATGGCTGTTCACTGAAGTGCCAAATAATCAAGATTTTTTTTGATCTGATATTAAATGCATGAAGCACTTGATTATTCATTTCAAACCTTGGATATCCATGTATTGTTATTTTCTTCAGCATTGCTGGATTAGTTAAGTTTGGAATATGTGCTCCTTGCTTTCTCCCTTTCTTGAAGACGACCTTGAATTTCAACAACTAGCAAAAACTTAAGTTTTATTTTCTGCTACACACAAAGTTTCATACACACCTAGAATTGATGATAATGATTTTAAGTACAAACTTCTACAAAATAAAAATAGAGAGACTAGCTTAAATTTGTGAGCTGATTAATAAAACAGAAGGCCAAAACCCATTTAGCACTTTCAAATGAGATATGATTACATCTTTATTGCAATTGAAATATTAGCCTTGTTTTGAAAATTCACCTTATCTCCATATACTTCAAATATGATTCCCTCTGCTTACTGATGATGTGCTAATCATCCCCAATTATTAACAAGTTCTTGTACAAAGAGGTGCTTTGTCATCTGTAAGATAGTAGCTAAACAATAAACAATCATTTTAATAAATTTTAAAGATGATGTAACCCACTTTGACAAAATTAAATGTACAGATGTATTTTGTTCATCTGACAAGGGAAGTGCATGACCTCGAACTCTGAGAACCACAATAAAATGTGCGTAGAATATAAATCGCTCATGCGAAAAACAGTGGTATGAATAATTCTCATTCAAACTGCATGTCTTACCACGAGAGACATTTGAATGATCACCTATTGTAAGCCACGCCTGTAATAGTCTTCATAAATGTTCTCCAGTATGTTGTCATCAATATCTTGTAATACACTTTGCCTCGATATTTTGGGTGGAGATGGTTCGTACTCACTTTGACTTGAAGGTTCCTGTTGCTCTGGAGATGAACATTTAGTATTACTGGAAGAGCCAACTTCAGGTATGAGCATTTTCTGTCCTTCAAAATTACTATACCTATCCAATGTACCTTCATGCATTTCTGCATCATCCCCATTGTATTTCTGAATTATTATGCTATGTAACATATTCGCGAATTCCATATCCTCGACTCCGATTACATTTCCATATTCAGCACGTCGCAACTTTGCCTCTAACAATTTGACAACATTCATGGGATTAATTCGCCTCGTGATACCGATGTACACTGTTTATACTTTAACCCAGAACCGAACACTCCAAAAGATGGTCTCCTACTGCAGGTATACTATTCACACAACTAGATTAAGTATTTAGTGCATGCAAACGTCGGATGGCACTAGCAGACAACAGCTGAGTTTCTTGGGAATGACTCATACCACTGTTTTTGGGATGAGCGATTCATATTCTAAGCACATTTTCGTGCGGTTCTCAGTGTTCGAGGTCACGCACTTCCCTTGTGAGCTGCAAATATACCTGTCTTGAATCTTAAGACTCTCCATTCCTTACTCTTTGATTTAGACCATTGTTAGTTTCTCAAATATTAGACACTATTTGATTTCCATTCATTGCTGTTTCTGTTATAGAAACAAGAATAATTTTATCTAAATTAGAATGAATAATAATTTTCCTTTCCCTTTTTTCTCTCATATTACTCCTGGGATTTGTCTTATTTAATGACTTCATTCCAAATTAATTCCAGTATCAGTTACAATTGACGAACTCTTCTGATTCTCTCCATGAAACCGTATTTTTGGTTAATATAATAATTTCTGAGAATAAATAAAAAGTTAATTTTTTTTAATTGATTTATATTGTGAAGGTGAGCTATTTAACGTGTCGGATACTACATTAACGGGAAGCCAACTAACTCGACACTTCTGGATAAACCCCTACTAAAAGGATTAAAAAAAAAAAAAAAAAAAAATAATAAAAAAAAACTAAAAACATTTAATAAATTTAAAAAATCCCTTCATGACGTTTCAACGTTCATTACTTTTTCAACGATTCCCTGACAGGGAGGACGTGTTTTAGGGTAGGGGTTAAATTGTTTTTAATTTTTAATTGTTATTTTTTTAATTTGAAAAAGAGAACTGCCCACAGAGTCTCGAAACGTCATGAAGGGATTTTTTAAATTTATTAAATGTTTTTAGTTTTTTTTTATTATTTTTTTTTTTTTTTTTAATCCTTTTAGTAGGGGTTTATCCAGAAGTGTCGAGTTAGTTGGCTTCCCGTTAATGATTTATATTGTATTTGAAAATTATTCAGACTGAGCATCCCCTATCAAAAGATCTCCATCAGTCATTTTTACTTTAAAAACAAAGAGACAGAATAAATCTTTGTTTGATCAGCTTTAATTTAAAATGACAGCCAAACTAGATTTTGAGAATCAAATTTAAATGTACAAAAAGGATTTATAATTGCTCAAACTGATAAAAAATTAAAAAAAAAATTTGATAGAGTTTTGACTCTTCATCTGTTAGTTGCAACTAACGTGGAGCATGAAAATCTACAATCGCAGATCAGATAATATTGTAAAACCTTAAATTAATAGGCTTAGGAGAGGGTGAGAAAGACTTTGTCTGTAGGAGGAATTTATATAAGATTTTTATGATTTATTGTAAGCAATTATTGAAAAAAAAAATTAAAGGAATATAACTTGTTAATCTTAGATAATGAAGAGAGCAAACAATATTTAGTCAATTTTCAAAAAAAGGCAGTTGATGAAGTTTTAGAAGAAAAGAAAAAGAAAGAAGAAATAAAAGATGAAAATGAACCAAAGCAAGATTATCCTGCAGAGAGACTGGAAGATGAATGGTCAGTATATCTTTAATTAGAAATTATATGAATAAATTGTTTCTGTATGAAATTAAAGATCCCAAATGAAATTCCATTTGAAGATTATTATATATATCATTTCTGACTGAAAAAAAACCATAACATAAATGAGAAAAAAATATAGTTTTGTTACTTTGTAACTGACATTTACTGATTATTATTATTATTATTATTATTATTGGGAAACCCAAGGTTTGAGACTATTATTATGTAAAAGTCTCAAACCTTGGATTTCCCCAGCAAAGACAACATAGCGGGTCAAGGAACAAAGCACTTATTGCGAAGCGTAATGAAATCTGCAAAAATGATAAGGGATGTTTGGTTGTGTCCATAAATTTCCTAACTGTGTGTGTTGTGTTGAGTACCATAGCCTTGTGGAGTTGTGCATAACTGTTTTTGTGAAGTCCTGGTGTGCTGAGGCTGTGGTGAAATGGTGAGGCACCAGACCAGTGGCGGGTAGGACAATCGGTACAACACTTACTCGGTCCTGCCTCCACTGCTTCTGGAGCTTGTGTGCTGGTTGATGTATTTACTGATCTTGTCTGCATGAGGTACTGCAATATCAATGAGATAGATCTGTCTGTTGCCCTTATCAACAAGTGTGATGTCAGGTCTGTTATGATTTATGGTTTTGTCTGCGTGAATGGGGTGGCCCCAGTACAGCTTATGTGAGGTGACTCTAATATGCTTTGTGGTGTGTACTTGTAGTATGGGATTATTATTATTATTATTATTATTATTATTATTAAGGGAGAGTTCATTAAACTCGTAATGCTTAATTTCATTTGATTCTGGGTGACACATCAGTTGACTTTCTTACAGTAGGTGCTTTCACTGTAATAAGAAATCAGGGTTTCACAGAAAGTTGTTTTATAATTTATATATAAAAATTGCTATGTTTTTGCACAATTTGCAGAGTTATAAAGTGTTTTAAAACTGACTTGAAATTCATTTAAGAACCAAATTTTTAACTTTTTCTCTGTTTGGCATGGCAGGACCATCGAAGAAAGGACTGAGTTTTTCAATTATGCCTAAAAATGAACTTACTTGTACCCCCAGAAAAGCACAGCTCTATTTACTGATTTACATTCTACTATAAAGGGATAAAAATATATTGTGATTTAAATCAATGTTTATTAATTTTTGGCTGAAAAAGTTTCGTGCCAACTAATATTATTGCATGCTTTAGGTATGTAAAAAAATGTTCAAAGTTCTTTGGATTTCTTAAAAAAAAATATAAAATTCTAATTTAAATAACTGGAAATTAGTTTACAAGTATTACATATTTTATGCATATTTGATATTTTGAACCTTAATTTTGTACATATAATTTATTTACTTACTATATTATGAAGTTGTTTGTGTATGAACTTATGGAATATTGTTGCTGTACTTTGTTGCTATTATTTCAAAATATCCCTAGAATTACTGCATATTTTGGATATTTGAGTGTTTTTTAATCCTCTTAGTTTTACTTATGGATTATATTGGAAAGATATAATGCCGTTTTCAATGCTGAGGTGGAGGATTGACTAAGAGAAACATTTTCTTGAATTAGAATAGCTATTCTATGAGTGATATCAGGCAATTAGCATATGAGTTTGCTGAAGCAATTCAGATTGTATATTCCTTTGACAAAAAAAGCAACATATCAGTACAGCTTTGGTTTTAAATCTTTCAGAAAGTTAAGGGAAGAGCTCTACACAATGTCCAAGGCCATTAGCTTGGCTAGCATGGATTTCAGAAGAATCAGTTACTCAAACTGCCATTTGACAAGAAGTACTGAACAAGTATGCATCTACAAAAGATCAAATATAGAACTGTGATGAGACTGAATTTTTCAACTGTCTAAAAACCAGGAAGAAGGGGAAGGAAACATTTTATAAAGTTTCGCGAGAGAGAGAGAGAGAAAAAGAGCCAAGCAAGAACATTGCTGAGACATTTACATCTGCTTTTATAGTACAGTAAAACCTCGTTAAGTCAAGGGACCAAACATTTTTGATGACTTAAGCAGAGTGGGAATTTTTGAAAATAAAAAAACACTGAAATACAGTATTTTCATGAATTGCTGTAGGATTCGGTGAGAAAAACAAGATTTTCAGAGTCAATACATGCAAATGAAAGAGTGGGAAAAAAAAACAAAACACTTTTTATAGTTACCACATTTTGTTTTCTTTTACTTTGGTACATTAAAATAATCAAACAGTGTTGATTGATGAACAGTTGCTGCTTCTCCGCAAATTGTTTAAAAGAAAGGCAATGTCTGACTTTGAAACGTTCCAGTCAACCATTGCTGCCGCCGAAATCTTCAATGTTCAACTCCTTAGCAATTTCCATGGCTTTTTCTTTGAGAATCACAGCAGAAATCGGCACATTTTGCGATCTGGCATGTTTTAACCATCGAACTAAAACCTCCTCGATCTCGTCAAACTTCAATTTCCTCATTCTCTTTCTTTTGTCTTTGCAGTCAGCTTCGTCGATTACTTGTTTCAATGAAGTTTAATGTAGTCCTGGGAATTCTTTGGCAAAAGCTGTTTCCGAAACATTTGATTTTTCAAAAAGTGCAATTAAGTTGTTTTTTTTTCTTTAAAAGCTAACGAAGTAAGTTTTCATTTCCCTGGCATGTTAAAAACGTAATCGAACCACGAAATTGCAAGAGAAAAAATAGCCCTTATAGCGGGGCTTACTCACTATGAAATGAAATCACACTCAACAGAGTCGCAGCTAGATTCCAAGAACCCAAATCCCCCGAAGGGGTAGGAAAGGAATGAAGTGACAGATCCCTGTAAAGGCTTGGCTTTCTTAAAATGAAGGGGTGGGGCTGAAAAGACAATACAATGGCATGCAAAATGAAGAACAAAGATGCTTTTGGCCATTTTTGAGGGTGACGAGTAGAATTAAATTGGCGACGGGCAAAGGAGGGTTATTTTACATTATTGTGTATGAAACCTTGTCGGGACCAAAGGAAAACGACGACTTAACGGAGTGACGACTTAACGAGGTTTTACTGTATATCCTAGAGACAGACTGAAACCCTCTCCTGTTGACAGGATCACATCCAGGAACTGTGTCAGGTTCACTTTGCTTTAAAATACAATAAAATTAATTGACAAAAACTTTTCTTCATAAACAACTATGAGGTAGTTATGGGACCAAGATGCAACTACATCTTTGAAATAACAGTAAGAAAAAAAAACTTGTTTACTTTTTTGACAATGTTGTTGTTTTAAAACAAAATACATTATGTGAAATAGAATTAAGAAATAAAAGAAATGATTAAAATTAAATACAGATGATTAAATTTTTACATTTATTTATTTTCTCTACATTTTATTTTTAGGGTAGATTATGTTGATTCACTTGGGAGATCAAGACGATGCTTAAGGAAAGATTTACCTGAATTGCTGAAAATGGATAAAGAACTTTCAAATAAATCAAGGTAAGATTGTGTACATTTTGAAAAAGGTTTAGTTATCACTGACTGGATATGCAGTGTCTTAGTATTTCATTTTTCTTCTCTTGTTTGATCCTAAAGTGGCTGGAAGGAAGGCTTGATTTGATGCTTATGTTTCCTCAGATTAAAATATGATCACATTTATTTTGTTCTCTTGTCCTCACCTCAGCCCTCAAAATTGAGACCCCCAACACAATTGCTCAGTCCTCGCTGTGCAAGATCTAAGCATATTCCTGTTGCATAAATATATTCTCTTCCTTGAAAACTCTTTATACAGAACACTTGGTCTAATGTTCTTGCAAAATGCAGCACTAAAAGAAGTACTCTCACTTGTCAGAACAGCAAATAAAGCAGAATTCTTGCTACACATCAAGTTACTATCTTAGGTAACATAATCCATTTTTTTCCCCCTCAATAACTGTTCCATCTACATGTGTGTTTGCCTGCTAGAGATTCAGTTCTTACTGAAATAAAACAGTAAGGACTTTCAATCCAATTTTTTCCCCCTGCCGGGAGTATTGTTGTTTATTTAGATGATATTCATTGGATTCCCTACTGAGTATCCTAAGCTTTTGAAGTCTTGTATTTTCCTAATCTCGTCTCATGTGAAAGTTCTACTTTTTTAAGGTTTCTTCTCTCTGTCTTTCGTAAACAGATAAAAGTCCTATTGAGTTTTCCACAGAAAATAGAACTGATGAAATTGCCTTCAAAGGAAGGCGTGGATTTATAAAGGAAACGATGGTGAAAAACAAGTCTTAAAATAGTAAAGAGAGAGAATATAATAGAAGACATCATAACTTCATGATGCTGCTATCAAAAAGAATAAGAAAGACTTACAAAATCTTTTATAAGAGAGAACACTTTTAATATGTTACTATTCTATAGAGTCCTTTGAAGAAAGGATGTTTAAAGGAGCAGGAACAAAACACTCATACAAAGATAAGAGTAGTTTGATTTCCCGATCATGTAAGAATATTCAACAGAAATTCAGATTTCTGTTTTAGACTTCAGTCATTTTTTGACTGATCATTGTGTTAGTCAGTGGCGTATATAGAATATATTTTCGGGGGGGGGGGCCGACCCCCCCAGAAAACCTATTCATCTAACCAAAAAAACAATCAAAATCTATCTGTTCAACCAAAAAAAAACGTTCGGAGGACATATCTTAATTATTTCGGGAGGGGCCCGGGCCCCCTTGGCCCCCCCCTTATATACGCCCCTGGTGTTAGTTCTAATAGAAGTATAATAATTGATACATTAGCTTAATGCTTTTAATTAGGAGGTGCTTGATGGTTTAATTGCTTATCTACTATGTACCAGATATGCTGGATCGGCAAATGTGCAGGCCAGGGAAGAAGCGGTATCTGCCATGCATGGACAAGGTCTTGGAGATTCAGGACCACTTGTGGGCAAGCATTGTCTTGTGGAATATAGCACCAGGGCAACAAATAAAAAGCCATATGTATCAGCATGATAATAACATGTTTCCTGATTCTTTACATCTTTCACTTTGTATCAGTCTTTCCTGCAATATCTCTCCTCCTCACTGCTTACTTTAGAAATTTTTAAAATTTCTCCATCCCATTATGGAATTTGACATAATTAGTAACATATCTGTCATATTTCCTAAAATAACAAAAAAAAAAAAAAAAAAAAAGGAGATATTAAGAACAATTTCTTATTTGAATGTTTGGTTTATGAAAATAGGGCCAGTCTTAAAAAAGTGTAATGCATGTAGAATGATGTTAACATGATGTTACCCTTAAATGCTTCATAATGCTTTTTTTTTTTTTAATATAGAATCCTTGAAGATGATTCAAGCTTTAAGTCTGAATTATTATTAGCAGAGGAGGAAAGGAGAAAACAGCAACGCCTGCAATGGGAAAAAGAAGAGGAAGAAGCACAGAGTAAACCTATAGGACCAGTCCACTATGAGAATGTTCGCTTCCAAGGTGATGTGAAACTCATCATCAAGTCACTGTAAAAATTAAAAATAAAAATAAATATAGCTTAAAAAGTCAGTTTCTTATATATAAAGTTCTTGATCATATGCTTTATATTGACAACATTTACAATTTTCCTGACTTTCTCAACTAGCATAATCTATGTTTTGAGATATATGAGGATTTTTTTTTTAATTCTGAGCCATCTCTTAGATTGTTTATCATGTTGTGTAGTACAATCTTGCCTTTGACACTAATAGAATATTACTCACATAAACTGTGTGCAAGTTTAATGATTCAGCACATGGATTTAAATATATATTACTCTCATTATATGCAGGGATTGTGAATAATCAGAATAAGTAAAATAGGAGGCTTATAACATTGAATAATAGGGGATGCATTTTCAAATGAATGAGATTCCTATCTTGCAAGATTAATCAAAAATGCACCTATTTTTCAGATATATTAAGACGCACAAGTCATAAATAAAATATTCAGTAAAAACAAATAAATATTAAGATAGTTCTTTATTTTTAAGATTAATACATTTTAATCACATCTTTAGCTGGCATGCTGAAGGTGAAGCCTTCTAGGAGGTTGAAGACTGCTATTTCAAGAATCTCTCAATGGTAACTTGACTTGCAGTTTTCAACTTTTGATTGTAGACATCGGTGTAGCATTTAAGAGAATTTTCAATCTCCCTTTTCACTTTCAAACTCCTCATATGGACAGAATCATGTTCTTCGAAGAGGCACATGGCCCTGTCTTATCAACTTAAAAGCCTGAAACATAAGGATGGAAAATTAATTCACAGATAAATATATAATTATACAGTAATAACATGCACAATATATATAATAATAAGGATAATATCGCAATAAGGATAGAAAATTAACTCTAAATACAGCATATGAGGATAGGAAGCAATGCGTATGTGTGAAAGCTTGCACGATTCTTGCAGCAGAGATAGTGATGCCATGTCAACATTAATTTGCTGGCTGGAAATCCATATTCAAGCAGAAATGAACCCAAGTTACAATGCCATCCTGGTGAGCTAAGCAAAAAATTTCACTACTTCAAATGCTAGGAAGCAGCAAGCAAAATGGCGGACGCAGATAGATAATAAACTGTTATTCATAAATAAGTGGACAGTGTAAAAGGATAGAGAGATATTGGGGTTTAAAAGCTTTTATCAGCTGAAACAAATGATTCCCCCCCCCTCCCCCGACTATTTTTTTGAAATATGGAAGTTTAGTTTGGTTTTTATTTGTATTGTTGAAATTAAAATGTATGACTAACAGTGGATCACAGCCTCCATATTGCCAATTTCCATATCCAGTCATGTGCACATGTCTCTTAAGCATGGTTTGTTTATTGAATAAAGAGGGCCGTAGTCTTCTTGCACTGACATGGAACTGTGGATGTATGAAAATGCATGTAACAAAAGCATATATAACAACAGTTACTTTTTTTGTTGTTGTGACATTTTTCAGATCATAAAGCTGTATTCTACAACGGGGCAATACTGCTGTCATTTGAATAACTACCCAGAACACAACTGTAAGTTGAAAGTCAAATTTTGCCTCCTATGAAGAAAACATATACTGAAGAAGAAAGAAACATCCATTCCAGGATTTGAACTTAGGTTGAGATGTATCAATCTCATGGCAGGCCATCGCTTTGACCACAAGGCTGTGCCTGAACAGCAAATATATTTGTAAAATCATTAAAGCATTGTTTTGGTTGTTTTCAGGTTGTTGAAGTACCATGTCAACCTTTGAGATTTGAACTTCTGTCACATTTTGTCAAGGTTTTGCTTGAGGAGATACCCAAGCATTAACGAAGATTCAAAGGACCTTTGGAGTATGTGTTTCGAGCAGAAGTAAGGGTATTTGAATGGCGTAAGCAGTTTTCCAAGGGACAGCAGTGGCCGCATGGTTGGCTTTGTTGCTAAAACATTTAGTTAGTTAGTTATCGTCCGTAACACCCATACAGGGTTTGGACGGCCTCCTACAATAGGAGGTATTAGCTGGATACCACGAGGGGGCGCCAACCCCAGGGGAAGAAGAGACGAACACACAAGAAAGGAAATTGAAACAGCCATGCCACTGCAGGGATTCAAACCCAGGTACTGGCGCATTGGCCACCACGACCGGCCGCCGCCGAGATCGCACGGCCATTGGCCTCTCATCTCTGAGTACCGAGGCTTGTGATGGTGGATGATCTGTGCTGGGCAGGTTTTCTTGGGTTCTCCCACCATTCTTTCTCAGTCTTTCTCGCCATCTGCCCTTATTTCTGTGGGATTGCATAGCAGACCAATGGTCACAGTGCTCGGCTTTTCTGCCACCCACACTCACCATACACATACGGGACAGCAGTCACTGCAGAATGATGTGAGAGCAGGTGGGCCTACTGTGAGAATTCCAGCCAAGGTTGAAAATCCGCAGCTGTCCTGTACACAGCTGAATATAAAATTTTGCATCAGCATGCTTTGCGATCATCAAACAAGATCTGCAGATGTGACTTGTCTGTCCAAAATTTGTGCCTCATTGCCTTACTGATGACGAGAAGACATTCAAGATGGAGATTTGTGAAGGTCTGGTTACCAGACAACAGACATATCCGACTGAATCAGATTGTTACAGGTGATGAAACTTGTGGCTTCATATACAATCCTCAGATGAAACTACAATCCAAGGTGTCCTGGTGAAAACTAACCACAAACGTGTGCTGTGACCGAAGCAAAGGAAAGGTAATGCTCTCTGTTTTCTTTGACTGCCATAGTGTGATCCATCATATGTGTCTGTTTTGAGATGTCTCCATCAGGTCATAATATGTAAGAGAATACATCTCTTCCAAAACAATTCTTGGATTCTGCAAAACGACAATGCATCTGCCCAACAATCATTTGTTGTCACATTGTATCTTGCCCAAATGGGAACCACTGTTTTATCCCACTCTGAATACTCTGGAGAATTAGTCCCCTGAGAGTATCATTTGTTTCTCAAGCAGAAGGGAGCCATTATAGGGTGCATATTTAACAGTCATGCAAAGATTATTGAGGAAACAACAGCAGCACTGAGACAGATACCATAAAGTATCTTCCAGGAAAGTTTTGAAATGCTGTATGATCGCTGAATGAAGTGTCTAAGTGCTAAGAGGAATTACTTTGAAGGACAGTAACAACAGTTTATGTTTCCCTTAGCAATTTTGTGTTTATAACAGTTGTCCCAGAATTAAAAAAAAAATCAACCTTATATGAAATGTTGGACTATCAGCTGATAATTTGGGTTTTGTAAAAAAATGTAGACTGGTCATCGTTAAATTTATTCATGCTGATTAAAATTTCAAATTTCTATCTTTTTATTACCATAAATGTGAGAAAGTGACAGAATAGGAAAATTTTATGATTTTTTAAAATTATAATATTGCTAGTGTTACCTGATTGTGAGACTACTTACTGAGATTATTAATGTAAGAGGTTAAAGCAACTAAACTTTGTCTACATCTAGTAATTTTACTCTCTTTCTCTCATATGACATAGTAGTACATGGTTTTTTTGATCCATTATTTTTTTTTAATTCTTAAAGAAACTTTAAAGACATACAGTAGATTCTTTATTTCTTAGAATAAACCAAAGAACACACATAAATAAAAAAAACAGTCTACTAATCATTAGATATTTTTTTGTTTGTATAAATTTAGCATTTTTTTTTAGAACATTGAGTAATATTAAATTATTTATATAATTACTTAAACTAATTATAATACATTCAGTACTGATAGTTATTTTTTTTAAAATAAATATATTTTAAATTACAGAAGTAAGAAATCTTGGCGTAGGATATTTTGGCTTTTCTACCAATGAAGAAGAAAGAGAAAAACAAATGGATCTCTTAAGTAACTTAAGGAATCAGGTATTTATTTATCTATTAATTGATTAAAAAAACATTCGGTGATTTGAGAATGATTGAATTTATATTATTGTACATTCAGTGGCGAAGCGTGCTCATGTGAAGGTAGAGAGAATAAAAGTTCAAATAATAATAATAACAGTATTATTAGTTAGTATTATATAAAGAGAAAAATGAAAATAAAATGCACTTACTTGTAAAAATGAATAAACAGGATTAAAATGATAGTAATAAACTGACAGTTTCGGAATACTGAGTGTATTCCATTTTCAGGGACGATACAAACATACAGAACATGAGTGAGAATACACAGTGGGAGTGAGGGGATTAAGGAAGTTTAGCAATAGTGAAGGGTGTTTTGCCTACCAGTGATAGGGTTGTAGGCCTTAAGCTGGATTATGTAGAAAGATTCAGCAAGGGGGTGGTGGATTAGTTTATTGTGGTGGGAGAGAGATTTGGCAACGGGCAAAATGCCTGCCACTATTGCTAAACTTCCTTAATCCCCTCACTCCAACTATATATTCTCACATTGTGTTGTCCCAAATATTTTGTGATGTCCCATATATTGAGCTGTCCCTGAAGATGGAATACTCTCGTTATTCCAAAGCTGTTACCATCATTTTAATCCTGTTTATTTTTTTTTCCATTTTTTTCTCTCTATTTTAATACAAAATAGGCTTAACGTGCTTGGAATGAAGTAAAAAATGGAAATGAATAAAACGCACTTACTTATACAAAGTTGAATATAAATTTCCATGTACAACTTTATATTCAACTTTGTATAAGTAAGTGCGTTTTATTATTTCCATTTTTTATTTTAATACACGCTTGTTAAACCTTCTTAGTATTTATATAAACAAGATTTTTTTCTGCAATGAAATATGCATTCTAATAGGCATTTCTGTTCACATAGGTTTTTAATTTATGCTTCAGATAATTTCTGTTCCAAGTGTTACAAAATTAAAAAAAAAAAAATCTTAGGAAACTCCTCTAACAACTTAAAAACTGAAGATATAACCATAAATTAAAGTAAAAGAGAGGAAAAAAACTATTCATATTTAAACTTTATTAGGCTAAAAAACTTCTATTAATACAACCGAAAGATCAGACTCCTTTAGCAAACAATATACTTTCATAAAGAAAAAATATTTCATAACATCTTTAAATTATGAAAGAGTATAAAATTATTAGAAATTGTTCCTTTACTTGGAATAATCCAAGTAAACAAAAAAATAAAATAAAATAATATTGTTGAAGGTTGTTGAAGGTCCAGCCCGCACACAATGATTAAAAATTAAAACATTAAAATTTAAAAAAAGTTAAAAACACAAGTCTCTAGCTTTCGCCACTAGGGGACATGGCTTCATCAGGATGGCTTCATGGCTTCAAATAATAGTTTTATATTTTCTTTCATATAAAAGACTCTTTCTTTTACATTTTTTTTTTGTGTGCATATATTAAGATTTATCCAATCTAATATCAATAATACAACAAATATTTGAGCTAAAACAAATAATTGAAATATTAAATAAAGCAAATAATATACCACATAAAATTTGAAATTAATATTAAGAAAAATGTGGATTATATAAATAAAAAAACAGGAATTATTGCTTAGCATGGCAGATTTATTCTAAAAATATGATCTATAAATTCTAATTACTAAACATACTTAGTAACTTAAAAAAATAATAATTTAAGGACAAAAGTAAAATTTTCTTGGATTATCCTGAATATCAGATATAATAAGATATTCTTATCTTAATAGTTAAGAGAGAAAGAAAAATATTTTCAGTGCTGCATTAAATAAGATTGAAGCAAACTCTCTATTTCTTGAGTGCAAAATAAGAGCCACTATTTAAGAAGAAAAAGATATTATTAAATTACTTGGTTAAAACAGGGTTATTCAAAATGATTGTTGGGGTTTTAAAAAATCATCACACATAGTACAAATGAGATACGAAGACGACACCTTGTTTATTGTGTAAGAAAACTACAAGTTACAGACATTCAGTGGCAGATACTCAGTAGTTCCGCGATTGGCAGCCAGCAGTCATTGATTGCAAATGGTGGCCAAAGATAGGAGAAGGTGTTTTGCACTCTGAATATCATCACGGTTGTTCCGTTACCATTGTCCAACGGCAGTTTCATACAAAATTTAGAAAGGATCCTCCCTCGGACAATTCCATTCACTGAAGGTATGCATAATTTGTGGAGATGGGGTGCCTGTGTAAGGGAAAAAGCAGTGGGAGTCTCTCCGTGTCTGAAGAGAATGGACTAGATCTGATTTAGTGGACTAGATCAGAGCAGCGTTCCTACATAGTCCTATCAAATCAACTGTGAGAGGCAGCAGGAACTCATCATCCAGCAACCTATGGTGTGGCATGTGTTATGGAAGTGTGTACGAATGAATCCATATCGCCTAATGCTGCTGCAAGCATTAACACCTAATGACAACCACCACAGGGAACTTTTCTGCATGGAACTGCAACAATTGACGAAAGCAGATGGTTTTTGTGACAGGCTTGTTTTTAGCGATGAAGCATCATTTCATTTGTGTAAAAAAGTCAAGTGATACAATGTTCGAATTTGGATTATGGAATCCCCATCATTTTGTTCAGCATGATGTGCATCCCCAAGGTCATTGTGCTGTGTACTGTTTCCAAATTTAGGGTATATGGCCCTCTTTTTTTTTTTTTTTTTTTCATAGAACAGATAGTAACAGGAATGACTTACCTCGATATGGTCACTGAATGGCTTCTACCCCAGCTAAGTGATGACAGTGCTGATTTCATGCTACAACAGGATGTTGCCCTACCCCATTTCTTTAAGGACGTCAGGACAGTTTTAAATCTGCGGGACCGATGGTGATGAGAATCTCCTATTGTGGCCATCCTGTTCACCGGACTTAACACCGTGTGATTTTTTCCTCTGGGGCTATGTAATTGATCACATATTTGTCCCCCTCTACCTGCGACCATCATGAAACTGAAGGTGCATATTGACACTGCCATTGGAAACATCACCGCTGATACTCTGGAGCATGTGTGGGTGAAATTGGACTGTCGTGTTGATGTCTGCAGAGTGACAGATGGTGCCCATATTGAGCATTTATAATGCATTTCTGTAACTTGTAGAGTTTTCTTACACATTAAACAAGGTGTTGTCTTCATATCTCATTTGTACTAAGTGTGGTGATTTTTTAAAACCCCCAACAATCATTTCGAATAACCCTGTAATTACCAGACAATAATTAATACAGTCAAAACCAATTATTAAAAATAAGATTTTGATAGCTATAAGTTTAGTAAGTGTAACTGTATTGATATATAATTGTAAAAAAGAAAAACAAAAAGGTGATTATTAAATGTCTAAAATATTTATCTAATTTACTTATTTTCAGATCTGAAATTCTGCAATGCTTTATAATAATAATAATCATCATAATAATGTATCAAAAAGCAAAGGCTTACCTTATACTACTGTCTTATATATTAGTTCTTAGCTTTATTTAAGAAGTTCTTGACACTGCTCAATTTTCATCAATATGAAATAAAAGTTCCTCGTGTTTGCCTTGATCAAGTCCATATACCCATTCATACATAGTATATTACAACTGCTTGACATTTTCGTGAATATTTTTCATCTTTCTGTCATAATTTTCACTTTTGTTTGCTTACTTTTAATTTTCATAACAACTTTTGCTCAAACAATAAAGACAAAAAATAATTGCTCAGTAAATAACAGACTGAATTCAAGACTGTAATTAAAACAAATAATTATTCAGCTAATTAGACTGAAGTCACTGAAAGTTCGGAAGAAACTGAAAGAAAACGGGGAGGCTGAGGAAAACAAAAAGCAGCCAGTGAAGAGTTTTTGACAAAACGTATAACTTTTTTTTTTTTCATTTTTGTCTTTTGGCGGGCTTAAAAAAGCCAGTGAGATGTGAGAGGGTGGGAAGACAGCAGGGGGTGATTTTTGTTGTTTACAGTAAGAAGATGGCATTGAGAGAAGACAGTTTTCGATCCTGTCTTATGGGTAGCTGCAAGAGAACGAGAATATGGGAGGGGGAATCAAAGAGCATGATTTCTGTTGCCTATAGAAAGATGACCGCCATATATGAAAAATCAGTTTCAGATCTATCTTTTGGTGGTCACTAGAGATAAAACGAATGGGATATCTTTCTGATTTTGGTAGTTCACAGCAAGAGGAAAAGTGTAGACAAAGCTAGTTTGCCTTCTGCCTTTCAGGCGAGGAATGCAGTTATTAAAACCTCTTTAAAAAATTATGAAATGGAGTAAAATTTATTAAAGGTTTTTGGAATTTAATTTTAATCAGTCAATCAGTTTTTTTGTCTTAACAAAAAGAATAAAAGGCAAAATAAAAATTATTAGATTAAAAAATAAATCAATAATAGCAGTAAACTGCACAATACTGAAGAAAAAATTGTAGGGGAGATGGTGTCTACCTTGTCTTCCTGATGCTTAGCCAATGTGTACATTACTGGCAACTTTTCTGTTGCATTGGTGAAAAACTAGTGCTTTTTTATTAAAACGAAACTAACAGAATTTACTAATAGAAGCTGAAGGATATTTTCAGCTTTACGAACTTTTTAATGAACTTTTTATTTCTTTATTTATTTTTAATGAAAAGGAAATTTTAATTACCAAGTTCATCATTTTTTATTATTTCAGACAAAAGATCAGAGAGAAAAGTCCCAGAAACTCAAAGAAAAGCGGAAAGCTTTGTTAGAAGCTCGACTGGCAAAAGTAAGGCAGAGGAGAAACCAGAAGTTAGGTATTGATGAAGAAGAAAAATTAGGTAATACTTACTCTGATTTTATAAGGCATTATTATTAAATATAACTTATTTTTGTTGGATAATAAAAGCCACTCATTCACTTTATTATTGGAAAATTAGCTTAGCAGAGAAAACAGATGTACTCTCTTGCTTTGCCATGTACTGGTACATCTAGGCATAAAAATTCCATTTTAGCCCTGTTGTTGTCTTCTGTTAATCTTTAGACCAGTCATTTTTCTTCCTTCTCAGCAATTTTTCAAAGGTTAAGAAAAATAAACCTTTGTTTTATAAATAGTTGATGTCACTGTGGTTTGAACATCATTGAATGTCATTTATTTATTTATACTTTGATAATCATTGTCATTTTGTTAGCACTTCTTATTAAACCTTGCCAATGCAAGTCTTTGTCTGAGTGTTTTTTTTCTTTTTGAGAAAGCACATTATTTATAAATGAAAAGAATATTATAATATTTACTAGTGAATGACCAAATGGAATAGAATGGATGAAAGCAGTAGCTGAGATTAGATATTTTAAGTAGTAGATAGCAGATTGATTGCTCTGCAAAAGTAAATATCGAACTCCAAAAAATGTTGCTTGGTTGTATCAGACATCTACTCACTGTTTTTATATTTTTACTGGCCTTTGAATTTAAATTGTATGGTAATATCCCTTTCCCAATCAAAATTTTTAGATACAATTCAGATGATATAATTATTTTTAATAGTAATTGAGAAATTGAAGTTATAGAAAGTAAAATATATAAAAATGTTATTTATTTACAAACAACTAAGGAAGATAATCATAAACGTGTTGATTTTTTGGACATGGGAATATATTTTCATTTTCAATTCCATTTATTAAATTATTGTGATGTCTCAATTCATACAAAATTTCTTAAAGTTGCCTATAAAATGAAATGCCAAATTTATAGTGAACATAATTATAAGATTTAAATAAATAAGCTTTTAAAAAATATCTTGTTTTTTTTCTATTTTCTTATTTTATTTAATGTTATGTATTGGATACGATAAGCCGTAACTCATATGTACATTCTAATAAAACCTTGTAAAGACCATTCATTGTTTAGTGCATGGTTTTAGTAATTCAAAACGGCTGCTAACATATACTAGTGCAAAAGCTGCAAGATGCACGTAATAAATAAAGTATATAATGAACAGCGTCTTGGAATAAATCCTGCTCATAAATCAAGAGTTTCTGTGGTGACTTTTCTGAAGAAGAGAAATGCTTATTCTCTTCTCAAACTGAAAGCCAGAAAATGGTGTTAGTACTGTTTTCCCGAAAGAAATAAGTTTTACTCAAACTAAAAACTAGCATTTTAAATATTGTTGTCACAAGAGCTTTTATTGTTAGTTTTATAGCCATATTTCAATATCTTTGCAGATGACTCATCATCAGAATCTGAAAAGGAAGAGGCTGCCCCAGAGGAGCTAAAAGAACCTACAGCTGAAAAAGAAGCTTCAGAAGAGCAAAGAAAAAATGAGGAACGAGCTCAGAAAATCAGACCTTGGGATATTGGAAAACCAGGGGTACCAAGGAAGAGGCCAAGTAAGTGTTTTATCTACATATATGTAAATCGCTCATGTATGATCTATTGCAATGGATAAATCCCACTAGCTGTAGTTTAGTTGTTGATCTCATTCATTTATTCCTGTCGACAGAAGATGTCCAGTCCTTTAAGAAAGCGTGTTGTTTTTAAACAATGTTGTAAATCCTAGCTTTTTCCAGTTAAGTTTCGTTTAGGAGCAGTGTTGCACAAAAACAACATTGGTCAGTGCCGTCTTCTGGCAAGTTTGAAAACCACATTTACATCCAGATATTAAGAGATAATTGTTTTCCAAAATGGCGTAAATCAGACTGTTTTTTTGGGCGAACTTGGACTACAAACTTTGTTCTTTACTGAAGAACAAATCTAAAGGTGAATAAAATTCAAATAGCCAACATTGTTTATAAGGCAGTAAAATTTTTCTAACCATATTTATGGAAGTTGGGAGAAAATGTTTCCGGTTGTACAGAAACAATATCACTCTTCAAATGAAGTTTACTCCACAGGGTGTAAACATTTTTGGGATGGGGTTTTATACAGTTCACCACTGTTGGCTGGAGGAAATGTGAAATAATGCAAGTTAACTTAAAAAGACAATTATTTTTTTTAAATTTTATTAATAAGTATTGACTTTCAAGGGGGAAAAAAAAAGTTTAATTTGAAATTTGTATAGTAAATTTCTAATAGATGTAATGAGTTAGGCCTAGCCTATAATTTCGTTTGTAATTTTATGAAATAACTGTAGCATTTACATCTTACAGTTATGTAATAATGTTATTCTAAAGATTTGTTATTTATTGATTTTATTAGGGCCACAAAAATGGATTGTACACCTGGGGTGTATGGATTATCAACAAGTTCGTTTTACAGGCGTTTTATTCCTATACATATAATTTGTTGAAACATAAAGAACATGTGATGCTGTTTTATTTTTGCCAAGTCAGCATTCAGACATGGATGAATCATCTGATGATGGCACTCTGCCGCTGACTGCAATAAGAGAAAGAAATATTTCCCATGATATAGTTCAGATGAGAGTTGATAGAAATTGTGACAGAACAGTTGAAATAGAGATTGAAGTGCATTCCCATATTGGTTTAGATATTTCTAATTCATATTCTTCAGTCTGATTTACCTGAACTATAGCCAAAGAAAAAAATTAAATATTCCAAAATTCAATTGGTGTAAAAAAAAAAAATGGATGCATTAAACACAACATGCAATAATCAGTTTTCTGATCTACCTGAAAATCTTATACCATTAGATTACTTCAGAATATTCCATGATGATAATATTTTCAATGCATGGTGTATCAAACCAATTTATACTACACTCAATGTACTAGCACATCAGTAAGCACCAATGTGAAAGAGATGGAGCCATTTATTGATATATACATTTACATGGGTATTGTGAAAATGCCATACTGTGATTACTGGACAGTAACAAATGTGTAGCAAATATTATGGGATGGGTTTGAAGCGCTTCGAGAAACTATGATGTTATCTGCATGTAAATGACAACAATGACCAAGATAAGCATAAGGATGATCCACTGTAAAAGATAGGCCCTTACTACAAGGACATAAAGAAGAACTTTCAATTGACCGAGAATGAATCAAAACACTCAGTAGGTGAGATGATGATGATCCCTTTCAAGGCCCTATTCTATGACAGTATCTACCAAACAAGCCATACCATTGGGGATTTAAAATGTTTGTAGAAGCTAGGGAAGTGGTATCTGTTACGACTTTCATCTGGAGTCAGAGCAAAACCAACATGCAAACCCCCCGATGGTTGTAGGAGGGGATGTTGTGGTGAAGTAAATAAGTACCACACCCAATTCTCCAAACAGCCAAGATAACTGGCTTGCTTCAATGCCGCTAGTAGAAGCGCTGAAGAATAAAGGTAGTCCATCGGTACCATTAGGGCAAATTATATGTCAGGTTGTACACTGCAATCGAAAAAAGAACTGAATTAAATCTGGAAGAGGAAGTTTTGATTACAGAGTTGACACTGCTAACACACTATTGTGATAGGAACATGATTTGATAACAAACATGTCCAGTTAACTTCATCATGGTGTTGATCCAGTCAGCACAACCGAACAATGGGCTAAAACTAAAACTAATCTTACATTTGCATGTCCAGCCATAGTTGGAGTTTACAAATCAAGCATGAGTGGGTTGATTTACTAGAC
>JAFIDM010000001.1:121321666-121343806 GCA_023159025.1 Thereuonema tuberculata
TTTGTCAAGACATTTATGAAGCAATTTTCAATTAAGGCCTTTTTATTTATTGAATCCATAGAATTATTTTGAAGAACTTATTGCAGAAAAAATTTAATTTTTAAATATAATTTTTTTTTCTGTTTGATATTTAATGTAGGTTTGATGAGGCTGTCAGTAATTATTTCGATATAATTTCCTTCATGAGGAGTTCAGAGATAATTCAGGTAAATAATTTGAATTATTCATTTAGTTGATACTTTAGCATACCTACCTACAAATAAATATCTATTGTAATACTGCTCCAAACTTAATAGTAATAATAATAGAAGAAATATCTCTTACATTTTTTTTTTTTACTTGTATGAAACTAAATGTTCTGTGAAACCTAGTTGCTTTTAAAATTATTTATAAATGTAAATTATAGATGGTAAATTCTGTTTGATATTTAATGTTGGCTAAATGAAGAATTATAATATACAGTAATGTAGTCTTATAAATAAAAATAAATAAAACTATATATTAAAGAAATTTGCTTTATTTAAAATAAATTTTCATGCATCTCTCCCCATGTTTAGTCGTTATAAAAAGAAAAGAAAAAAAAAAGCACCTAGGTAATAAAGGGTTGAGAATAAAGAACATATAAGAATTTATGTGAAATATACGCATTTTATTTATGTACCTCTCCAAAATTTTATTCACATTAATATGAAAATTGATTTGCATGATTTTTTTTTGCATGTAAATTAAAGCATCTAAAAAGAAATTGCATAGATTCTAACTCACATGAATTAATAAATATTTAAATATTTAGGTATAACTTGCTGATGATATCTTCTGCCTTCTTTCAAATAAGAACTGGAATGATTGATTGTACCTATCAGTGATAGACATAAAACACATCAGTGGCCATTAAAGAAGTTTTGTATGACTTTTGAAAACTAATTTAATTCTAACAAAGAAAGTCATTTCTGCAAAGTAAGTTTTGCTAATATGAAGAAAATAGTACAGGGTGGGCCATAAGTAATGGTTGGATATTTTATGTGGTGCTCTACAAAATAATGAACTGCGAAAGTCATTTCAAAAACTTTATCAAGCATGAGAAGATACATTAAGTAACAACAATATGACAATAATAATATCCATGCTGGAGTCATTGCAGCCCTTAGTCACCTAATTTATTGATGTAATGACTACAGTTGGATTCACAGTGTCTGCTCGCCCGTTGAGCATTTTGGAAGTGATTGTTATGAAAACACATGAATCTCTCCTTGTACGACTAAATGCATCTGAAAAGTTCATTTTTCACTTGTGGCAAGTATCTTATTGCAGCATAAAAATAGGGTCTTTTAGAAATAACAGTCCTATTTGAAAAGGATGTTCTTTGAGAATGGTGCAGAGTACAATGAAAAAATAGGCACAGATGGACAGAGGTAGCATTCAAGTTTTATTTGTTACTTTACAGATGTTCAATATGTCCACTGTGGTCACACCGCAGATGTCCAACCGATAGTCGAGCTCCTGCTACTATCAATGCTGTGTGACTTTTTCTTGTGGGGCTATGTCAAGGACACTGTTTTTGTGCCACCTCTCCCTGCAGAAAAGCAAGAGCTAAAGACACGAATAACACACGTTAAGCTTTTATGCAGACATGTTGCACCGAGTGTGGCAGGATGTCTTCAGATATCAGTTGGATGTCTTCTGAGTGACCAAAGGCAGATATTTTACATTATATGTTACATTCAAAAACCATGTTTGCTTACTGAGCATTAAAAAAAGAGAGAGAGACCCAATGCATTATGAATGCTTTAAAATGACCAAATATTGAAGTTAAAAATTTTTTGTCTCAAGGCCACTTTCTGTTGATCATTATATGTTATGGATGATTGCAGGGCCAGATGAAGGCTAATGCACCAAGACTCAATAAAGTGCTGAAGATATAATAAAAAAAATAAAAATTTAGATTTCTTCAAGGCCATCCATATACCAGGGCCCTCAGTTGTAATCATCATTAGACAGATGATGAAATCAACACAGTTTCATGTATTGTATATTAAGATTAGGTTAAAAATTAAGACTCACCTTATATTATTATTGTAAAATATTAATTCATAAATATTCTATAGCCATTTTTTAAAATTGATTTACTTTCTATGTTTGAGGTTTCCCAATAAAGAATAATAATTTTTGATGAAATTTATTAAAATTTTCCTCTTTATTGTACACGTAGCCCCCGAAGAACACGATTAATTGTTTTGTGTTCTTTGAAACAGTGTTGTTCGAGACTACAAAAAACGGGATTCCGTTTCAAGTGTGAAAATAAAAAAAACAAAAAAAGTTACGTTGGTAAATGGTTTTTTGTTAAATATAAAACTAAAATTTTAATTTTTTGAATTCATATTGGTAAACACTTCTAAGAAATCTTGTATTACATAATTCAAATTAATTTTTTAATTAGTTTTGAAAAAACGTTTTATCTTAATTTTTTATTATCAAAATAAAAGAAACAAATTATAAAAAATTATAAAATAAAACAAAAAAATAATATATGTATTTTACTTTTTTTCAAAAGAATTACTCGAAAATCATGTTTCGAATACCGTGTAATTTGGAGGAAGATATCAGTGTTCTTCGAAACTCATGTTCTTCGAGTACTGTGTTGTTCGGGGGTTTCCTGTATTTGTTTTTCAAATTTAAATAAAAAGGTTTTATTAAAGAAAGTAATTAGTATAAGAAAACTTAATTTCTTAGTGTTGCATTGAAGTAACTTTTAAAATTATTATTTCAGTTAATTATGGATGAATGATATGGAGTTTATTTTATTTGTTTCTAACTGTAAATAAAAAAATATGCATTTATTGTTAACTTTACACACTTTTCAAAAGAATTGGATTTTCGTATTAAATGAGATAAACATTTTTTAATTATTTTTCTTAGGTAAAATCAACAGGCTACATTAATATCCCTCCAATTAAATGTATATACAAAGAAGCTGCTTTTGCCTTATACATGTGTGGTCGCTACAAAGACAGCATCACTGTTTGCCGTAGTATTGAATTTTCAAATTCTGAAAAAATTATGCAATTTAATAAAATGAAGTTTGATCCTTGCTCCAATTTTAAGGAGTTTTCTTCTTTGCCATTGGAAATACAACAAAAACTGCAGAATGATAATCAATTTCAGCCGTGCAAAAGTCAAGAAGAAAGAAAAATCAATGAATTTTCTATTAAAAGCATTTCTGCAGATGAAATATTACTATGGATAATTGAAAGTTACAGTCTTTTAAAAATATCCAAGTTTAGTGAAGGAATCAAAACCATTAACAGGCAAGTGACTTTTTTATGGATATTTATTTATTCCTTAATTGGCAAATTAACAATATTAATTTAAATTTTCATATTTAAATGAAATACCAGTAATCACAGTTTAGTTTTTAGAAATAATAGTCAATGAATATAAGAGAAAAACATTTTAGTAGTTTTGAACTTTCAACATGCAGAAGTCTTTACTTGAGATCAAATGCATAATAACCATATTAACTATTATCATTTTAATACTCTTAATGAAATGAAATAAATTTCAGTTTTTTAATAATTACAGAATAATTACAGAAACTGAACCTTTTTCAGAATTTCAGAATAGAGAATAGATTCCCTCTTTTTTCTCAAAATTATAGTGAATCAGTTTTATGATATCATTGAAATGCCAGAGTTTAACTTTTGCATTTAATTTAAGGAAATTCATCAAATAAGCCACAGCAAGAAGACATTTATTTAATTTTTATTGTTGTACTTCAGCACAGTTGAGCTAATCTTTCTTAAACAATATTATTACATCTACATCTAATTTGTTCATGAACTTTTTCATGGCTAATATACTACACAGATCATGAAAATCAAAGTAGTGTGATTATGAAATGACATAATTATTCTCATTCCAAAGTGTACTTTGCAAGTGACAGTAATCAAGAGTCCCTGTACTTAGTTATTCTGAAAGGAAGGGTTGACAAATGGACTAATTGAGACAGACTATTAACTCGATGGCACTTCTCCAGTGACTCCAGTGGCATGAATAAATTTTCTTAACATTGTGAGTATTAACAGTTTATTATCAAAAACTTTATTCCATACTGTCTTACTACAATCAATATTTCGTAGAGTGAGCTTCCTCTGCTTCTTCAGGTGTCTTTACTGATTTGAATACTAAAAAAATGGTTATAATAAAGGTTCTAGATGATAACATAAAACATTACCAATAACAGTAAAGGTACTGGTTGATATCATTATCAACAACAATATTGTACAATAAATACTAATAATACACATTAACAATACATGAATAAAGGAAAATGTACATTAAAACATTATTGGAATTTTAGTTTCTTTTCTACAAAAATCATTATTGGAATTTGGTTTCCTTTCCAAATATTTCTTGAAGTTTCCACCATGTGGTTCCACTTAAAGTAGGACATTGAAGGAGTGGGTTAATGGGCACATAAGTGCTTATCGGAGCAATCACTTAAAGATCTCAGATTGGGCTTAATCCATCAGCAAAACCCAGATCTTGAAGTTCAGATTTTATATCAAGAAACAGAACAGAATCTAGATTTATTATTGAAGCATGTGACATAAATAATTTTGAATGCATTAATAAACAAGAAGGAATGGAGATAAGTAAATTTATGGTGAAAACTTTCAAGAAATATTGTGGAAAGGAAACAAAATTCCAATAATGTTTTAATGCACATAATCCTTTATTTACCTATTGTTTTCTATATTATTAGTATTTATTGTACAACATTGTTGTTGATAATGATGTCAACTAGTACCTTTATTGTTATTGGTAATTTTTTATGTTATCATCTAGAACCTTTGTTAGAACATTTTTTTTTTGTACCCAAAATCAGTAAAGACACCTGGTGAAGTAGAGGAAGTTCGCTCTGCAAAATATTGCATATAGTTAGTCAGTATGGAGTCAATATTTGGGTAATAAATTGTTGATTTATGTCATGCATCGAAGAATTACAAGTATTAAAAAGTGCTACCTTTTGCAATATATGTCATTGGAGGTATATCAAGTATTTTGAGTCTTGATTTAGGTCTAATACCCTCTTTTACTGATAGGATAATTGGAACTGTATTACTCTTCCTGGTATCTCATTGTTTTTTGAGTTCCAATGCTAGATCTCTATATTTAGTTTGTTGTCGGCAAGTTTCCTCAAGGTTATTGCTGTTAGGAATTGCAATATCTATTAACAGGGCAGTTTTATTTACTAAATAGTTTTATTTACTAAAGCAACTTTTAGTATATTATGGTGAATCATTTTATTAGCGAGGAGGGTTGTGTAGATACAGCTAGTGAATGTAATTTTCTAGAATAATATCTGGTATCTACAGTGAGGCTGGGAAGTTCCCATACCCCTATTATATAGTAATAAATGTAATATTTAGTTTTGAATGTTAATTCAATTATTGACATTAGAATATAGGTGTTCATGTTGGAATGCATGTAGTATTATTAGTTAGTATTATTATTGCATTTGAGCAAGGTTATGAATACTGCAGTCAATCAGATTGCAGTGTTCAGCCATAGCAGACATAAGCGGTAATAGTTAAACTATTGAGGAGCTGTTCGTGGTAAGTGTGTAGGTGCACAAACGACAATACTCATTACAGACAATAAGACAAATAATGGGAGCATTCCAGGAAAGATTTAATAAAAAAAGCGACAATGCTCAATTGGGAGAAACGTGCTTTTACTTTAGGCAGTGTGAAAGATAGGCCGCAGAGTGGAAGAAAGAAGACATGATTAGAAGCATGCACTGCAGTCACTGCTTCGATTCAACAATCTCCTGTGAAATTGACAAATAAACGTGCTGCTGAACGTGATATACCAAGGACAACAATGCAGACATGAGATGACATGACATGAAGAAAGACCTAAAAGTCAGACCGTTTCACCTGAATTATTGGATGAAGACAGGGATCAGCGCATAACATCATGCCATGCGATGCTACCACAATTCCCTAATGCAGTGTCCAGTGCAAAAGTGCTATTTTCAGATGAATGTGCGATTTATCACAGTTCACACAGCAGAAATGTTGCCTTTTGGGCGAAAGAGAACCCTCAATACACACTAGAGTTGGATAGGAATCCACCTCACATAAAATGAGATGCACTGCGATGACATCATGTCGTTTGTTTGGACCATATTTTTTTGATGGTCATGTTAAAGGCAAAACTTATTTACACATGTTACACACATGGTTAAATCCACAGCTTGAAGATGCGGGTATCATGGAAAGTGTACAGCTACAGCAGGATGGGACACCTGCTCACTTTGCTGTTACTGTGTGCAGATTTCTTCATGAACATTTTCCAGAATGCTGGATTAGTCGCTACTCCAGAATCACTAGCTTCATTGAAATTGCCACCACGAAGTACTGACCTCACGACACCTGACAACTCATTGCGAGGAATCATCAAGGCCTATGTGTCTGAACATCATTATGCTACAAATGAAGAATTGCACAATGCAGTTGAGGACATATTTTGAACCATCACGCCAGAGATGCTCCAAAAAATGTCAAATCGGATGTAGTGGCATATGAACTTGTATGAACAATGGCAAATACACAGACGCATTGGACACTTAATGTATAAATATTTTCTTAAAATATGACTACCAATTAAGGGGTATGGGAACTTCCCAGCCACCCTGTATAGTAGGGAGTTGTGTCTCTTTGTCAATATGTATTTTTTTTTTGCTAGTTTCTGATAGATAATCTTTCTACTTGATCATATCTATAGCATAGGCGCACCGGGGACTTTAACTCACCCCCACCCCTCCACCCAGGGCCTGAAAAATGAGTTGTAGAAAATCCATTACAAAAAAAAAATTGTAGAAATGCTAATTGATTTAACTTTGCAATGATTGAAACTCAAACAGCCCCAAATTTGTCCATTCCCAGCAAGTCTACTCTTCTTTAAATCATAAATATCGCTGGCGGCCCAGATATACTGTGAAGGCTGCATGTTTTGTTCTTCTTTCAGTTATAAACGCCAACTTTGTCAGGGTTTTGAGAACTCACAGGACTTTTTTGGTCAGTTTCGTTTGTTTTTAGACTCGGTCTGAGCTTTTAATCCATGAAGATGTAAAGCTATCTCCTGAATGTAGTCCTTGACATAATGGCTAGAAAATCAAGGCATCTTGGCATCAGGTTGTGATCATATTAAGTAAGCTAAATAAAAATAAGTAAATGTTGGTATTTTCTGTAATTGTCTCCCATGAAACCCTCCTCCAAGCCAATTTCTGGTTGTGCCATTGTCTACAGTATGTTTGTAATCTGTCTTTGTTAGAGACCGACATCCGGATGTGATGTGTTAATTTGTTTCATGTACATCATGATATGTTCTACATAAGTCACCTCACATGTTTTGTCCTTTTTTGATGTATTTCCTGAAATTCTTTGTAGCTACAGCTTGATCCTGGATAGCCATGAAGAAACCTTCAGTTTCTGCATAAAGATCTGAATGCATAAGCCAAGCATTTGATATTGTATTGTCAATGTGAGATTGACTGAGTTGATGGGCATACCTATCGTAAAGAGCTTTCTCCTTCCTAGTCTTTTTATCAGTATTATTATTATTAATTAATATTAAATTTGCCTCTGTGAATTTTGAATTATCTTTGTGTTTGAGTTTTCTAGAAAATAAAGAGGGCATTTTCTATTTTCAATTAAAAAGTTTGGTACAGGATTTTTTTGTATTGTCTTTTTTTGGAGACATAATATTTTTTTTTAAATCAGCACTACAAGTCTACATGGTCATTCACTGAATGGGAGGTAAGGTTTCTGATGTCCCTTACCGATGGGACTAAATTAAGGTTATGTGGTCTGCCCAATGTTCACCCGTTTTTAACCCTAGGAAAGAAAATCCCTAGGTGGACCTTAGAACCCGACTGGAAGAGAATTCAACATGGAAAATCCCCAATCTCTGTCCGCAGTCAAGCACATTACCACTTGGCTTCCTGGCCCACTAACAACAAATATTACTTAATCAGTTAACTAATAGGTTAACATTCTGCTATTAGTGGCTTCAGGAATATAAAATTAGAATGATTACATTTTCTAATGAAAAAGAATGGATTGCTCATTGAGTAAATTATATCGAGTAAATTACATTTACAATTGTATCATATTTACATTACGTACATTTAAATTGCTTTTAGTACTGTTTATAAATGTCCATAATGTAAAACAATTTATTGAAAACCAATAGAAAGTGGAAACATATCTGATATTCATTGTTAGAGCATCCACAATATGTTGTGGCTAAGAAAAATATTTATCAAATAAAGAAAAAAAATATTTTTGCATTAAACCTCTGTGAAGAAAATTACTGGAATCTGGTATTTATTTATTTATTTATTTTCTTACAAATTTGATGTTTTGTGCTTGTTGGTTTCTTTTTTTAAACCTTTTATAACAGTTTTAGGATCAAAGCTTTTTCATTATTTTTGGATATACCCATAGTGCTAATTTCCCAGTTTTATATATATGTTAATTTATGTGCACTATTACTTTTATGGAGTTATTAATAAAATGAAATTAAGCTAAAATAAAATTTATAAGTTTTATTTAACTTTTAATTCATTCATAACTGTAACAGAAGCTTTTGAAAAATGCTTGAGATATGTTGACATTAAATACTGTATCTTCAAAGAAAGATGGAGGTGCAAAAAAAAGATGCATGAGTTGGTATTCTTGTTCACTGAAAATAATTCTAGAATTATAAGCATTAATAACAAGTCTTAAAAAATATAAAGAGGCTATTTTATTTTATTTTATTTTATTTTATTTATTTATTTATTTATTTATTTATTTATTTATTTATTTATTTATTTATTTATTTATTTATTTATTTATTTATTTATTTATTTATTTTATAGGGTTTTGATTTGTTTATATGATTCAACAATAGAAGAAAATATCAGGAAATATAAATCACTTGGTTCGCCAAAACTTCCAAGTAACTCTTCAAAGAAATGTGGATCAGAAGGTTTTAATGCTTACTGACAATTTATTCTTTTTTTTTATTATTCTGTAAAAAATAAAAATGTTTAAGTTAAAACTAAATTTCAGACATCATTTGATAAAGAAAAGTAAAAAAAAAAGATCTCTTTTCCTGAGCCTTCAAAGTAACTTATTTTCATTTTAATATTTTCAAGGCCTTGGAATAGCTTGAATTTTTGAAAAGAAAAAAAAAATGCTTCAATACTTGAAAAAGTCTTTTAATAATGTATTGGCAATAGCATGACTTTTTTATAGCTACTAATTAACAGTTTCATATAAGGATGCTAAATATAAATATTGTAAGTTTTGTTTAGCTTTAATCCATGCATATGTGTAACATGCCAGTAAGTACCACTGTTGTGACTTGGAGTAATGTCAGTGAAAAAGTTCAAAATCAAATGTACTATCTTAACATTAGTAAATGTGGAGTCCTATTGATTGAATATTTAATGTAAATATAAAATCCTTGATTTAATATATTTAAAGTGGTATGGAATCTAGAGATTATCCAAAATATAAATTATACATTTGATTTATCTTAATCAAATACTTAACTCAAACAAGAGAGAATAATGATACAAGCCTCTCTTTAGTTGCAGACAGGAAAAAAAAGTACATTTCCATTATCGGAAGTTTCTTATAATTGAAACTGTGATATTACTGTAAGATAATACTAATGATGAACAAAGGCTCAGAAGTTACAGTTCATGGATGTGTGGCTCTCTGCATCAGCACTACTAATTGTTTGTAGATCTGAAGAGGAAATGACTGCAGAAGAGATCTATTCAAATTGTAAGTACACATAGTGAAGGTAATTGGTACATCTTTACAGGGAAGTTCAAAGCAAACTAAGAGAACTTCATCGAATTAGAGAAGATTAATTATTTCCAAACTTTAGACTTACTTTATCAATAAATTACCTGTAGATTGCCTTTCTGAAGATTTATGTCTGCAAATGTTTCCTTCAACTATTAAATAGTTCATATTCACATCTGACCTGTCTGTTTATTTATGGCTTCCTATATTAGATAATTCTCAATGCTGGATATAAAAGATATGATCTCAGAGCTAACTTACGGCAAACTTTTGGATATTTTTTCATGTCCTTCAAATGTTTTATTTAAGATAAAAAACATTATAACCAAATTTCTGTAAAGAAAAATCTAGAACCAAGACTATGTTTTTTTTTTTTTTAAGGTGTAAAAATAATTTTATCAGAACTTATAGCTGTAAGAAATATGTGAACAACAGAATTAAATAAAATATTTCTATCATCAATTGACAGTGTTTTCTTTTTACCCTTCACCTTTCCATCTTTATTTTGCAACACTTTAATAAAGAGATATTGATCCTGAAATTCTGCTATTACCTGTAGATAAAAATGATGAAGGAAATTTCAAGAGATTCATGGTCTTCCTTCTTCACACTGGCTATAAAATTCCTCATTATCCTTTGCATTGTTTTGATATTTTTCACATCACCATCATCTTTCTTTTAACTTGTCTTCTTTTTCATATTGAAGAACTTCTTTAAAAAGTGCAAATTTCAATTTCTTCCCATGTCCAGATTTTTATCAGTGCATTCACCTATTTCCCTTCTTCTTCACAAGCAAGAACAGAAACCTTTCCTCCTAATGTTTATACTTTAGTTGTATTAACCTGTGAAATTAATTTTATTCCATAATTTTTGAGAGAGATGGTTATTTGTATGGTCTATTATATCTCTCTTTGCTTTTAGTAATAGAATTCAGTGAAGATAAGCAAAAAACAAAGAATGCTTCAAATAGATAGATATAAAAAGTGTATTAAAAATAATGGATAGGTCAGTTAAGATGTTCAGACTCAATTCCATAATCTAAGATGGAAAGCTGTTTTCTAAAGCTCCTTCAATTTTTTAAGAAATTTTTGACAATAAAAATTTGAGCAAAGACTTACATCAGTAAAAGAGGTTTGGGTAGACCTTGAAAGATGGAATTTATTATTTTGGAAAGATTTATTTTGTGCAATATCTGGGACAAGTTTTTAGAAAGTATAATGATGAGGATTAAATTAAATTAAAACTGTTTATTTCCAGAAATAAACTAGAATTTTAGGTAATAACATTTATTCTCAAAATAATTTTGTACTTAATATATCATTCAAAATTTTATTTTTTTAGTTGAAATGGAAGAAGACAATAGTGAAGCAGAGACAAACTCTTTCTTTATAAATCATTTAAAAGCTCAGGCTTATAATTGCCAAGCATTATTCTTGATCCAGCAGGGCTGTTTAAATGATGCATTACATAATCTCAGACTTGCCTGTCAGTTACATCCTGGTAAGAATTCATGTTTTCTGTTTTGTTTGTGGAAAAAAAAAAACATCTATCAATACAGCTTATCATAAATCTTAAATCTTTTTTAATATAAAATAAGTACTGTAATGTTTTATTTTTAATATCTGAAAAACCTTTTTATTAAACAAAACATTCAAGCATTACACAAACCAAACATTAAATCGTTTTTTTTTTTTTTTTTTTTTTTTCAAATGTAATCTTTTCTTATAATATACATTGAAATGTACATTCATTTGAAATTTAGAACAAATTTCAAAGCCTTAACATTCAGAAATTAAAACTACAAATCTGCATTCTCTGTAATATACAAAAGGCTGTTCAGTAAAGACTGGCACTCTTGCTGCAAAAACTGTATTACCAAAATTCACAATGTCATACTTTGGTTTCCGCATCCAGTGCTATGCACTTTTCCCATCGTTGTTACCATTCTCGGAAGACAAATCCTTTCTTTGAGAGACTCTTCAAAACTGCCTCTAAAGTCTTCACAGCATCTTGTTTGCTGTCAAAATGACATCCCTTCAGATCCTTTTGGGCTTTTGGGAAAAGAAAAAAAAATCACAGGGGGCAAGATCTGGACTATAAGGCAGGTGTGGTACCGTTGAAATGCCTTTCTTGGTTAAAAACTTAATCATTGAATATGCAACTTAAGGTTTGGCATGATCAGGCTAATATTTCCAAACCAGTTCTCTGCTTTTTTTTCCCGGATATGATCCTTCAGTAACTGAGTCAGGTTATACACTGCGGTGACTGTATTGCTATTTGGTACTGTGTGAGTGTATACCATACCCATGTAGTTGAAGAAATTGATGACCATGGCCTTATTTGCTGACTTCTGTATGTGCCCTTTTTTTGGGGTGGTTGACCCTGTTCTATCCGCCCTGTGCTGCTGTGTTTCATCTCTGGATCTTAACAGTACACCCAAGATTCAGCCACGGTGATAATGTTTTGCCACCAAGCATCACCCTCTTGTTGAACACACTGTTTCTAGTAGAGATAGGTATCGACAAGATTCTGCTTTTGAGCAGGCATAAGCAGTCACTGTACCCATTGCATGCACATTTGTGACATATGTAAAACAATATGCGCACTTCAAACTGGCATTTTCAAGATGTATGTGAGCTGTCTCCCATTAATACATGGGTCAGAATTCAAAACAGCAGCACCTATATTGATCACTACTTCTGTTAATGCCGTAACAGGTGTTCCTTCTTCTCCATCTTTAAATAACTTGTGCTAATGAAAACAGTCTCGACGAGACATAGCAGTTACCATAAGCTCTCTTCAATTCTTCCTAAGTTGTTGCAGCGTTTTTATTCAAATGAGCACATAATTTAATGGCATAATGATGCTCACAGAAATCAGGCACATTGAAGATAGAGGCGAAAACATACACAACAACTTCAAAGTGCTGTCACAGGTCTAATGACAATGCAAGCCGAACAAACTTCATGTGGTTAATCATAGAGTACTGCTAAACCAACATGAGATGGCAGCACAATATCGTACATGTGATTGATAATGGTAGTGCCAGTCTTTAAGGACCGTTTAAGTGTGTCGTCACAACCTACGACAGTTCAGAGCCCTTTTAGTATTGCAAACAGTTACTGCCAAGTCGGTGTTTATCAAGGTTTCTCTTTGAGAAAAAGACCCCAAAAATAATAAGAAATTATCAGAACACATTTTTAAGACTTTAAGAAATCCCTCCTTAGATTTTTTTTCTCCTTATTTTTGAGAATATATGCTTAATAAAATTTATAAATATTGATAAATTGTAACTCAGATAGCATTTGAACCTATTGATACGTCACTTGCTAGTAAATTGTAACTAAAATAACAGGAAGTTGTGTTTGTTTGTTTTTCCAGATATTTAGATCTTCAGTATAATTTAATATTTTTTTAATTAATGAAACAAACATCACAAAGGAATATTTAACATTTGAGATCTTTATTCTATAGACTGTAAGGGCATTTATATTCCATTCCCAGAGCTTTCCATTACTTCCTTAGTACTTTGTGCAACAAAAATGTATATTATTATCAACAAAATTTAAGTAACAATAACATTAGAACCTGTTGTTATTTAATTTAGTAGTAAATTGTAGCTAGAATAACATAATGTTATGTTTGTTTGTTTTTCAGATAATTTAGATTTTCAGTATAATTTCACTCTGTTGTTGATTAAATTGAATAGAAAGGCAGAAGCATATCATTCATGGAATCAATTTGGAAAAGTTTATAAAGGATCCTCAAGGTAATTTTTTTATTGATAAAACTTACAAGCATTTTCAGGTTGTTCAGTTTCTTCCTGCATTTTTCCTTTAATTTTAAACATACTTTTTATGCCTATTAACAGTTTTTTTTTTAAATAGACAGCTTAATTTCTTGTGTTTCATAATAATAATAAATAGGTCTATCATCAGTTTCATATGATCAGTGGCGGATTTAAGGATCAAGGGTCTTGGGTGGGGGAGTGAAGGTCAATGAAAGGAACCCATGTTTTTGATCAGAATTTAAAAAGTGCCCAGGATCTTGGTTGCATATTAATCTATTATTTATATTTATAATGTGTTTTAAATTTCATTTATGGATGTCAAAGGGGCCCGGAACAGATGGGGCCTGGGCGGTGGGGCAGTTTCCCCTCCCCCCTTATTACATCCACCACTGCATATGATATTCAGCATAATCTATCCTTTTTCTATTATATGTAATGTTAATGTGCCAGTAGCTTTCCAAATCTTGTTGGAACCTTTAAAAATAAAGAAATCGTTTAATATTAACTTATAGTATTAATCATTGTATTGTCGTACATTTAAGTGTGTGAATAATTCTTACTCTATCTCTTTTCTTTATAGGTTATTTAGTTCAGTTACTGTTTCTGAAGAAGAAACTCTCAATTCTGCTTTAAATATGGATTTTTAATAAAAAAAATTACGAGAAAACAAAACATTTTTATTGCAATTATTATAAAACTACCCCTTGTTCAGCTTTCCCAAGCTAAACATTTGTTCAAACCCCAAACAAGGCATGCATCTTTTTTTCTTTTCAGTTCATCTGATTTTTAAAAAATCACCTACACAGTGAGTTTCGGAAATGGTAGACAAAGCGAAGCGATACGGTTCTAAAGGTCATTTTGAGTTTCTATGACATTTTGTTGTACGGGCCCGTAGTTAGAAAATGAATGCTTTGGGAATGGTTCCTAATCAAAGAAAGCTCAGTTCACATTAGGGAGTAAGTAAATAAAGTAAAGGATTATTACAAATAGCAATCTGGATAACAAATGTAAAGACTGAAAACATGTATGATAATTAAAGGAAATGCTGAAAATGGCCAGAACTGAGCTTTCCCATGTTCTGACTCAAAATGACTGTGGAACCCGTATCTCTTCGCTTTGTCTACCATTTCCGAAACACCATGTATAGATCATCTCTTGCTCATTTTCAGAGTTAATACTATACTAAACAAATCAAGCTCTTTTGACAATGAAACCTTTCAATATTAATTAAAATTAGACAGTACAAACACAAGGAAAAATTATTAACTATTTGATATGCAAGTTCAGAAGATTTTTATTCTGTAACATCCATTTCCATCTTTTATATTTTGCTCTATTTACAAAGTCTAGATTCAATAATTATACATATATTTTTAAAAAAATACATTTTAACTATATTGTTAAATACATTTCTAATGGCTCTTTACTTCATTCTGGACACTGAAACACTTTTTGTTTAAAAGTTATTAAGTCTTCATATAAAAAACTATTAATTCAAATGTGTAATATCTATTGCTTTATGCCGTCTTGCTCATTTGTTGGTTTGGCATTTCCTCCCATGGTCTAGGACCTCTCTTATTTTCCCAAATCTCAATGTCAAGTTTCTTCATTACATTCTCATATTCTTCTTCTACAGCAACTGGCTTTTTAATTTGTATTCCACATTCCTCTGCAATAGTAGAAACATTGTTTTTATTTTTACCATACTTGAATCTAATAGAGTTAAGTTCTTCCAGAGCAAAAGGAGCACCAATCATCAAAATAAAAAATGGAACACCGTAATTAAGGAGTTTGTTTCGCTTCAGAACATGAAATACTTGAACTAGTTTTGAAGCCGACATTGCTGGAAATAAATAAAACATATTATTAACTTTCATTCTCCAATTTTTTTTTTTTCATCTCAATCTGATGTAGGGATATCAAAATTAACTGAAATTTGTGTAGTCTAAATTAAATAACTGAGTAATATCTAATTCAACAAATATTAAACTAAAGAAATAGGTAGGTCTAAGCACAATCAATACAAGATGTACAGGGCTATTGAAAAAAAATCTATCGCTTAGGGAACTTCAGATGTTAAAACCAAATTTAATGGTTCAATAATCATATAAATGAATTTTCCACTGTGATAAATATATAATAAATAAATAAATAAATAAATAAAAATTACAAAAACAAACCAAGAATGTATTGATACTTCTTTTAAACAAGTAATGATCCATTTTGTTTGTTACAGAAAAACTTTTACTATGATAAAAACTTAAATGTTTTTGCATTCACTTCACTAAAAATCTTTCTTAACTGTAATAATTCACTAGTGCACATACATCCAATTATCTTTTCATAAGCAGTGCTCTTTGCAGATTTTTTTTTTGATAACTACTGCAGTATGTTGAGTTCCTTCATCTGCTTACAGGATTTAAGAATTTCTGACTTTTCTGGCACTGTATTGGTAAGAGCCTGCCTATGAAGTAAGGAAAAAAAGCAAAACGATCATGATTTCTTTTTCTTTTGCATAACAAGAGCAATTTCTTTCCCTGAAGAAAATACAGATGTTCGAATTTTTTTTTTAGTTTTCTCCTTTTCAATCTTGACAGACTAATTCCAGTTTTTTTGTGTGTGTATGAGATAATTTCATTTGTAATTTAATAATTGTCAGTTTGCATTTGGTTTGTAAAAATTTTGCTAGACTTTTAGTAATAATAAAATTTCACATAGCTTTTAGTTGCTCTTTGTTGACTGTTCAGTAATTCAATGCTGAAAGGAAAGATTTAAAAACTTGGCTAGTGGATTCCACACAAATTATTCAGGAGAACAAAATCTAATAGTTTACAACAAGCATTTGCTTTTTGCCAGGCAGTATAACTGTACCATTCTAATGTCCGATGTGAAACAAGAACTGCCTGAAAAACAATCATTGATTTTTTTTTTCCTGATAAGGAATGCCATGGAGAAAAACACTTAAGAAGAAGAACCTATCTGGAACTATCAGAGAGAAGATGAAAGAAGTTGAAATAGTGAAAAAGAACTGTCAAAATTCAGAGATCGAATACCTATTTTTTATTTGGCAAGCACATGTCTGCTGCACCAGAGGTGGAACACTCTGAAGACTTAGTACCTATCTTCAGCCCAGGAGATGGAGCCTAGGCCATTGTGGTTGCTCTTGAGGTGGAACCTTTGAAGACTTACTAGTACAACTTTCAGCCTAGGGGTTGATGACAGCACCCTGGCTGCTATGGCTGCACAGGTGGAAATGGAGCCTCTAGAAGACATGATCACTTCAGCAGACTATCATCCAGACAACGAAGATGACAAAGTAAAACTATGTGCGATCATTCACAAACATATGGAATATCGAACAGATCATTACCCGTTTCGTGAAATAACTATAACAGCTGAACTCATACATGCTCTTCTTGAGTTAAGCCCTTGTCAACCATGTCTTAAAAGATAATTTTGACAAGTTTTCCAAAAGATAAATCTACATTTGCAACTTGGTACAAGAAATATGTTAACAGTGGTTGTGAATTGGATAGGCGCGGGTTAGTTTGCTCACCAAACATTATGTTTTTTGCAAATCGGTCGGATGGTTGGAGTGATCCAAAAACTGGTTGCAAGGCTTTTATTAAAGGTACATAGAAAATAAAAAAACTTGAAAAAAGCGGGGAAAGATCTTTTTCTTATCAAATTTCATTTTTTCAACGACAGAAGTGTCTTGGCTGGCTTTATAACTGCAGAAAAGAAAGATTGAGAAAAACAGAATGATTTTAATTTGCATTATAGATGCTGTTCTCTATTTAGGAAAACAGGAATTGTCATTTTATGGTCATCGCGAGTATCAAGGTTTAGATTTACCAAGTACAACTGGACGCAATTTCTTGGAACTTATTAAAGTGTTTGCCAAAAATAATGCTTTACTGCAGCAACATCTATTACAGAGAGATCGAAATGCAACATAATCAGCCCTGACATACAAATTGATATGATACAATCCTTATCAAAAATAATAGCTGAAATCAAAGTGGCTAATTACTTTGCAATAATCGTCGACCACTATTGACATCAGAAGAATTGATCAATTTTCTGTAATTTGGCAATCTGTAACAGGACACAGTGATGCAATGGAATGATTTATACAATTCAGCAAATTACCTTGAGCAAGGGCTGAAGATTTTTTTGAACATTCTTCTACCAGCAATGAAAAGCTTAGAGCTGTCAATAACTGTGTTATGAACCATGTTGGATGAAATATCTGGTCTCCTAGTATTAGAAAAGTTGCTCAAAATGCACTCTTTAAACAATGCTGTTTAAACACACAGTTTAAATTTAGTTCTAATTGATGTAGTAAGATCCAATATTCAAACTAAATTGTTTTTTTGGAACTGTAGAAAGTGTGTATACCTTTTTTTTTTTCTGGCAGTTTATCTCATCTTTTAGTACTAAAAGAACGAGTCGCATCACATCATTCACACTGACTCTTAAAGAAACTTTGTGATACTAGATGGGCATTCAGAAAAAGTCAGCAATAGAGGCAGTCTTGAAGAATTTATCGGCACTAGTAGTTGCTTTAAGAATTCTGGATGGCGAGATAAAAAACTGTACTGTTAAGCAGTTCACTGAGGCAAAAGGGAAACACTCAGTACTTATGAATTCTTAGTTGTTCTTATATTCTGGAGTAAAGTGCTAGACAAGGCTTTCGATTTATCCACATATTTACATAAAAGTAGTCTAGATTTGGTAGTGGCTTCTCATTTGATTGAGCTTTTTGAAAACGATATTACAAATTTGCGAAATTGATATGAATCTTAATTTCAACAGATTGAAAATGAAGCAACTGAATTTGATCGAAAATGTGCTATTAATACAGAATACAAGCAGCACAGAGATCATAAAAGAAAAAGATTCCATGATGAAATTGCAGAGGATGAAGGAATATTTGAAGCTCGAAAGAAATTCACAGTTGAATCCTACACAATGTCCTTAGATTCTATTTTAAATAGCCCAAGTGAAAGATTTGGTCATTTTAAAAATTTGGCTTCCAAATTTAGTTTTTTAGATCCAAAGCATCTTGACAAACATAGATAATGTGAACAAATTAGAATTTTTAGCAGACACATACTCAAACATCAACAGTCAAACTGAAATCATACAAGAGATGTGTACAAAAATACAATGAGCACTAGGAGAAAGCAAAATTTTAGTGTCAATAAACTGACCATCAACAATATACTCAAATTCATGATTGCCAATGATGTGTTCCATTTCTCCTAACTGTCAACATTGTACCACATTTTTCTGACCTCACTAATTACAGTAACATGGTTATGGAACAATCCTTTAGTTGGTTGAAACACAACCAACCTACTTTCGTTCTACAATGGACAAGGTTATTGTCCTAGTTGGCTTTGCTCTCCATTGAAAGAGTTGGCTACTGAGGTGGATTAAAATAAAGCAACATAACTTTGCTAGAATGAAGCCTAGACGAAACAGCCCATTGTAGTTTTTTCATACATTTTTCACACTGCTTCGTTTTGTTTTCATTTTACATTAAAAATTAAAGTAATTAAATAGCACACGTTTTTATCATGTTTTGAGATTTATGAGCTTACTGAAAACTGCTTTAGTGTGTTCTGATTTTAAATACAAAATAATTATGTACTTCTTTTAAAACTGTATCTTCCTTGTGTTTTAATTTTAAACACAAAATATAAATCTATAATGAGTTTAAAATTGTTTGGTATGTGTCATGGTGCCTTTTTTTTATGTGCTCGCTCCCCCTAATTTTTGAATCTGGCTACGGCCCTGATCCAAATGAATAGATAGGATATAAGATCTAAATTAATACATATTACAAACTTCCAGGGCATGTAGAGAGTTCAGAACAGATCACTTTTTGGTAAGGAACCCATACCCAGGACACAGTGTTTCCCTGCTACAAATGCTCCTGTCCCTTTTAGATAATTTCCCTTATCTGCTGAGGTTGAAACAATGATTTCTACCAAAAGAGAAGCAAGATTGAATTTGGTGATTTTTAAAAACGTCTTTGTAAAGCTGACAAGCATGAACCTTGAGCTTTGACAGAAAGTAATAAATCAATGTATTCAGCAAAAGTAAACTCTACCATTATGCATCTGCAAATTAATGTCTACAGACAAAGATAGCCATAAGCAGTCCGAAATACCAGATGTTAGTTTCATATGATCATTACTTATTCTGAAAAGGTAATATCAGTACTACAATATCTAGCCACAATGATGCAAAATGAGTCATACTGTTCAAACTATCCAAATGGGCAGGAGGGCTTGCAGCAGGGAAAGGATGCGTTTCAGGACATACGTTCCTTATTAAAAAGTGACTTATTCTAACCTCTCCTACATGACCTAGAAGTTGTAATATTCATTTATATCCTGCATTTATGTAGTGGAATGGAAGGATGAATTCCCAACACTTCTGTGCATTCAATTTTCATATCATTCATAGAAATGATAATAAATGTTAAAGCTTCCTTTCCAATTTGATGTTTTACTTTCGTTTTTGCTGAAGAAATTGCAAAACTGCACTCACAAGAAAATTATATAAGAGCATAAAAAAAAACCTCTAACTAGACTGGGTACAATTTATCAAGCATCAGAAAACCTAATTGGTAATCAAAAGAATTCAATATCATGCAAGAGAATGTATGCATTTCTAGAAATGTTTGCTAAATAACAGCATTTCCACTGAAGAAGTCTCAAAGAAATCAATAAACTCAACCATATCTTCAGCCAATTGTTGAAGTCCACAATACTACCATTTGGTTTGTTATATTAACACTTTAAAGTCTTTGCCTGTAGATTCTATGGGCAGCTACAGATTCTCTAAAATTAAGTTGCTCGGCAATTCTCTTGAGCGCAACTTTCCCATTGCTTCATTTCCCTTTTAAAGGTATTTATGCGAGAGGCGACCCAGCGTGAATGTTTATATACCGTATTGTCCGGCGTATAAGACGACTTTTTAAACCAGGAAAATCTTCTCAAAAGTCGGGGGTCATCTTATACGCTGGGTGCTGAAACTTCCGAGCTGGACTGGAGAATCTGCGGTCGCCGCAAATGGTGGGGGGAGCTCATCCCTGCCGTATGCGGAAACCGTATGAAAGCAGCAAGGAATGAGATCCCTACGATGACTGCCTTACAAATGTATTACAAGATATCATTGATGTACTTACATTATCAGATGACGAACAGGAGGATTTTGAAGGCTTTTAAAGGAAAAGTTTAATCCACCTGCACTGTTTTATGTTTACATGTTTGATGACAAACAGCGTTATGTTTATAAGTGACAGTTTTCCTGCTAAGTATCTGCATGTCATAAGCATTTAAATTAAAATTACCGTATTGAAATCAAATCTGATGTTTTTTTAATTTTTATTTTGTGTGCATTGGAAGAGGGGTAGTCTTAGGGGTTGTCCATTAATCATGTGATGTTTTTTAGCAACCTTTTAACCCCCCCTCCTCCCTGGTGATACGTGGTGAGGTTTTAGACTACCCCCCCCCCCCATCCAAAATCACGTGTATTTTTTTGGTAAAAAAAAACCCCTCTAAACCTATCTATTCAATCAAAAAAAAACAACCTCTAAACGTGTCAAAAATAAATAAACATGATATCTCGCTACACCCCCCTCCCCCCTTGTGATACTTTGTGATTTTTTCCTAACCTCCCCCCTTGTGATACTTTGTGATTTTTTCCTAACCCCCCCCCCTTTTCGAGCCTCACGTGATTAATGGACGTTCCCTTATATGGCGAGTATATCCCAAACTCTACATTTTAATTGGAAAAATTGGGAGGTCATCTTATACGCCGGACAATACGGTACTATTGTTGTTAAAAAATCCACCAATAGATGGCATTTGCTGTCAGTAATATTGCAAAATTCCGACGGTTGTCACAGAAATGTAGCGATGTGCCGTCGTATGTTTTGGAAGCCTTTGTATAAGTTTTTTCCAAAGCATTTCGAAATGGCTCAATTTTTATATTATTTTAAAAATAATTATAATATAAAATATCAGTTTATGTCTGGGATTTTCATACCGAGAATCAAAAACAGACTGTTTCTATCTTCCTAGGTTTCATCGGTTTGATTCGCCCAGTACTCAAAAGCTCAGTGGGATCAAAGAAACAAACAAAAAAAAGGCCCTTGAACTAAAACAAAATCAAAATGCAAATTAATAATAAAAAGGTCAGTAAATTAATCCCTGCTAGCACAACGCTTAACTTATAAAGGATTATTGAAAAGTCTTCAAATCTTCAAAATAAAACAAAAATAAATGTATAAAACAATACATTTATTAAAATAAATCTCTTAATTTTCGAAAAGACATGTCTTCTTTTCTTTTTCAAAGCCTAAAAACAACAACAATATGTTACAAACAAGTAGAGGAAAACGATACATATGTGAGACATTTATGAAATTGTATTGTTACAACAATACTTACAAATGTTATT
>JAFIDM010000001.1:121343816-121363274 GCA_023159025.1 Thereuonema tuberculata
TAATAAGGATGAAACAGCTGTTCAGGATTCCTATTGATGTTGGCTCAATGTGCAAAAGAATATTTACTGTCCAGTTGTGATTTTTTTTTTCTTCTCTATTTATGGATCTTTAATTGTTGTGCATTTTTATCTTTATTTTTTTCTTACTAATATTCTTACGTATGTTAAATTTTGCCATTGTATAAGTTTATGTCATTTAGTAATTTTTTTTTTTGCTTTGTCATATTCTGTAATTTTTTTCTAAAAGATAGTGTCAAATTTTTTTTGCCTCAATTTTTACCCTTCTTTGTGACTAAATTCCTTCTTTGTTATAATATTTACAATAAAATCTAATTATACAATTTTGAAGACAAAGATTAGCTCTATCACTATCTAAAGTCCTTTTCCAATTATACATTTGTGATACATATACCTTGAAAATGTGTGAAAATAGCACGACCTGTAGAAAAAAACTGGAGTGAAGGGTATGACCCAAGTGTTAACAATACTATCATTTGTTAAAGTCACAATATCTTGCATGTCTCTCCTATGTACATCAATTTTCTAGTACAGATCCCATAAATTTTAAACTGATCGAAATCAAACTTGACAATGAAAAAAAACTTTTCCTAGTTGTAATTATGATTCAGTAAGATCAATTGCTCGCCTCTTTTTCTACGATTTTTTCCTATGTTTTTTGACTGGGTGTGTAGGAACCATGTTGCACAAAATATTGCAAATATTTAAAGAAAAATACACAAATAATTGAAGTTGGATTACATCAGAGATCAGCACTCAGTCCGTAATTGTTGTTGGTAGTGGTCCGTTTGTTTCTTTGTTTAGGCTAAAGTCCGTATTTCTTTAACTTGGTTATCAATGTAATAGTGAGGACCGACAAGTGTGAAGCACAATGGAGGATGGTGTTTGCTGATGACATTGTGTAAAATGAGCCAGGATAGGTTAGAGCTAAAGCTGGAGGAGTGGAGAAAGGCATTAGAGGAAAGAGGAATATAAATCAGTAGGGCAAAGACAATATATGGTATCAAAGGATGAGCAAGAAGACAATTACAAAGAACTACAAAGTGAAAGGTTACCAACAGTAAGAAAATTCAAGTACCTGGGGTACTTGGAGAAGGATGGTTAGAGGCTGAAGTATCCCATAGAATCCAATGTGAGTGGATGAATTGGAGGAAATGAGTGGAGTGTTGTGTGACAGGATAGCAGGCTGCAAGATGAAAGGAAAATTGTATAAGACAGAAGGAAGACCTGCAATGATTTATGGTATTGATACATAAGTAGTCATCAAGACCCAGGAAAGAAAAATGGAAGTAGCAGAAATGAGAATGCTGAGATGGACAAGTGGTGTAACGAGAGAGGACAGGATTACAAATGAACATATCAGAGGAACAATCAAGGAGAGACTGGTGGGCAGGAAAGTAGACAGAGATGGTTTGGGCATATAGAAAGAAGGAACGAAGATTATGTAGGAAAGCAAGTGAGGATATTGGAGATGCCAGGACAGAGAAAACATGGGAGACCCAAGAGATATGGTGGCTGAAGAACTGATGAAAAAAGGATGGATGAGAGAGGAAGCCCTAAACAGAGAGGAATGAAGAAAAAGAATAAAAGAAGGGAATGCCAACTACACATAGAAGTGGGAAAAGGTTTAGAAAAAGAAGAAGACGTAAATTACCCATTTCTCAAACACAAAATCAACAGAGGAACTTGTTGAAGACACGTGCCGACTATCGAGAATAATTGCCTCTGAATGCACTGCTGTCACTGTGCACAATACGTTAAACAGAAATCTTTTTACTTTATACTCGCTTGCATCTTGTTCGAAAATGTTATTTATTCCCTTATGGGATCACTACATATCTTCGAACAGATGTAGATCATTAATTTGTTAATGCCTAGGCCATTTCTAACAATAAATACTTATTGAACATATTGTGTAATATGGGGCTAGGTGAACATTAATTTGATAATTTGTTTCTGTACTTTCCCAGTTGCCAACCCCCACTTTCATTTCTCTACATGTTTAATGTTATGCAGAATTAAAAAAAAATAAAATAATAATGTTCACACTATTCATAAATTCCTTTTAACAAGGAAAATATCACCTAATACTAACCCTATTTTAATAGGAATTGTCAACTAGAAAAGTATCTTCAGTGCAGTTCTAGTTACATGCTAAATTTGTGTAAAAACTGTTTTGAGTAATAGATAAAAAAAAGTTTACTGAAAGTAGACTTTTTTTTATATATATATATTTTGTAACAAAAAAAAAATACTTTTTAAATTTGTAACTTTTATATTACTAGTATCGAAATTTGACAACAGATATTCTGTTTCTTGTCAGTGGTATCTTCAAACTTTTTTCGAGTAGCCCATTTGGCCACTGTAGTTATAAATAGGCGCCTAACTTCATCCACTGTGGTGACAATGTTACTAATACATTACTGTATGTTTTTAGTCTTTATCGTAATTTTTTGAAAACCAAATATCTTTTCATCCTTCCTTAATATATATGTCACATCCTAAAAGTTTTTAAACTTTAGACGAATATCCTACTGAAACCAAATAACCTACTAAACATTAGTACGTAGGACGCAATTCCAGTAGAATGTTTGCTGATGTACCTAGTAATTACATGACCGTAGTTGGAAAAGCATTTTGTTTCTTTCATCTGGGAAACTATTTAAAATGACAAGTTATTTGCTTAGTTCGGATAATAATATAATGCATCACCATTCCTGAAATATCTTAAATAATATTATTATTTAATGTCATACGAATATTACTTCAGTTACATTATTGCCAGCGGCACCGGCTAGCAATCACCTGGAACTTTTAAAAGTCCTTCAAGGATTTCAACATCACGCCACCCAAGCTTATTTCCGCAAAATGGCGATTCAGTAACTGTGGAAATGGAGATACGGAAAACTTCAAAAGTGTTATAATTTTAATTATAAAAGCAGTAAAAATAACAATCTCATCTGTTTATAAATTTTTGATAAGTTTCTATTTTGCTTTTAGAATAAAACTCTTTTAAGTTATAATCATAGCTTATATTCCGGATACCGTTTCGTAATTAGTGAAAATTAGATCACCATTTGTAAGGACCTTACTCGGGAACTTCAGAATTCTCCGTCCGGGGGCTCGGCCACTAATTGGTATTCACACAGCGTTGAGTTATTCTAAGTTAGAGGATCGTCGAAACTGAAATTTGAAATTTGCTTGCGTTAGAAAAATCCAGACGTAGTTTAATTGATCGATCTCCTAAAATAAAAGGTAAGAACACTAATTCTAATGATATCAATCACAACGAACTAACTTAACTTTGGTCTGCTGCAATCGCACCGTGGCATTGCTTGACATTTAGTTCAAAACTGTTTCAAAAGCTTGATCGTTTGTTAACAGTAAACGAATTTTGTATTTCGAATATTCTAGCGTTTTACATGATAAAAATGAACATCTTATTTCGAATTATTTATTAATATTGATTAAATCGGTAAATTTTTGAAGGTGACATAGCACCATATTGAACTCAAATGAATCCTTTATCTTCGTTTTTCAAACTTCACAAAACGTGTTTAGATATTTAAGCAGAAATTAAACAGTGAAGCTGTAAAACCTTGAGAAAAGTTCGCAAATTTCTTACAATGGCCTTTATTTCTGGAATCATGAGATAAATTATCGGTTATGTTGTCGCCAAGAATTTCTTTTCAAGTGAAATTTACAAATTAAATAAAAATAGCAATATTTAATTGGTCTGTATATAAATTAAAAAATAAATTTTACTTCAGAGTAATCAAAGGCGGTTCGATAAAATTTAATATTTAGTAAAAAGATGTGGTAAATCAAATCAAAATGTTTTTACCAATATTAAAAATTATTATCACTGAAGAAAATTTTGACATTTACGTGGACAATATTATAAAATAAAGTCACAGAACATCAAATTAATAATGCCTCATTTGGATCATTTTAATTTTCTTGTAACAAATTCTGTTCTTTATCTTTATTAAGTGACATTACCGGTCTTGAATGGGATTGCGCGGATCAAATTTCTGATGTTGCAATACCTGCCGGCGATTTCATTTGATATTTTCTTAAATCTGAAGTTTAAAATTTGCAAGCATCAAATTGTTAAATTTTATAGGATTTTTGTATCTCTTTACTTCATTTTATTTCATTATATTTTCTAATAAATGTTTATTGTTATTATTTTAAAAAAGCAATATTTACAGCAAGTTTAAAATTTGATAATTTCCAGTTTCACTTTTAAGAAATGCTGCCTTTCTTTCTGAATTAATATTATACAGTAATTCGTAACAGATTTTGTATGTTAATAATAATCTGTTCAGAATTTAGTTTGATAAATGAAGACTGAAAAGCAAGCAGGATTAAGAGTTCATAAATTTATGTTCACTCTTGACCTAAAAAGAAAGGCCAGAATGTGCCGTACACGATTTTAAGTAGATCACTTGAGATTTTGACTGGAACAGCCCTGAAGCATAACAATTTCTGTTTCATGAGAACTGTCTTTTGAGAAATGAGGCCTGTCTACAGTTTTCACTTTTTGAACAGATTTGTCTTTATTAGTAAAATTGTTGTTTTTTTTTTTCTTACTATCATAAAACCATATAATAGAAGAAAATTAAAAAAAAAAAAAAGAATATTTAATGAAAAAAATAATATATGTTGTGGATTTTTTTTTTAAGAAAGAGAGGGAAATTGATAATTAATGTGAAAATAAATTGTATGGTTCATTCTTTTGCATCTCTGATTTAAATAATGTTTCTCGTTTTAATTTTCAGTAAAAATTCAAGATTAGTTTGAGAAAAAATGTTTTATAAGTCAGCATATGTTAAAGTTTGCAAATTAATGTTATTTAATTTTAATTGTTTTTATATTAGAAATTAAAAATGGCACTCACAAATGGAGTTGAAGAAAAGCTGACAGTTCAAGAAAAATTTGATCTTATCACAAGGAATTTACAGGTATTTAATTAATTAAATATTAATAATTCTTTTATTCATAGTTTTTAATGATAGTGTGACAGATGAAAGCTAGCTGTCACATTATCATTAAATACTATTTATTCCTTTACAGTTGTTATAGTTAGTCCTTATTGGATCCCTTGAAATCAGAAATTTAGTACTTACGTAATATGTAGTGATGTTAGATATATTATTCATCATGAGTGTTTCTTTTTATTTTAATTTTTTGCATCAATTAAGATATGTATATTATTTCATTAAAACTAGGAGCAATGGAAATTATAGATCAGGGGTCGGCAACCTTTTGTTGTAAGAGGGCCAAATATTTTATGTGGGGATTACTGCAGGCCGCACTTGGGCCAAAAAGGAAAATCTTATTTTAACAACAACAACAAAAAAAAAGGAAAATCTTAATTTAACAACCAAAAAACCAAAAAAATTATACTGATACTGAGTAAACCTCCAACACGCCTCGCGGGCCGCACCAAAACGCTTCGCGGGCTGCGGGTTGCCGACCCCTGTTCTAGATTATCATTACAGTGGAGGAAAAGAAAAGAAATTCCAAAGTTAAATCAACTAACTAAATTTCATTCCGTGAGGAAAAACCCTCCGTGAAGTCTGAAGACATGCTGTATCTGATGTCAAAAAGATATTGTACCTCCATCTTCTGAATCATATGAGGCTATCGTTGCAGTTACTTTGTTTCAAACAAACAAGTGTAGACTGAAAAGCCATTACATTAGGACCATCCCCAGCCTAGATAAATGAGCACACCTGTTGAATGAACAGTCACATGCGTCAATGGCACAACTTGCAGAACCGGCTTTCTGTTACTAGTGTATTCGGTGTCAGAATGGGAAAAGCTGCAATTTATCAGAGTTTGATAAAGGACAAATTGTGGTGGCATGGTGTCTTGAAACAGCACTGCTTGTGGGCTGCTCATGTGCCACTATCATGAGTACATGTCAAAATTGATGCAAGGATGAGCAAAAGAAGAACCTTCAACTGCATCCCATTAATGCCAGAGACTGATGGAGACTTATCACTCATTGTTCAGAGTGACAGCTGGGCCACAGTCCAACAAATCGCCCACAGCTACAACAGTGGTGAACAGGGTAATGTTTCACAGCACACAGTTCATCGAACTCTTCTGTTTTATGGGTTTTTCTATTCTACAGAACTGCCCTATGAAAAGGTGAAGAAAAGAGCAGAAAAATCCATACCGACATTAACTTTCTTTTTGTTACTTGTACTGACAGATATGGTTGGCAAAAAAAAGAAAAGTGGCGATATAGGTAAGCATAAGTTCAAAGCAAGTGGATGCAAGTCCTATGGCATGGAATTAATTGAAAATGAACCCATATTCAGGAAATGGCTATTTTAATTATATACGATTATTGAATTGCAAATTACTTTGCTCCAGCTTGAATGGTGTTAATTCATACTTATCTGCAGTCAACTAAATAGAATAGCCAATTATACCATTAGTCCTTTTTGTTCCATGTTTGGTCAATAATAATATGGATGGGAGAGAAAAAGGTCTCCAAAGATCCTACCACTTCATCTTTGACTGTAATAAAGTTGTTATGTAGATGGTGAAGACTCTCATTGTCATTATATACCCCACATCATCCACCTTTAAATTCCTCAATCCAATAAGGTGATAGACTTTTAAGATGGGTAAATAGTGTTTCTCTTCTTATCCCCCACAGCTAGTTCAATATCTTTGTTGATACAACATGCAAACAATTTTTTTTTGAGCTAATACATTGATTGACATTTTAACCATTTTATGGTGGCTGTTATGTATTTTGGCCGGTAGACTTGTTGAATTAATCTGAAAGATGTTGTTGAGCATTTGGTTTCAAATGTTATGTATTTTTGAGGGCGAGCATAAAATACTTAAAAGATGTGGTATGTTAACTTTTCAGTTATTACAACCCTTCCCACATTTAGAGGAAAGAAGAATTATTCATCATTTCAAATGAGACTAAATTGATTATAAGTGACAGATCTAGCCATACAGGAAGTTATAATGGCTCAATAGGTTTCGCAATATCCTAAGTAGATCTCAAATGAGATTCCTGGTAAAAAATGCATTGCCATATTTCTGTGCAAGCACAAAATCACAATTATGATTAACTATAACTGTAAGCCACAAAATTTATTCATAAAAGTTAGACTAGTGGGCTTAAAAAAAAGTTCTAATGTAGTTTTAGTTGAGGTTCTTGGGACCATTCAGAGGTTTATAGAAAACAAATCCAGCCTGCATCTTAATGTAAATATTTTAATATTCTCATAAATTATAGGAAACTCTCGGAGAAGATCGGCTTTTAGAACTCCTCAAGGAAAAAGATGTCAAAATCTACTGGGGTACTGCAACCACTGGAAAGCCCCACGTTGGATATTTTGTACCTATGTCAAAAATTGCAGATTTTTTGAGGGCAGGATGTGAGGTACATTAAAGTTTTATTACTTTAAATTTCTTCCTTTATATAATTGAATTTCTTAATAAAACATTTACATTTTTAGGTTTTAAAAATTGATTGCAAATAGGCTAGAACTTTGTTTATTATTTCTTCCAGGTAACAGTTCTTTTTGCAGATCTTCATGCTTATTTGGATAATATGAAAGCTCCATGGGAGCTGTTGGCCTTAAGGACCGATTATTATGAAAATATTATTAAAGCTTCCTTGAAGTCTATAGGGGTATGCATTGATAAGCTTAAATTTGTTAGAGGATCTGAATATCAGCTCGGCAAGTAAGTTTTATGGTTGTTTTTTTTTTTTATATATAATAAATTTTTGCCATTTCATTCAAATTTACAATTTATATTTAAAAAGTAATATTGAAAAGAAGTCCCAGATTTACTTGCTTAATTCCTTCTTTCCCCCGCCCCCAATTATTTATTTTTCTAAGATCTTATGGGGAAAATTATGAGAGGAAATCATACAATGAATCTTAACTTTTGAAAGGCAATATTTTTTTTGAAAAAAAGATAAAGTTTTTGTCCATAATTACATAATGCTTAATTTTTTTAGATTAATGTTTGGAGCATTAATTTATTAAGTTAAAAGTAGGATAAAAAGAAATTTTAAACATGGATCTATTAGGTCATATTCTTCTCTAGTAGTACTTTACCTTCTGTCAAGAGTAAGAATATTATACACGTAAAAAAACCACACACACACACAGTATAATTTTGTGTCTAAGTTGAAATCATTTCAGTGACAAATATTGCCCCTCTGTTGACTTTGTATATGAAGTATGTGATGATCTTCCATCTTGCAATTCTGTCTTTGAAAAAAGTTATCTGGCATATACGTAGTGTCCATGTCTGAATATCTTACGTTCAATAAGAAAGGATGCAACTACTATCCTAGATGGGGCAGTTATCAGATAGCGAAAGTTGAGACCTTTTCAGTTATGAGTATTGCTCCTCTTTTGACATTTCATTTGTAGATGAAGTATGTGATGATCTTCTATCTTGGGATTCTATGTTTGAAAAAAATTATATAGCATCTTTTGGGCTAGAATATGTCCTTGACTCTCCAAGAAGGCATGCAGATTTGCTTGCAATTGAGTAATAGATCTGGACAAGAACATCTTCATTAAAATAACTGAAATTTGTCTTAAAGTTTAAAGTTTCAGTAGTCAAAAGAAAAAAAATACAGTTAAACATCTTGTTCATTGAAATGCACTCATTCACAAAAAAAAATTGTGCACCAAAAAAAAAGTTATTCTATAAATGTAAAGTAAGTAAATAACTATGGCAAGGGTAAATATGTAAATCAATAATAATAATAATTGACCGCTGTGTCAGGGTTCGGAGGACTACAGGTGAGCACTACTATCCCAACCTTGCTTTACAGTGGCAATCAGCCCGCATTGCAGACAAGATGGTCTGGGGTGCCATTGCATATGATAGTCATTCGTCTCTAGTAGTGCTACGAGGGACATTGACAGCAGTCTGTTCAGGTAATCCTCGAGCTTTATTTACAAGAACTGTGAGCAAATCTGCTGCAAGACAACATACGGCATCTGTTTGACTCGATTCCCCACCATATCACCGCATGTATCCAAGCATGAGATGGTCCAACGAGGTACTAAAGGTGACCTTCTTGTGCTCCACAGCTCCGTGGGACATTATCCTGCTGCTGTGATATTGTAATCACTCCTGTCCTTTGTCTCTACCATCACATTAATAAAATAAAATTTGAATCCAACGCTTCCTTCGTGATGCACAAATATTTTTGTCAATGAGTGTATTTGGATCTTTCTAAGAGATAGTAAGCTGTACAGATATGGCCTAAATACAATTATGTATCACTTACTGAAACAAGAATAATCTTAAAAGTGATATTAAATCAATTTGAGCAGATCTAAATTGATGAAGATTCTGTTTTAAAATTCACTTTGCCTCATAAATCTTCTGATTATACAATCTGATAGTCCAAGATTCTGAGACACCCAATTTTATTGATTTAAAAAAAAAAAAAAAAAAATCTTGTCAGAAGCATTGATACGTTCTTGTTCACTAATACAGTTTACCCTAAGAGTCCAAAGGCAGATGAGCTTCAGATTGGCCTTCTATCCTTAACTTCATTGTGTCTTCATAGAGAATTGACAAAGATCTTAAATTGCCTACTAGTTCTACTTGGATCTCTAATGACCAGTTAAACTGCTAAATAAATTTGAAATTTTTAATTATTTCAGCTTAATTGTTTTGGATATTTATTTTTTTTGATTAACAATTAAAGTCCTTTTTGATATTTCAGGAAATATACCCTTGATGTATATAGATTATCATCGTTAATCACAGAGCATGATGCCAGGAAAGCTGGTGCTGAGGTAGTAAAGCAAGTGGAGCACCCTTTGCTTAGTGGGCTTCTGTATCCAGGTTTGCAGGTGAGAATTTTTTAGTTATTTCTAAATTAATCAAACATATTTCCTTCATTAGAAACTCTCCATCTTCTTATAAAAAGAGTAATTAAAAAAAATCAAGCAGCATAATTCTATTGTTAATTTATTCAATAAATATAAATTAAGTAAAGTTTTAACTTCAGTTGTCTAGTTGAAGTTGTTATTGATTGTATTAATTTGCAAATAATATAAATATCGTTTGTAACAGGCAAAATTTTTGTAATGACTCATTCAGCATCAGTTTGAACTCTTCATATCTCAGAAGTGAAAATTATTTGTTGTAGTATTTGATTCCCAATTACCATAAAGAATCAGATCCTGCTGGTAAAAAAATAAATAAAGTGCTACAATTTATAATTTCAACTTATTCTTTTTCTGTTAAACTGAAAAAAATTGGAATTTACTTCTGTTCATTGTCAGAATTTCCTTCAGCGCTTCAAGAATTTCAAGGCAGTTTCTCTTTAAGGTGACTTAGCGTAGAGGATTTGAATTGTCTTTCAAATTCCAATTTAAATAGTCTTCTTAATACCAGGACTTCTCTGGCTCTCCATAAGTGCCATTTATTTCAGTTAAAGCATCTCCTACTTAATCTAAATTTAAACAAACAAAAACAAAAGTACCTTGCTGAATTAAGTTTAAATGAAATTTTTTTGCAAACTTTTTTGAAGCATCACAACATCTGCTTTGTAGTTTCTCCTCCACTGTTGCTGAATTGACAACAAACAACATCATTGCAAAATGACATGAGACAAAACAGATGTTACGTATTTTTGAAAAGTGGATATTTTTGCTCAATTTAATGAGTACTAAATTTTTAACGCAGCACGTTAAAGTTTTGTTATTATTCAAGTAATTTACTTTATTATTTTCTTTTGTTATTTACATGTATTTATTCAATTTAATTTATTTAGCTTTATGAAGTATGTTAAATCTGTTCAAATCTAGGCTTTGGATGAAGAGTATCTTGAGGTTGATGCTCAGTTTGGAGGAGTTGATCAAAGAAAGATTTTTACTTTCTCTGAGAAGTATCTGCCTCAGCTTGGCTATAAAAAAAGAATTCATTTGATGAATCCTATGGGTAAGAGTCTGTTTTATTTACCTCAAAAATAGATTTCCTTAAAAAAGAAAAATGTTTAAAATCGGTGTATATTTTGTAACTGTAGTTTTTGTTCAGAAATTCAATGAAAAATTAAGTAAAACTTTTTACCTTGTAAGATTAAAATTGTAAATTAGTTTAAAATACTGTCTTATAATATGTTTGCTAAGGATTCTTGTTTTATTTCATAGTACCAGGACTAACGGGCAATAAGATGAGTTCATCAGAGGAGGATTCCAAGATTGACCTGTTAGACACTCCAGCAAATGTTAAGAAAAAATTGAAAAAAGCTTTCTGTGAACCAGGGAACGTGGAAGACAATGGAGTTCTTTCATTTGTCAAGCATGTCCTCTTTGCCTTGATTCCTAAAAATGAAGGTAAAATTTAAATTTTTCATTTACCATGCTCCAAATGTTTGAAAAATTCTTTTTTTCCATGCAGAAATTTTAAGATTTTACAAAAAGATTTGAATGAATTATTTCGCTATTACATAGGTTTTATCATTAAGAGGGATGCCAACAATGGTGGTGATATAACTTTCAAAGATTATCAGGCTTTAGAGGATTCATTTGCAAAACAGGTCTGTAAAAGCTAATTACTTTACATTTAAAATATTAATTTAAGGAGATGATTTAGAAGAATTTCAGCAAATATAATGTACAAGTTATAATGTAATTGTTAAGTCAGGCAAAACTTTCTTTTAGTCCTGTCTAATTTGGTTAAATGGTGACACCAAAAAAAAAAAAAAAAAAGTCCGTCAGCTGTGTTTTATAATATGTTTTTCAAGGGCATTTAATATCTTCTAAAATACAATATTTCTTCTCCTTAAACAGGAAACTTTATCAGGTTCTGAGGACAGGAAAAAACTTTTCCTCTTCCTCTCTAGAATTCGTAAAAATCTACACACATTTAAATTTTTACAAATTCTAGAGAGGAAAAGTGTTTTCCTGTTCTCAGAACCTGATAAAGTTTCCTGTTTAAGGAAAAGAAATATTGTATTTTAGAAGATATTAAATGGAGTGTGTCGACTGGAGGTCTATGTAAAAATATTACTTAAGAAATATAATAGGAGTTATGAAGTATCTTGAAGTGCTTGAATTCTGTCAACTGTGTGATTATTTCAACTCCTTCAGAATAACTGGTGTTGGTAATATAGAAAATTAATTCTATTAATGAAAAGTTCTTCATTCTTTTTGTGGTAAAGATGATTAAGAACATATATGGTAACTGAGCATGGTGACGAGTAAAGAATATTTTATTTACTTTATTTAAAAAGAAAAATATTCATGTGGTAAAGGAAAATGAAAACAGTACCTTACATCTTGCATTACTGCATAGCATCACGATAAGATAGCATATAAATGTTGTTGACTTTAAAACAAATATAATCCCGAAAACCTGAGCTCACAAATAAATGTTCCAATTGTTCCATTTATGCACAGTCACATTTCAGTACAACTTTGCTTTTTGGCACTGAAAAGTTGTCGGATAAAAATTTCACACACAGGAAGTAAATCTTGTTTAGCTTCCCAATTAAATATTTCACAGATCATCCTAACTAAATAAACAAGGGATTAAGAAATGCCACTTTAAGCATCTTATATTTCTTAATCTTTCGCTAAAACAAACTGTGGAATCTTTTACTTTTTAAGAATTATTTTCTTTCTAATTCCTTTGATTGCTAATCCTGAGAACCACAATGACAGCAAACTGTTATCAAAAGCACAATTGTTGCATTTTTTTTTTTTGCTACTGCAGGCAACCAAGAATGTAAACTGAAAAATGGTATTGCTTCACTGATTTCACTGTTTATTTTTATTTTTGGAAGAATGGATAAGTCACGTTACATAGTCACACTTTTAATTATGCACACTTTTGAAGCATCTCCATTAAGAAGATTCAAATCCTTAGTCAGTAAACTACAAATTATAATGCAAAGCAATTGCTATATGACTGCAGTGATTTCCTGGTCATTTGCTTTGATGGAACTAGTTATTGCATGGTGACCAACACTCTGATCTATAGAAATCAAATATCTGCAGGAGAAGATAATGTTATGTTGAACAATTAAATCGGTATTAATAGGCATGTCTTGAAGATGAGGTGATAGAAATTTTTTGATAGATGAAATCAGTCATTATATTTTATCAGTAATTTCTGTTTAGAATTTAGACTCGGTCGCATTGAATTATCTCAATCAGAAGGTGACTTAATTAGTGGACAGAATTGAACTATTGGTTTATATCTGAAAATTAATTCCATCCAACTTACTCTGCTGGGTGATTGGAATACAGAGGTTGAAATATTTTATTTTCCTAAACAATGAAAGACAAATGATACCACCTTACATGATAAAAAAAAGTAACACATTTAAGCTGTCTGAAGATAATAACAAAAGAAAGAAATAAGACAATTTTGTAAGTAATTGAAGTGAAATGCATTTTTAAATATTTTATTTTCCTAGGAATTGCACCCTGGTGATTTGAAAGCTGCAGTTGAAATTTACATAAATAAGCTGTTGGCACCAATTCGAAAGATTTTTGAAGATCCAAAACTTAAAAAATTGACTGATACAGCATATCCTCCTCCAGGCAAAAATAGTAAGTTTTGATTCACTGGATATTTTAAAAATAGCCTTGAAGTTCATTTAAATATATCATTAATTATTAAATTTATGACTTTAAATTAATTGCATTTTTCATGGTTGCAGACATTTTATCTCTTTAATAGTTCATATTAATTATTTTAGTTGCTTTTTTATTAAAAGAAAATAATGATAATTAATTTTTTAATTAATAGTTTCTATTTTTTGAGTTAAAAATTCTACATTAAAATAATGTTATTTTATTATTATAAAATGCTCTTTTATAATAATAAGAAATCATAAAAAATAAATGCAAAAATAAGGATAAAACAAATTTGCTAGATTGAAGATGAAAAAAAACAAAAACAATAAGTATTAAGCACAATTCATCATCAGAGCGCTTGACTGTGTGTTGGAGGTGACTGTCTGATCGATGGCATGGGTGGAGGACAGGGATTTTTTTTGCGCTCCTTTCTTCTCCAAACGGGTCCTAGGGTCTACCCAGCCCTCTGTAGAATGGGTACCGGGTTTCTTTCCCAGAGATATAGGTGGGCGAGCATTGGGCTGACCACCCGACCTCATCTCAATCCCAAGTCACTGAAATATTGGAGTCTTACCTCCAGTGTCCCAATGGGGCACAGTGGGTCTTAGTGGGATTACTAACCTAACCATCGTCAGGATATGGCAATAAAGGGACAATACAACGAAACTAGCACTGTGACGTATGTTATCCTATATGTTTTGTGCTACTATATCTACAGTAATCAGTAAATTTATTTTATTCTTATTTTCTTCAGTTATTGTTGTATTAATGCACATTAAGTTACACTTTAAAAATAATGCAGTTTTTAAGAAAACATTATTTCTGGCATTGATTGCTAATGTTTGCTGGAATAGACATTGGCACAATTGATGAATCACATTTCAACTTTTAAAAGCTATTTCTTGTACTTTTCTTATTTTTTTATATCTGTAATGATATCTTGCCTTGAACATTGTAGATAAGTTCTCCAAATCCAAAAATTCCCTCCTCACCAATGGATATCAGTCGAGTAAGATCCTTTTTATTTGATACCACCCTACTATGGTGGAGGAAAGGCAAAGGGTTTTAACAAAAAGAACATTAACTTTTTCATCTAAACTTGAGTTTTCTAACATGTATTTATTATTAGCCACTAATGCTAATTATTATGATAATTAATTTTAATTAAAATCTTAATAACATGAAGAAATACTAAACATGTCAGTCTGTAATTAATTTTGACTAAAGATAATTTAAGTATCCTGTAGATTGATTCAATCATTGTTTGTTCAATTAACAATATTCATTAGTTTCATTTTCTAAATACTTGTTTAATTTCAATTCATATCAACTAAATAAAATGAAAGATAGTGATAGTACCCTGGTCACCATGTGTTTAAACTTGATATAAACATAAATACTGCTCAGAAGTAAATGTAATTTTTAAGATCAGTTGAAGTCTGCACTTAGTAGATGTTCCGTAAAGTTGCTGCAGCTAGAGGAGAAATATATTGCTGATGGTTTCTGTATCATTACTTATGGTTAATTCTGGCTATTTTTGACATGAACTTTTAATACTAATCTACAGTTCTGTTCATTACAGTAAATTTATTTTGTCTGGTAGATGGTAATGAAGATAAAACATATCTTGTTTAGATTTGTATTAAGGCAAACAGCAAGGTGAAAGGCAATCTTATAAGAAGCAGAAATGTTATATCAAATTAAAAGATAAAGAAAGATTCTAGGTGTTCCTCAGTAAACACTATGCATGATAGGATTCCTTACATTTACTAAGTATTAAAACTTTTATAAAGGAAAAGAAGTGAAAATTGCTATTTTGGAAGTAGAAAAAAATCATCACTACATGACGCTACTTTTGTAATCGACAGTTACAAAAAGTTAAGATTTCTAGGAATATCATAAATTAGTAATTCAAATAAGTTGAACCCTGTACGTAAAATTTAGAAATCAGGTTAGAGAATTTGGAACTTTTATTAATGGAAATTTTTTTCATCCTGCCTGTTTTCCTATTTTACTCTTAAGGATTAAAATAAAAAAGAAAAAAAAAAATATCATGATAACTGACCAGGGTACCTTTTAATTGATTTCACATGAAATTAAACATTTCAATTAAAAAAAAAACAGCTCCCAAATAAAATTATCACAAGTTACTTCACATTAATTTTCAAACATTGATTAGTTGGATTTTTTTTTTATCTGCAAGTTAGAATGATGTAGGTGAAATAAAGACGGGCTATAGACATATCCATTTGTGCTTTCATCTGTTTAAATACCTTTTAGGAAGCCATTCTTTATAACACAATTATTTTTTTTTTAATCGGTGAGCTATTTGATATATTGCTATCCAGTTCCTGATAATTTAGACATTAAATTATGGCAGTGTAATCCAATAGACACACATCCAGGAATTTCATTTTTTATTGTTTTAAAAAAAAACCAAAAAGAAACCAAGCAGTCTAAAATAAAATAATAATAATAAAATTATTAAATTATATAAAATGTTGTGCTTTGTTTTTTTTAAATAGAAAATACAGCAAATGAAGACATAATTTCTCCTGCTCGACTTGATATTAGAGTCGGAAAGATCATTGAAGTGAATAAGGTACTTAAAGCTATTTTGTTAAATTAATTTAAAAAAAAAATATTTTGTATGATACCATAAACTTATTAGAAAAAAAAATAACTTTATTTCCTAAAAAGAAAACATAAAGAGTTAATTTAAATGATTCTGAAGTTGTGCAAATGTTAAAATATTTAATGTAGCAAGGCACATTCTTTTCAGTATTTGGAATGATCTTAAGCTCAAGGAAAGACAATTTGATGTTGAGATCTGAAGATGGAAATACCAGTTGGTTACAATTAAACTGACAGTAAGCGAAACGATGTAAAAAAGGATCCATTCGATGGATCACAACAAAAATTGGTGGATACCTTAATAGGAACATAAGGAAGAGAAGTTGTGAATAAAAATAAAAAGGTGATGTTGGTGCTGAAAAAAGAAAAAGAAAATATCAAGTTGAACAAACATAACTTTTAACGCAAACTATTCCTGTATAAAATGTGCTGAAAACGTGTTGGGTTACTCTTGCCTTCATTTCAGCAACTGATTCAATATTGTCTTGCTAAACTTGGCTTTTCAAATAACCCCGATAACCAAAAATTGCATGGGTTGAGGTCAGGGGATCTTGGTGGCTAAGAATTAGAAAACGTTCAATAAATTACTCTTATCCTCCCCAAATGTGGTATACAGCAATTGCATAGTCACATTTGAAATATGGGGTGGTGACGCATCCTGCATGAAGGTTACAGAGTCTAAGCAATTGCATTCTTGCAGAACTGGAATAATCTTGTGGCGGAGATGATAAGTGTTATATCAATCAACACCGGGTCCAAAGAAAAATGGTCCTATTATAAAACTGTCATACTATTACATTGTCAGGGTGCAGAGGTTCAGCAGGCACAGCATTCCGACATGCTGGACCCGAATATTCAGTAGTTGTGTGTATTCAATGTTCCTTCTAAGGAAAATATGTCTAATCGATTCATAATACTTTTGAAGGTCACATGACATTGAGCTGCATCCTCGCCAGAAATTGCACAGCGAAGTAGCTGCGCTGTTCGGGGTCCTGGGTTTCAGCTACATCCTCTGAATTTTATAAGGATACCATTTCAAGATGGATTGTATAATTTTACAGACAGTTTACCATGGAACTTGCAGTTGCCAGAGATACGTGTCTGATACTAACTATGAGTAGCTCCGAATGTGATGGATTTCGGAATGGCAAGAGCGATGTCTTGCACGTTGCTTTCTGCAACATACTGCCGGCCTCTACCCAGAGATACACTCAACTTGCTTGTTTCTTCGAATTTCCTTATCATATTCTTCAATCCATTTAGCAACAAAAGTCCTTTCCTGATTTCTTTCAAATGACAATTCCTGCAGCATTACTGCCATTTTGATAAAAAGAGTTTCACTAGCAAAGTTCGGTCCTTCTTGCAAAAGAAGGATGTTTGGTTGTTTTAGTAAGATAAAATATGATATGCTTTATTGGACTGCTTTTATAATCTATGGAAAATTTTGTTTTAAAAATCAAAACAGTCTTTCTTTACATTAAATTTTACTTGATAAATTAAGTGTGTAGTAGATTATGATTACTATAGTATATAAGATTTAGTGTAATATATTTGCTTTGTCTTTAAAACAAGAAAAAAAACTGGTAAAAGCTTGGTGTAACTAACTTCAAAACATTTAGTAGACTTGAAAACTTCTAAATCTTTTCTTAATTTAAAAATATAATTTATAGCATCCAGATGCTGAAGCATTATATGTAGAACAGATTGATCTTGGAGAAGAAAAGCCAAGAACAGTAGTAAGTGGATTAGCATTACACATACCTTTGGAAGAAATGCAGAATCGCAATGTAGTAGTTTTGTGCAATTTAAAGCCAGCTAAGATGAGAGGTATTGAATCTTCTGGAATGGTACTTTGTGCTTCAATGTAAGTCTTCTCATTTTTTTTTTCCTTTTTACCTCAGAGTTTACATTGTTTTCTTTAATAATTTTGCTTTGTTATTCTTAAAAATAAATAATTAATTTACAATGCCTAAGGTTAATGTGATATATTTTTCTTAAAAAGATAATTTATCCATTTTCAAATTTAAGGTTAAAGAATTGTCATTTATGATGTAAAGAAAATCTCTGTTCAACAAACAATATATAAATTCTCTTTGTTTATGAATCAAATATAAAACGAGAGTGGAACTTAAGTTAACAAATAGACATTTAATAAGTAATGAAGGTGTATAGATAACCTACATTAGTTATAGTTGTCAAATTGCATTCAATTATATTTCTACTTATTTCCTTTGTTGCTTTAGTGAGGAGCCCAAGACAATTGAATTATTAGAACCTCCTGAGGACAGTAAGGCTGGAGATCCTGTTTTTGTCGAAGGTTATGAGATCTTAACACCTGATCAACAACTAAATCCAAAGAAAAAAGTTTGGGAAAAGCTTCAGGTAGATTCATTATTTTATATCTCCAAAAATTAATAATTAAAAGATACTTTGATTTAACTGAAATATTTTAGCATTTAAACTAATTGAAATACATATTTTTTCTCCTTGTATTATTGAGTTATATATGAGGAATGAATGCTGTATGATGTATATGCATATACCCCACTTATTTTACTGTCCTATGGATCAAACTCTTTAAAGTTGAAACTAATAGCAAGAACAGCTTAAAACTATATGTAATTCTTATTATTCAAAAACAAAGAAACTCAATTAAAATAGGAAAGAAGTCTTTTCAACTAATTTTTTTTTTTTACTTTTTATTTTGTAATAGCAAAGATCATTTCTTTATAAAATGTGTTCCTCAAGACACTTTTGTCCTACGAAATACTGAAAGATCTCTTATTATATATATTATTAACCTTTCTTTAACGTGCGGAGTGAACTATCTAGGAACACAATTGATACGCACAATTTACGCAAAGGATTCGCACCCCGAGCTGTCATGCGAATCCTTTGCGTAAATTGTGCGTGTCAATTGTGTTCCTAGATGTAATATATATATATTAAAGTTGTTATAATGTGTGCACTACAAAATATTTTGAATTTTCTAATGTTAAAAAAAAAAGGAATAGTTAGTTTTTGTAAGCATTCTTGTTGTGTAATATTCATTGAGCAGGAACACAATAAATGTTATTATGACTAGGGCATACATTTATTTTGGTTTAAAGACAGTTGATAAATTTCATTATTCTTATGAATTTTTACTTCTGCAATTCTGTTTTTATTTATAAATTGTTGAGGGTACATGGTT
>JAFIDM010000001.1:121376607-121434164 GCA_023159025.1 Thereuonema tuberculata
GTTAGAAATGGAAAAGGAAAAAATGTTAGAAATATTAAAAATATTAAAAATATTAAAAGTATGTTAGGGAGAAGAGCGAAGCTCGGGGCACGAATAGTGTTCGTGACAAGTTTAACAACTAAACTTTAAAATTGTCAATAAACAATCATCAAATCAAAGTTAGCTCTAGGCTGGTAACAAATGAAGGCTACTGTTGAGAATTGTTGAAAGGCAGTGTTATAATGGAACAGTATTACTTACACTCTATATTTTCTGGGAATTTTCGATGAATTGTTTTATAAGTTTGCAGAGCTAGCTGATAATTCCCACTTCGTCTGTGGCAACTAGCAATCATTAATTGCCACTTGACTTCATTTGGCCTAAAATGACAATGAAAGTAATATATATTAAAAAAAAATTAGTTAGTTCAATTCCTTTTTTTTTATTTACTATATATTTCTAAGATTGCACATTTATTTTTATCCTTGATTAATTATTATAATAATACATGGTTCAAATTATGTATATTAGTGAAATGAAAAGATATTTTTTAAAATTTTAGTTCTTATTGCTTCAGCAAGCACTTTTTTAAGAGTGTGATTTTTAAATGACATAAAGAGTGACAGAAGCTAGGATGTAGCATAAGCATGTCATTTCATTAAAAGTATTTGTGGAAACCGGAATATAATAAAAGGGAAGTCTGAAGAATGATATTACAAGCATGGGAATTATTCATATCTAATCCAGGATTTGAATCCAGATACTGACTGTACTACTATGAGACAATCGTATACAAAATACATACACAGAATAAAAAAATTAAATAAATTCTTAAGGAGAATTCTGTATGTAATTACAGTAGTCTAATAATTCTGTTAAAATGCTCTTCTTTATTTGGTATCTGAACTACCTGCTTGACATCTTTGTTTAACTGCTTCAATTTTGGATAAATAAAATTCAGGCAAGTTTAGGCTAAGTTTGCAGAATCTCTATTATCTGAAAGGTCCTGTAAATCCACTGAAGATGAAAGTATGGGAGGAAAAAGCAGCCCAAGCTTTTTAACTTACTGCATCACTGCCGCTCTTTCAAAATAGCCAATAGCTTTTTCTGCTAACTGTGAATCAATGAAATAAGCACCAAGCCATTCAATTACATCGACATTTGATGGATAGTACCTGTAAGACTGGGAAAAAAAAATGTGTATATATATATATATATGTATTCAAAATGTTTAATACTAAAATTACTGATTTTTTTTATTTTTATTCCTTTTTATATTAAAAAAAAAGTCTCAATTCTAACTAATCCATTTATCATCAGTTGGAAGAGTGCAAGTGTAAATAATAATAATAATGAATTTAAAGACTCTGTAATTCAATTTCTGAAAGAAAAAAAAATCACCTTAGGTTGCAAAACTGAATATGATATTAACAGTAAGAAAATAACTGAACTATCTTTCATTAGGAATAAAACTAAGATGATAGGAAGGATGAATATTGACCAAATATCCGTAATATCAAATAAAGATTAGTCAGTAATCTACAGAAATAGAACAATTTATAATTTTACTATAATTATTTTCTGCGGAGGCAAGGGTTTTTCCATGCTCCATTCTACTTCAAATGGGTCCTAGGGTCTACCCAGCCCTCTGTAGAATGTGTATCAAGTTTTTCCCCTGGGGGCTTAAGATGGATGAGTATCAGGTTGACCACCCAACCTCATCTTAGTCCCATTGGAGTCTTATCTTCAGTGCCCTGGTTCTGTGAGCCTGGAGACAAATCTACCTACCTACCTACAATAATTATTAGTAAAAAGAAAATACAAACAATAGTCACTCATATTTCTCACATAAATTAGAAAATTTTCAATTCTGAATCACTTTTTCATCAATGGAACCTTCACAGAAAGAATAAAAAAATACAACATCATCCACCAAGTATTATTGATAAATATATATTGTTGATAAAGGTAGTGTTAAGATCTGCCAAAAGAAGTAGCCACCAAGGTTAATCTACTCAATTCACACAGTACACTCCGGTTGCTCTATACATTTACATCCTTTCAGTACCAGACCCACTATTTATTCCAGGTACAAAAGGTTACATTACCTCAGGTAATGCAGTGTTTGATCAACTCATAAAAAGTGGATAAACAATTACCATATATATACTCATGTAAAAGTCGACTTTCTTAGACCATTTCTTAAGGTTAAATTTATGGGGTCGACTTTTGCATGGATACTACTTTAGAGAGGCCGAAATTCACGCTAAAATCCAAAATACCATATCAGAAGCAGAAGCCCAAATGAACTCTAAATGAATAAAAACAAAAACACAATGGACTAATAATACCAATTCTTCGCATCTGATAAAAGTTATTGTCCAACCGAATCCTGCATGAAGACAGAAAGGAAAATCAGTACAAATTATGTTAAATTAAGTTATGCCGTGAAATAAGAGCAAAGCGGTAATAAAAAGTACAGTAAATCAGTAGTATTTTATTAACAAAATTTAGACAATACGAAATTGACAGTAATAATATAACGTTACTGCATATCAGCTTAGCTTACGTATTGATGGTGTTATATACTGAACCAGTAATACAAGGTTAATGAATTTCAGTCTAGGTGTAGCTGCAATCCTACCTGTGATTGTTTACATCTGTGAATGGCAAGCAGAGGAAACATTGTGTTACTTTGCACCACACTAATTATAGTGCTTGTTCGAGAATGAACTTTAAGAAATTGCATATATTGATCTGTTATCTGTTAGGAACCAGGCTTTTACACGAGATATTTGGAAAATTCCAGGTTTTTTGACCAAAAACAGGGGGGGAGGGTCGACTTTTACATGAGATTGACTTTTACTTGAGTATATATGGTATGTTGTTTTATAGTACAGTGAAAGGTGACTCATAATATCTGACTATGATTTGTAGTCCAGCAGCAATTTTGACCTTTGAAACAATCTAATAAGATAGAATGATAAGGACTTCGTTGTACATTCAATATTATTTTACTCTTTGCCACAGATTTCATTACTGAGTTTCCTCCAAACTATTTAAACAATAATTATTGTACAAGCTTTATCTATATTACCTTTAAATTTTAAAATAATGGATATACAGTATAGATACAGAGCATCATCTGGTGCTTTTTTTCTTTTACCGTCAGGTGAATTCTTGAATTCCAACTTCTATCCTACAGGTTAGCTGTTAAGTTTGACCATAACAAAATTTATGTATAATGTTCCATAATACATTCTAACCATGGCCTAATTTTCATTGAAAATAACAAAGTTTGGTTTTTCTGCACAGCAAGTAATGTATTTTTTATCATTATTTCATTTTTCACAAAGGCATTGCTGAATTAATTTCCTAGCCTGCATGTTTAATAATGATTTATAAAGTTCAATTTAATACACATTAAAGGATTGTGGATATGAATATACTGCTGATAATATTCATTTGTTTAATTTGGTAAAATGTGATGTTAGGAATTGTCAATTGTTAAAGAATTCTAATTAAAATAAAAAAAAATAAAAAAAACAAACCACCAATGGCTGCATAATAAATAAACAAGAATGCCTTTTGGTTCAGTTATAAGAGGGAATCAGGAATGGCCGTTCCGATTCTCTCTTATAACTGACCCAAAAGGCGTTCTTGTTTATTCTTTGTGCAGCCATTGGTTTTTTTGTTTTTAAATACTTTCTCTACATGTTAAATCTATTTAATTCTAATTAAAACTAAACCTAAAAAAATATTAGTAATGGCATTTTTTTTAGTAAAAAAAATATTAGTAATTAATGAAAGCTACCTGTTTTCATTCCTAAATAATTTATAAATTTCAATAGTTAATTTTCACTATACATAAACTTAAAATATAAAAAGAGAATGAAATAAGATAATTTTTAATAATTACTTACATCAAAGTGATATTGGTAAGCTAGTTGCTTATCACCTTCTCCATCAAGTAATTCTCCCATCTTTTGCAAAACACCAGGATCTGTAGGAACGAGACCTATTAGTTGTTGATACCTGAAATATTAGAAAATAAAAATTCAGGTTTGATTAATGAAAATGGAAATTTTAGAAGAAAACCAGTATCTTGCTGAATGAACTCTTATCTTTTAGCATAAATATGTTCTAACTTGAAAACAGCAATCTGTTCTTCACTCTCTCAATGCCAATGAGTGAAGTCAATCTTAATATTAACATCAAAAAGACATACTGCTGTAGTTTCAAATGATAAGAATGGTAGTAATTTAGAAATTCTACTCTCAAAATAGTAAGGAGGTGTGAGCAGATTCTTCTAATACTTTGTATTAACACTGAGGAACACTTGGTCAGCTGAAGGGTTAATAAATGATTCCAAATGAAAAAGAGTAACAATGGCAGAGACACTGTTAAGTAGGATAACTGGAAAATGCAAAGAAGTTTAGCCCAACAGGATAGGCATTGTGAAGAAAAACAAGATAGATGATGGATTTCACAGAATGTATGGAGAAGTCAACATCACAACAGGACATCTAACTGGAAGTTTTAGAATAACAAGTTAAATATTATCAACCCTCTTTCACTACAATCTGTAAGCTAAAAAAAAAAAGATCCTGGGTAAGAATAAGAACATCTCTTTATTGAATCCCTAAACCATCTTGTAGGAAGCATGATGATTTGTATTGAGATCTTGTAGAAGTTAAAGGTGACCAAACATTGACCATAAATGGACTATAAAACTTTTATGTGTAGAGTTGGACATTTACGTTCTTGCTTTATTTATGGTGATGATTTTTATTTTACAAAATTCTGATGGGCTATATCAAATTCCATGTCCATAACAAAGCTTATTGAAGTCTATCTAAGTGTCACTGAAAAATTTACATTTATTTCCTTCTTCCTGAACTCCTGATCGAGTGAATAACAAATGCAATTAGCTAGAAAACAACTATATTTTGTGGAAATATTTTTTCCTTAAACGTTAAGAAATTATATTTCAATTTTAAATATTTTAGCTAATGAAAAATTTTTAATCACTTACTACATATCTAAGAAGAATTTAATTTTTTTTTAATTGTATTCTATTTATTGAAGTTTATTGTTGTACTTTCAAGGAAGTAGCTTAAAAAGCTCCCTTTTTTCAGATATCTTACTGCTGCAAAGTGGACAATAGGCTAAAAATACACCTCATTCAAAAATAATTAAAATTTAACAAATGCAAAATCAAATTCTTTAGTTTTTTAAATTATGTAATTAATAAAGGAATATTTTTAACTGTTTAAAACAATTAAAAGATTTAAACTATTTAAAATATTACATAAGTAGATTATTATGTATTTATAAAATTTTCCTTTTACAACCAAGATTCAGATCACGACAGTAAAATAACTAAATGGTATATTATTTAGTCAAACTGCAATGGCAATAATACCATAATTCTAATATACTCTCCCATCCATCCAGATTCAGAGAATTAAAATGCTGGAGTTCAGTTTTTTTTTTTTTCACACAATTACCGCCATTCCTTCCAAGTTCAGAAAAGCTCACCGGCTTAACCTTTTACTACTTTTAAAATGACTTTTTACTTTTGTTATTTCACTAATTTCCAAGCCTTAAACATTGTCCCAAATAATCCATATTGTAATTCTTACTAACAAGTCATTAGAAAATGGCACAAAACTAACCATAGAAAATATGCTATATCTTTTTTAGACAATTAATTTTAAAATCACTCATTTTTTGGTCGGTAGTTGCTGGAAACGAAGAACTTCCTGAAGTTTATGAAGGACAGACTTGATCGCATGAGCGTCCACAGGATTTTTTCCACTGGGGACAAAATATATTTGCAATCTAAAACAGTCTGTAAAAATTGCACTTTATATTGTGAAATTATATAAAATAATGTAACCAAAGAAATTAGTTATAATAAATTTTACTGGTTTTCTATCTTTTAGTACTCTTGAGAGAAAAACAATTCTATGACTTTTTTCATTTAAATTGAAAATTCCAGGGTAAAGCAAATGTCCCCTACTTGCCAGAAGGTGCAAGTGCCCTTGCTTAATAGGATAATTTAATAACTAGGTGTAATCCAATCTATACAAGGATTAAATGGTCCCTATGTCCAGAAACAAATAATTTAGTTCCTAATTGAGTGTTTCTGCCCTATTTTCAAGACTTTCAAGTGAAAACATGATACCTATTACACAATAATAGTATCACAGTTAAGCAGTTTATCATATAACTGAAGTACAGTTTGTGGAAACTTCAATTAAAATACAGAATGAAACTCAGTTTTATTCAAATTACCATAAAAAAATCCTTAAACAGAACACCTGTTTGATAGGAGATAAAAAACTTCAACTGCTTTTGTGGCACAGAATGAAGTCTTAAGTTCAGAGAGCCTTATGGGAAAACCCGAGAAGGATTTTTTTTTTCTTTTAACTTTGTAGGAAAAAAAAAATCAAAATCATCAGCAAAATCTGTTTGTTGAGTAAATTCTATATTATGAGAAAAAAAAAAGAAACTTATCAAAGCAACAGCTCAATAATCACACATACCATTCACTGGCCTGGTCAAAATCTTCCTGTATTTCATATAAGTTTGCGATCTGATAAACAACTTCAGGATGATTACGTAAAATGGAATGAAGCTTAAAAAAATTATCAATTGCTTCTTCATAATGTTTTAATTTCTTGCATGTCAAACCTGTTAAAAAATAAAAATAAAAATAAAAAAGTTACTATTGTTTTTAAATTCTAATCGTCAATGTAGAAATAAAAATGGTTAATGTTTTCACATAAAATCATAATGCTACTGGCTTACCTAAATTATATAAAGCTTCTACACAAGAAGCCTCATTGCTTAATGCCTCTCTGAAGTACTCACGAGCTTTTTCTAATTCTCCTTGAGTGAAGAGACAATTTCCTTTATTCACTAAGGCACCTGGATTATATCGATCTGCTGCAATAGCCACTTCAGCATATTTATCTGCTTGATCAATTTCATTTTGCTAAAATATTTTAAAAATAAACAAAAATTGAAAACCTAAAATAATAAGCCAAAACACGCAAAACTGAATTAACTATATAATAATTTTATATAATATTTATATAAATATTAAAAATTTATATTTTTATATAATTTATATAAACATATTATATAAAAAAGGCAGTAATTTTAAAAATGCAGGTTTCAGAAATAAAAATATTTCTTTTACAAGGATAGCAAAAACAGTAATTGCTGATTCAGATTTTTCAACAATCCGAAATAAGGCTCATGATAAGATAAGATAAATTTCACTAACAGCATCATGTACAGTTGACAGATCAAAGTCGCCCAGTTCTGTTATCAATGCCAGTCACTGTCTTTTCTTGCCCAGCATTTCCCAGCAAACAATGGACTAGGCTTAGTGGTAAGGGAGGCTTCAGTTTCCTTAACAATATTGAACAATGAATGAGCTGATACACCTGTTGCTTCAAACGTTTTACGATAGCTCTTTTTTGGTCAGTCAACTTGAAATAACAAAAAACATTCCAAATGAATCCTATCAATTGACATCAGTGTGCGTTCAGTAGCTGCCATGTTCCGCGCCACGGTCAAAACGGAAGTAAGCGGAGTAACTAATGCTCAATCGTTTACCATATATGGAGTTGTCATGTGTCTTCAGATTTACAATGAACCAACTACAGCAGTACTACAAGGAACACTGACAGCCAAGAGGTACGTTCAGGAGATCCTGCAGCCCCATGCACTGCTTGTCCTGGCTGGGCACCCAGAAGCAATTTTCCAACAAGATAACGATCATCTGCAAACAGCTAGGGTTTCACAGGATTGTCTACATTATGTTTTGCATCACTTCCTTGGCCTGCCTGATTGAACAAGATGGGATGCCAACTATCACCATGTAGCAGTGTTCATGATTTGAAACGTTATTTGCAAGAAATGTAGGCAAACCTGCCCCAAGACAACATATGGTGTTCATTTGCAGGCATGTAGCTGGGGGGGGGGGGGTGTATCACCGTATGTAGGCAGGCATGAGGTGGTCCAATGAGGTAATAAAGATGACCATATTGTGTATCGCAGCTCTGTGGGGCATCTTCCTTCTGCTGTGATATTGTAATCACTCCTGTCCTTTGTCTCTACCACAACACTAAAAAATTTCATTTCAATCCAAAGCTTCCTTCGTGATGTGCAATTTTTTTTTATCAATGAGTGTAAATTTCACGTAATTAATGGATTAAAAATTGCCTTAACATTTTACACTGTTAATATGTAATGAAAGGCAGTAAAAAACAAAACAAAATAAACAATCAATGCAACTATTTAACAACTCAGCCTAAATTTTATAGAACATCACATTAATAACTCTGCTGAGTTGATGCTAATATTACATAAGAAAACTTTAATTTGTTTTCCCCTACACAATGATCTATGGAATAAATTGAAATTGTAGGTTAGTTCTATTAATATTGCAATTGAGGTGCCCAATGGCAAAAGGGAACATGCCACATCTATATGAATTTTGATTTTTTGCTACCATCAAGTTGATCCTGCCATCTGGTATCTATTCCATTAACCTTCAGCTATAATTTACATCTACTTTTACTGCTAGTTTCAATAATTACAAGTAGACACCAGATACCAACTCATCACATATTTAATTTTTCTAAAACTTACTTGCTTGTAAAATTTTAATTTTGTGACATAAGCCCCTTTTCCACTGAGCCCTTCAATTAATGTTCTGGGTCAGTTTTGCAAATCCCAACCCACTATTTAGATGTAATAGTATCCTCTCTTTAAATCAGTGCTTCTCAAAACACTTTTATATTTGCAGAAATCCTGTGACACACTAAAACTTTTAGTCCAGTTGTGGATTATCTTCAAGAGCCACATAGGTCTGTAGCAAACAATTTTTTTAAAATTTCAAAACTTACTAAGGAATTAATAATAATTATTACAATAAGTTAAATGTAGAAGTACTTCTTAAAATTAACACGAATAAGTGTGTTCTAATATAAAATGTTACATTTCATAAAATTAAAAAAAAAAAGTTCTAACAATTACCAAAAAGTATAAAAAGGATAGATTTGTAGCAGCTACACTGGCCACCTTTGTTTCCTTCTTTTCAAAAGCTTTAAGTGTTTCTATGGCAGGATTAAATTCTTTCTGTTTCAAGTACATCACAGCCTTATTGATTTCCAGATCATATGCCAAGTCTGAATAAATTGAGCTTCGTATGGCATCAACACACCTATCATTGATAAAAACAATTAATTTCAGTTAATACTATGCAAATGTAAAATGGTTTACAATGAATATCCAACAAGAGAAAAAAAATCTTATGACTTATTACTTATTAAATCTTATCACACTTTAAACTTTTTAATAATCAAATAATTAAATTTTAAACTAGGCAACATAAATCTTGTAGGTTTTACCACAATACTTATTCTGCTAAGATTTTTGCTGTACTATTTTGCTTAAAGATTTCTGTTAGCATCTTTTAATGTAATCAGGGGCTGCACAAAGAGGGGGGTCAGCTGGTCTCTCAGTACTGGGGGCCCAGCTGTCAAAGGGGCCCAGGCTGGGGATTTAACTGAAAAAAATTATATGAACTATTCTATCACTTCTAGGCTTTTTTCTTACAATTAAATCTACATTTTATATAAAATACTTTTCTGCTTTAACCATCTTCATAGAGGTATTCTGCGTTACAATGTTGCATAGAGCGATTTTTTACCTAAACTTTTTCCTAAACTTCATTTCTCAGCTTTTGGGCTGGAAAAAAGAGTAGATGTTAGTGTTAAATTAATTTACTCCAAAAATAATGCTGTAACTGTGTGTGTGGCTTGTTGCAAAAGAAAAAATATGAAATCATGTGGTGTTTTTGCAGTATTTTTGGCTAAGAATTTATGATTTTGACCATAAGGTGGAAAGGGGGCAGGGGCTTGTACTGCATTTGTTACCTGGGCCCTGAATTTGATGTGGCGATCTGAATGTAATTTGCAGTTGCCATTATTACTGTTCTATAAGTTTTCTCATGGTAAAACCCAGACAAGAATTCCTCACTTAATCTTTGTTCAGTTTGATCCACTACCCTTAAATTATTCTATAAATTATACTATGTTTTACTCCTTAAAAAATAGGTTTGAAGAATTATTAATGAAATCACAATGCAAAGATAAAAAGCCTGCAAAAAAGATATATTTCTAAATGGAATCTACATAAAAAAACACACAATGTAATTTGAATACACTCTTTGACAAAAAAAAAAAAAAAATGACATGCCAAGAAGGAATTATCCAATTGAGACAAAATTTGGTACATTTAATGTACATGTACAAAAAGCGAAGCGCTTAGAATTTCAGAACAATTGGATGATTTATTGGACAGAAAGAGCTACACAAAGTGAGCATGTCAGTATGACGTTGGCTTACATCTAGCCTGGATACAAGCTGTTATCTGATGTGGCATTGATTGATACAGTTGGCAATGGTATTCTGCGGGATTTCTTGCCAAATAGACTCCAATTGGTGGGCTAATTCGTTGACATTCTGGGATGATGGCAAGCAAAGCCCCATCCCATACCAAATGTGCTCAATAGAAGTGAGATCTGGTTGGCAACATGAAAACAATCAATACAGAGGCATGTCGTGTGTAACCAGGCATTATCTTGCTAAAAAGTAAGCCTGGGGTGCTGCTAAAGGAATGGCATTACAACAGGTCGTAGAATTTCAGCAACATACCACCGTGCTGTGAGGGTGCCATGGAGGACTATCAAGGGAGTCCGGCTATCAAACGAAATTGCATCCCAGACCATAACACTCTGTTGTTGGGCAGTGTGGCATTCCACAGTAAGAGTGGGATCCTGACAATGTCTGGGCTGTCTCCAAACACCTCTGCTCTGGTCATCAGGGATCAGTTCAAAACGGCGCTCACAACTGAAGACAATTCAACCCCAATCAACACAATTCTGCATTGATCATGTCTTAACAGTGCATACTGGTCAGTGGTAGGTGTCATAATGGGTGCCACAAGCATAGATTCTACTCCCGTAGTCTTCTACTAATGATCAGGGTGGTCACATGTTGGATGGTTGACAGCTATGAATCTGGTGCTGTAACAGCTGCTCTGACAATCACTCTATCTTCCCATTCTGGCGTCGCCCTAGGCCATCCGCTGCCCTCTTATCACAGAAATCTGCAGTTCAGGACCCATTTCCTGCCAGCATCATCTAATTGCTGCATCGCTCTGGCCCAAATGTCGAGCGATTCGTTACTTTGTCCATCCAGCCTCATATAGTTCAATGGAACGTCCTTTTTCAAACTCGGACGTATGGTTATAGTGGACATGAATTCGCCGGTGAGGCATTGTTACAGTGAAGGTAGGAAAAACAATCAAAATACACTGGAAATTTTGTTCCTGAAAGCGAGATTCGCTCTTTATATACACCATCACGATGCCCAGTTCCAATGCACTATAGTTCTGGCTGTTCATTCATTGGGTAAGAATTTTTGATCATTTCGATATTTGATCAAAAGGTTTTTGCATGTGAAGTTTCATTACTGTCGAATTATTTTGAGGTGCATCAATTTTTTTGTCAAAGAGCATATTTAAATTCTATATTACAGTAATTCATATATATATATAATTTGTAACAAATATTCTAAAATTCTGGAAAAAAATATAAACAAAATATCAATTCAAATTACCAATTGTATCCAGCACCAAATGAGTTATCCACAACTGGTGATATCAATTTGGCAGCAGTCAAAATTGTTCTTTCGGCTTCTTGTTTTCTAATATAAATTTCACAAAAATTTATGAAAAACTACAAGAAAAATTTCACAAAATATTTAAGGACTAACAAAAAAATGAAATATGCCTAAAGAAAATTAATTTTTAATAAATGTTTCAAAGAAGGATTAATAACTTACTTTTGCCTTTCAATCTTCCTTAATGAGTCAGTTTTAATTGCTTCAATGATGAGATTTGCATGAGGATCATCCTTATCAAAATAAAAATAAAAAAACAAAATAATTTTAAAATTGATTAGCTATAGATTACCTAATAGATTAACTATTAAAGCATCTATAAGAGGATAACAGTAGAAAGATAGCTGATTTGCTTGCTACCGTAATTTCTTTAAGCTTACAACAGTATGATGCCAAATCTGGAAAGGCATGGATGTTTCTTTCTGTCCTTCTGTCTGAGTCAGAAGTCTGGGAATCATCTGTAAAAGTATTTGCACTTTACCAAGACTTCTAGCTCTCATTCCTCCTGTCTATGGACCACGAATGTGGTATATAAACATTGGCCAATTAAAAAGACTTTGCTAAAACTGTGACAGTCCAAACCTCCATTAAGTTAATCTGTATAAATTGTAGTCATCTGGCAACAATTAAGTTTTTACAAACTTAAAACCTACTTTTGTTTTTATCTACAAGATTTATTATGTCATATGAAAGTCACACAACACATTCCAAATTTTCATAATATGGCTCTATAGTAACATAACCATTGTAAACTGTTGTTGATCACCTCACTCACTCTCTCTCTCTCTCTCTCTCTCTCACACACACAACATCATCTCACAAAAGAGCATTAAAATCCATAATGTATGGGATATGTGTCTCCATGTTAGATTCAACAATATATTCAGTTAATTAAGTGCTAGTAAACAATGAAGGAGAATTACCTCTTATAAACTTTTAAGTAATAAATTAAACTTCAAAAATATTTTTCATTTAGATATTTTAAAACAATTCCAATCATATCAAGCTTCTAATAAAGTTACAGTTCTATTTTGAACCATACATCGCCTGATTAAAACACTTGAAAAACCTTACTTAGTTATATTTCTTTTTAACATTGTTTCGTTTGCTTTCTTTTTTTCTTTTTTTCAGGTATCTTTCTAGAATCAAAGAAATGCAAAGATACTTACAGAATGAGATACATATTTATCTTCATCATCAACATCTAATGGAATATTAAGTAATTTCGTGAAACCTTTCTTCATTTTCTCACGGTCCTCAAGAGCATAATAACAGACAATAAGATTCAGGGCAGTCTTAAAATCAGGGTGTTCACTCATGATGTATTCAAAGCTGGTTACTGCATCAATGTACTGACCCGTTTTGACAAAAATTGATCCAATGTTATGCATTATCTTGAGCCTAGAAGAATAATTAATTTTGATTTTCTTTAAATTTATAAAGGAAATAAAATGAGATATTTAATTTAAATAACTTTTAAACTATAAATGTAAAAGACTTCCCATTTCAAATATAATTTTTTAAAGATCTTGCTGAATAAGATGAAAAGAATTTGTTCATGAGAACTGAAAGCAAAAATTTTAATCACTGTAGGTTAGCCTATTGTACCACATTTTTTTAAGAATATTTTCAGAATTTAACAGAAAATGGTTTAAAAAATTAAAACATTTAGATTTTTACCTCATTTCTCTGTGGGTGTTTGGCATCTGATCTAAAGCCATTCGATAGAATTTAGTAGCTTTGGAATAATTTCCCTGGCGAAAATAAATATTTCCCATATTAACTTTAAGTCGACCTGAAATTTAAATATGCAGGAATTATAATTTTTTAGTAAACCAATATAACATATGACAGTTTTATATTTTTCCTTTATTTTATTCAGATTTTATTGCAAAAATATAATATTACTGTAATCTTTAACTTGGTTAATAGGTTCAATTATTGCTACCAGAGTTGCACATTTTTAAAGAAGCTTTACTCAGAATTTTAATTATGAATAACAGTATTTCAGGCAATTTGCTGACATATATTGTAACATTTAATTCTTGACTATTGATCTGTTGAATTCAAAATGCATAAAATACAAAGCTATCTAAAAGATTCTTAATGACCCTTTAAAAGCATCAAGTAAAAAGGCTTTCAAAGCAACTAAATAAAATGTTTCTATACAAAGGTTGATTGAAAAGTAGTGGCAACAGGTTTATAATAGACAAGTTTTGGTAGTTAGATACGAACTGAACACCACTGTTCCTCAATTAAGCAATGGCCAGATGAATAACCTTCTTCTAAATCTGTGGGAGAAGGTAGATGTCATTAGAAGATCCCTTTCTGTTGATAGCTGCAATAATCCGGTCTATTGCATGAAATACCTCAGCAACATTACAGAAACATTGTCCTCGTATGGGTGCCTTCAATTTGGGAAGCTGATCAAAGTCAGGAACTCATGTCAGGGGAAAAAGGTGGGTCTCCAAGGGTTCCCGAGTACCATCATGGCAAAAGTTCCTTTACCATTTGGGCAATGTGACAACGAGCATTATCGTAAATGAATAGTGGTGAATTGCCTTTAATGAAATGTGGGCATTTTTTTCATGAAGCAGGATGGAGATGTTTTTCAAGAAACCGTTGGTAATACTTGACATTCATAGGTGGATTCTCCTGAACAGCATTACTTTGACTTTACTGGATTCCTGTCATAATTTTTGTGGGCATGGAGATCATTCATTTGATTTTAATTTTAGTGCCGGTTGTATGTCCATGCTCAAGTTTCGTTCATGGCAATGGTTCAATGAAGAAATGAATTATCCTCAATTATGATATCGGTCCACATGGAGTTCTGCTATGGAGTATCTATGTCTCTTTTGCACTCCTGTGAGATGATGATGACCCACTTTCCTGCGATTTTTCACATGCCATGTCAATAGTGTAGAATTTGATGCATAGTGGCAGGACTTACTCCAATGTCATTTGCCAATTGGTGCATGGTTCAATGCCTATCACAATCAATTAAAGATTGAACGAAATGAAGCTTCTATGGTATTTGAGGTCGCTCCAATCATGGATTATCTGCTGGTTCTTATCGACCGCAGCGAAATGCCTTCACCCATCATGCAACTGTCCTATAGGGTGGTGCTTCATTCCCACATGCATCCCTTAGTCCTAATCAACATTCCATTACATTGCGACCACGTGCAACCTCAATTTTTATCCAACTTCATTGTTCTATCTTTGTAAACATACTTTAGATAACGACAATAGATATACAATAGATAGCTACCATAAGGTAGCTCTTCTGTTCGAAACAAAAACTAAATTGCTGTCCAAGTTGCGAAAAGCTTTCTTCTAATGTTTTGTGTTAACACAAGAGTGAGCCACAATCATCGCAGCTGCTACTTACATCGTTGCCATTGCTTTTAGATCAACCCTCATAAGTAGAGAATTAAGAAATTAAGAAGTGATCTAGATCACTATTTAGGACATACCTGCATTTTGAAATAGGCGATTTTTCACAATTACTTGGTAAGTACTAAGAGCTTCTGTATGCATTTCACTAGCAGCATATTGATTGGCCAAATTAAATAGAACCTAAAGTGAATTAATGAAAGTAAATTAAAATGAACCTAAAGTGAATTAATGAAAGTAAATTAAAATGAACCTAAATGAAGTGATGATAAATCAATTAAGTATCCATTTTTTTTAAATAACAATTAAATCAAAATCAATTAGAGCTTTCTTATCAATGAAAACTGAAAATTTTATCAACAATATCAATCATCAAGGTGTGCGATTTACACTCATAATTATTTACATTTTATTTATATGTGAGAAAAATAAAAGAAAACCTTTATTTAAAAAAATAAAATAAAAGGCTGGTGAATGACATGAAAAGTTTTCTTATTTTAATGTTCTTTTAGCAATATTTTAGCTAAACAAAGTCCTATAAAAACCTTCATTAGATGAAATTTGCTTATTATTACAGAAAAGACTTGTATAATTACAGCAATTAATTTTATCAAAATTTTAATTTTTAGTTTTCTCACACTTTAGAAATAAATGGCAACATCTCTTATTTTATTTTCTTGGTGCCTGAATATTTCAACAGTTGCATAGTACTGAATTCAGAAAGGCTGAAGGTCTGATAAACTACTTATTAATGATCCATCATATAGCATTTTGTAAAGAGTTTTTGCAACTACCTGTACTTAATACTGTTGTATGCATATTGACATTCTTAAATGTTTGCTACTTTTAAATCAGGGATGAGAAAACTTTCTCTATCAGCCACAAAAAATATAGGCGACATTATAAGGATCACACTGGAATCATGTAGTATATATAGTGTTCCGTCAGTGTGTTGGTTATTCTAAGCAAAAATATAATATTCACCATGGATCAATTCATCTTTGTTCCCAAGATACAGACACTCAGTTGTATGAAGGCAGAATGATAGCTATTTGATTACCATTTAATAATTTGTTGATTTATTGATTTGAAATGCAATTACAATGATATCACACCATCTATCACAAATATTGTTCAAACTGTCTACCTTTTGAAAATTCTTTAATTAAACTCAGATCTATATAATGTGGAATTTTATTTAAGTATTTTTGATCTTAAATAACAGCAGCTTTCTGGTGTTGCACCAATGGTGTTTCACTGTACAACACCAGAAAGTTTGAATTTCCAACTATGAACTAATTATTTACAAGATGGTAAGTATTTAATTTTTTTATCCTATAAATATAATGATGAGGATATGTGAATTTTCTTCTTTTTTTTTTTTTGTGCGTGCGTGTTTGTATGTGCACAGTTATTGCATTCTGATCTATGCTAATTTAGCTGCAAGTCTCATAATTATATCTTTAATTATGATATAAAATTGAATCAATTGCTGTAATTGAAATGTAGTTATAATTAAATAAAAATATTAAAGTATGTAATAATGAGAAATGAAGTCCTCTTATTTATTTGAAATGATACTGAATACAAATGGCCTTAAAATTAAACAGCCTACCTATTATGAAGTAAAGAAAATCATGATAAATATTACCGTGAAAGTGAGATCCAAGTTATGTTGTTCAGTAAGTGCAGCTTGTTCCTTCTGCTTCACAAGCAAACGTTCCTTCTGAGCTGCTTCTTTTGCTTTTTCTAAAGCCTAGCATTTTAGAAATCATAAAATATATTAGATTTTAAATGTAAAAACCTAGTTCTTATTAAACAAGAAATTATACTTGGCACACCAACTTTTAAAAAATCTTATTATGTCTACTACACTGGCACTCGTCAACAGCTAAAAAATAAATAAAATCGCAACGTACGTTTCGGAATATCAAGACATAATTCCTTTTTCAAGCTAAAAAACCCCCTACCTTATTTAAAAGTCAATCATCCCTTATCAGGAGTCGTTAATTGAATGAGAACCGGCCGTGGTCTTTTTATATAGGATGCGATCGCTCTTCCCCTGGTGGGTGTTTCTGTAATTACTCTCGGAAGAAGCTGTCTGCTATAAAAGGTCGAAGCGCCGTAATCAAACCAACCTAAAGCCCATATTCCAGTATGTTCTTTGTGGATACATCTCGATTGTAACTACCTATTGTGCGGATCATTCCGGATTCGTAGAACTCCCTTAGATATCTCGACTTCCTTACTCCTAAGATTTCTACTTTAGTAGTGTCGATGGAGTGCCCGGTGCGTTGACAGTGCAACGCCGTGCCATATACGGTGTTTCCCTTTTTTACCGCGTTCACATGTTCATTAATGCGGACACCGAGCTCCCGTTTGGAATTGCCCACGTATATGCAGCTCTTTTTCCCATTTTTATCTGGTTGACATTTTATTCCGTATATAGTGCCTTTTACCTTAAACCTGTCTTCATTGGATAAATGAGCTACTTTCCGATTCAGATAACTCCCAATGGTATTGGTGGGCTTGCAGGCTATCCCAATCCCCGCTGCGGCCAGGGATGGCTTAATGGCATTTATCAACTTTTCGTCATACTTTAGGGATACAAAACTACTAATGGTTTTTTTATTACACCTATCTGCTTTGTTAATCGGGAGGAGCCGTGTTTTTCCAAATTTTTTACTTTTACAGAAGTTTTCGATACACTGCGTAATAATCTTTTCCGGAAAATCATTCATAGTGAAAATCTTCCTTATGGTCATGATCTCCTCATTACGTACATCATGGTCGGAACAAATTTTATATGCTCTATCCAGGGCCATAAAGAGAGAATTTCTCTTATAAGAGAATGGCACCGAACTAAAAAAGTTAACGGTTAAGAGCGCGTCCGTCCTCTTGCGGTAAACTGCCGTGATATTTTTTAGCTGTTGACGAGTGCCAGTGTAGTAGACATAATAATATTAAATCCAAGGCACGTTAAACTTTTTTTATTTTAAAAAATCTGTTTGGAAGATTAAAACTTTGTGTAGGGTTAGTTCATGAGCATCTTCAAAAATTAAATGTATCCACAAGAGGATTCCTAGCAAAACATGTTCTGATGATCAGATTCCTAAATTATCAAATGGCAGCATTAATGGCTATAATTTACTGTTAGCTATATACTTAACTTACACGGTAAAAGCAGACATCCTTATTTGAGAAAAATATCTGGAAAAAATCATTTGGTTTAGTTTATAAAGTTTACATCTCAACATCCTTCGATACTTTGAAATACCATGAATATCAATTTATTTGCTTTTTGAGTCTGCAATTTTGCCTGCTGCACCTTAAACAGTGAAATTCTTGCTGAGTTCACTACAATGGTGCTGCAAGTGATGGTTCACTTTCCACTTATATATGGATATCTGGTTAGCAAGTGCTTGCAATTTTGAAGACAAAATTTGCTTAGTTTTAGCTTTCTACATAGTTAGTTATGTTACTGTTATAAATCTCTATTCAGGAATCATGCCACGATGGTTTCTAGCTGCCCTATGGGTCTAATTTGTATAAAAATTAATACAAAGCTTACATGGACTACATCCATTATCACTGAAGTTTCAACATTCAAAAGATAAGTAACATAGTTTTTAAGTTGTAAGGGATAAGATGTTGTAATAATGTAAACAGATAAGTTTTGGCCCTTAAAGTCATCAAGTATAGGGCCAGACTGTATCAAAACCAATAGAGATCTTGCTAATAGTCAAAACCGCCATTACAGTTCCATCTAAATGTTTATTGTTTAGAGTTTTGATCGCAGATATACAAACATTTGATATATGTATTTCAACTAAAAATTAGATTCTATTTTTTTAAATCCTTTTTTCTTTCTAATTCTTATTAATGAGTGCTAGCCCAAACCTTGCTTGTTATGTAAATTTAAAAACAAACATATTATGTTAGTCATTCAAGGCTTTAATTACAAAATCTGACATTGATGTAGAAGCTTTGGATTTAAACACCGTCTTTCAGTGCTAATAAAATTTTGAAGATTTCTTATTAATCTGTAGGTTTTGTACAAGAGAAGAGTGGAAGTGTAAATGGGAATGCATAGTACAGATTTCGACATAAACTAGTTCCTGGAATACTGACGGATATTTAGGTATTGAAATTGGATACTGCATTTTTAGCAATTTTCAATGTTGAGCAATTTATATATTAGCCACATACATTTACCATGCTCATGATAGCAGCACATGTGATGCACAACCTTAACAATCCTGCATGTAGATAGGCTGATCTTTGAAGACATGGTTAATGTAAAGTATCAATTTTCACTTTGTGTGAAGTCTATGAACACAGATAATATCAGAGGAACCTTGCTGTAGTAACTGACAGATTTAAGATGAATCACAAAGTTATCTGCTAGGTAATTGTGGAATCTTTGAAACCATCTGTGAGTTCAGTGTATAAATACAAAGGTAGCACTCAAAGGAATCTGCTCTGTGACACTCTCTATCAATAGGAGAAACTTCTCAAAATTGGAAGCAATAACCAAGCACTGAAAGCTGAGAGTAACATAACTAGAGCTGTATTTAGAGTATCTTAAATTTTGAGCTTCGGACATGCTGATTTTAATACTCATATTAAGTGAAATAAATGCTAATGATCACGAAACATAACGAAACATAAAAGTTGGTAGAAAGAAGCTATGAAGCTTTCCCCTCATTGGCTTTTTCAACTTTTATGCAATTTTTGTAATTTAGCAAGAGGTCTAAAAGATAAAAGACAAAAGACACAAAAAAAGGGAAATTTTACTGAAATTATTTCATATAATTTTACAATATAATGTATATTGGAAAATACTCCCCCCCCCCCATACAGTACTAAAGTTTGCTGCCTGAAAAATTCAGATGTTATCGATAAATAATGGCATCAATGTAACTCCAATGTATGTAGTTCGATCAGAAAGAAAGTTTACAAAGCTAATGTATGAAAAGCAAGCCTTTATTAGAAGAAATTGAGGTGGTTCCCTTAAAGCGGCACAGATACACTATTTTTCTACAAAGTCAGCTTGATGATTGAGGCATTTGTCACAATGTTTGATCAGTTTGTCCATCCCAGCTGCATAAAAGTAATGCCCTGCTCTTGTAATTACTTTTTTGAATCATACCGGACTTCTTCATTGTAGGTGAAGAATCATCTGACAGGGAACAGATGGGAATCACTGGGAGGGAAATCCAGACTGTATGGCAGTTGTCCTAAAATTTCCCACTGAAAACAGTGCAGCAAGTTTTATGTGTTCCGTGCAACACGTGGTCAGGCATTGTCATGAAGAGGATCATACTGCATCTATACACCCTCGATAAGCTTCTGATGTCAAAGAAAGTGTATAACTACACAAACTTCAATAGAAAATCAGTTATCCAAGTAAAGTATCATTTTGAAAAGACAGCGTGCACCTCCAATGCAGAAAACATGCAGGAAACTCATGCAGACAAGATCAGTAAACACACTGACCTAGCACACGAGCTCCAGAAGCAGTGGAGGTAGGACAGAGTTGTACCCATTGTCCTTTCTGCCACTGGTTTGGTGCCTCACACATTGCACCACAGCCTCAGCACCCTAAGTTCACAAAAACACTTATGCACAACTCCAGAAGGCTGTGGTACTCAACACAACATGCATAGTTAGAAAATTTATGGACACAACCACACATCCCTAATCATTGTTGCACACTTCTTTACACTTGGCAATATGTGCTTTGGTCCTTGACCCGCCATGTTGACTTTGCTGGGGAAACCCAAGATTTGAATCTTTTACATAATAATAATAATAAACCATCAGTTTCTAAAAAAAATATAGATATATAGAGAAGAATAAAGTTGAATAAATATAGAATTAAATATATAAGAATATGTTAAGCATATTCCAAAACTACAATAATAAGAATTTAGATTCATACTAATTTTAAATCTCCTGAACTTGATGCCATGCAGCTGTCTTCAACCAATTCATTGACTTTCTTCTCAAGTTGCTTAATTTTTTCTTCTGGGCTGTAAAATTTAAGAAAATTAAGATATCTTAAATTTAAGTAATAATTATACATAATAATAAGAAAATTATATAGCAAAATTTACAATTCCTTGTTAGCTAACCAATCACACTATTAAGGAATTTAATTTGACAAATTTCTTTGTTCTTCACCATAGAACTAAAGATACTCTAGAGTTACTAAGTTACTGTAAATGCATAAATTTCATAAAAAAAATATATAAATTATTGAAACATTTACTTAATCACTAACTGCAATTCTTTCTCAAAAGAATATCATATTTATATTAGAAAATAATTACATTTTGTAACATATTTCAATATAATATTATTACATTGTTACAGATATTACATGTTTATATTATTTCCAACATTATATTATGATATTGTTGATAACAGAAACATTACAGATTATCTACATACTTTTTAACCTAATATAAATGATGAATTAATATGAATGATTTATGGATTATTTGTTTTCATTGTAATTCATGTTTGAAGCACCTTTCATATAATTTTTTGATATCAATGCCGTATCTGAAATATTTTCCTTTTTTTTTTTATTTATAAGAAGTGAATAAAAATGGAAATAAATAAAACGCACTTACTTATGAAAGGTTGAATATAAAGATTTACATGGAAATAATCCGACAGTTTCGGAATACTACGCGTATTCCTTCATCAGGGACGGCACAAACATATAGGACTGAGGACAACATTTAGGATGACATGATGGGTGAAGGGTCTGTCATTTCCATTTATTCTATTTATTTCCATTTTTATTCTATTTCATTCCACGCACGTTAAGCCTATTTAGTTATAAGAAGTGAATTTTGGATAAATATAGCTTCTATAATGTTACTTTTCTATATATCATTTTCAACTTAAATTATTATTGATATTTTATGGGGAATGATAATTATTTGAAAAACATTTTTTTTCTATTATGTCAGAGTTTTCTTTTTCCCTTTTCTGGTATATTTAATATGATTTGAAATTCTCTGATACAACTATTTACTTGATGTCCAAACTATGTTACAAGTCTCACACTGAATTTTATATACTACTCCTATTAAAAATTCTAGTATTATTCATATGTTATTTAGTCAGTACAATATACATTTTTATTTTGCATTCTTATTTTTCTTAAAACAGATATATTAAATTTATTCAAAATTCAAAATTTTGTCCTTTTCTATGGACTTTTGACCACTGGCATTAACTCTACACTGTATTTTCATAATTTTTCTCCTTAATTTTCATAATGTTAATTTTGTGATAAAGTGGGTAAATGAATACATATTACAAACTCCTTCTCGGACATAGGGGATCAGAGTGGCTCAGTTTTTGATAAGAACCCCGTGTTTGAAAACATATTGTTTCCCTGCCCCAGTTGGATAGATTACAAAATAATTCATACATATATTTGCCATTATGCTTCATAAAATTGATTCCATAGGTATGTCTGTTGATTGTTTGTAAAATTAGTTATAATGGTAAAAACAGGAACTTAAAATTAACATATTGAAATTTAACAGTTTACTTAATCTTTCTAATCTATGTTATGTCTACTTAATAAATTTTGATTATCTTTTTCTAGATTTTTGATTGAAATCCTTTCAACTCTTTCATCAACTAGAGATATTTGTGAACACGTGCATTACATCTAATGAATTGTTTTTCAGTACTGTACATATCTACTATTTCACCCGATAAATAATTAGCATTCTTTAAAATTACTTTAATATTTGATTATGCAAGCTCTATTTAATATAGTTTTTACAAAGTTCACTAAAATTTCGTTCTGGAGATCCATAAAGAGTTAATAATAGGTCTTAAACGACTTCTTTATCTATTTTAGAGTCGCGATGTAATTTTTAGTGTTGAAAAACTGAAATAGCAGTCTTACAAACAAAATTAAGATGCTTACAAAAATTAGTTAACTGTTTCTTAGCTATCAAATTGTTCAACTTCTGAAGGATGTTTTAGAATAAATTATTGTAAACATTAAATTTATTGGATAACCACAGGAATTAATAAATAAAACAAAAATAAGAATGTTCAATTTTAATCTAAATAAACAGATTAAAACACAAATTTTATTCAACTCAGGTTATTTCATAACGTGAAAGTTAGATTATTCCACACTTTTCTCCCATATTATTTTTTTTTTTTAGCCTAAATGAAATGCTTTGAAGACTCTGAAAGTAATTATTCTGTTACTTCAAATATTTTCCTCACATGCCTGTTTGCACGCAATTGCTCTGGTCCAAGTTATTGAGTGAAATGTTTTGTGTTATGAAGCTAAATATACTTACGAATCTTCAAGTTTTCCATCAAGTGGAGGTGCAGGTCCTCTTCCTCCTTGATTTAAAGGATCAAAAGCAGCACCTAATAACAGAAAATAATGTTATTGAATAAGTAATGTGAATCTTTACAGCATGCTTCAAAATAATGTTATGAATGTAAAACATCAATTTATGGCCCACTCAATTAAGTTGCTGCTTATTTAAAAATGAACAACAATTTTAATTTGCTTAAAAGCAAACAATATCTCATTCAGTCCTTTTGCTGACATAAGGCTTTTTTTTTTGAAAAATGAATAATTTCTTCATAATATTATTCAATAAAGCATCTTGTTGAATAAAGCATAATATTAAGCTTATTTTATTTTTAAAATGAAGTTTTATCTCAAGTTAACATTAAAGTTCAAGTGTCCCAGTACAAGCCAATGTGGCCCTTGAGGTCGAGGAAGGGTGGTTGTTTCCTGATCAAAGGGATTAATTTGAGGTCAGGAGAACAGTCTGACACCTATCTGCCTGTCACCTATCTGGCTATTATTGGGCCAACTCTAAAGTGAACATACTTATTTTATAATAAAAATATATTATAAGAAAAAATTCAGAAAATGTAATGAAAATGTATTTAAAAATTACACCAATTAACTAAAATATTCATCTAACTCTAGTGTAAATTCCATTGATTACTGTAATAAACAGGAATTATAAAGGTTCATTATATTAAAAGCAATCTTATCTCACAAGAACAACTGTTTCAAGTACACAGCCCAATCACTAAGAAGAATGTTTGCTTATTTGTTTCTATGTTCATTTATTGTACATTAATCTTTGTAAGAATTAATGTAGTAAAATTTTGCATGCTCATTACTGCACACAGGAATGCCGAGTTGGGATCAATGGGATTCAGGTGAGAAAAAATGTCTCCTCTCCCAAAACCATCTTTCAAAAATGCATAGATAAAAATTTTGGATTTTGAAAACTTTGCATGGTATCCTGCTGGATCCAATGAAGATCAAGACAGGCTTGCTGGACTGAGAGTGGAGTAGAAAATTTGCTCCTTCCTCAAAACATTTCAGGAAAATGTCTGAATTTATAAAACTTACATGTCATAGTTAAAGTAACCAACTTTGCATGGTACATAGTTAGATTCAGTAAATAATCAAGATAGGGTCAATGGAAGCAACAGAAGAGTGAAGAAATCTTATAAATGAAATTTTGTAAATCTTGTAAATGTACAAAAAATAAAGAACTGAAAAATTTGTTTTATACATAATCTTTAAGCATTCCATATCAAAATTAATATCTCCTTGTAAATCATGTCACTGTTTTATGCTTTATATACAATCACAGATTCTTCTTCTTCTTCTTTGGCACTACAGCCCTTGGTGGGCCTTGGCCTCCTCAACAATCTTCCTCCATATCCTTCGGTTCGCAGCTTTCATCTTCCATCCTTGGATCTCCATCACCTTAAGATCAGCCAGCACATTGTCCAGCCATCTATTTCTTGGTCTGCCTCTCCTTCTGGTGGAATGCAATCTAGCATTCATAATACGTTTTGGTATCCTATTATCTTCCATCCTTTCCAGATGTCCTAGCCAACGTATTCTCTGCGATTTAATGAATTTCCCTATATCCTTTCCTTGAATAAGCTCTTGCAATTCATTATTATATCTAACTCTCCAACCTTCTGTCATACAATCACAGATACATTATCATATCATTCGACACCATTTTGTTAGATTGTATTGTAACAGCTGTCATATCAGAGTGCATTTAAAACAAAAACTGATCAAATTGGTGAATTTTGTGGTGCTAATTTAATACTGCAGATAGAAGAAAAATAAGCAAGAAGACCGCATGTTTCTTTGATGACCAGGCGAAAACTGTTACAGCTTGCCTGGGAAGTTCAGATTCATCCGCCGTATTTACGAGATATTGCACCTTCAGATTAACATTTATTTCGGTCTTTATTAAATTCTCTTAATGGAAAAAAAAAATCAATTCCCTGGAAGACTCAATAGGTATCTGGAACATTTTTTTTTGTTCAAAACGATAAAAAGTTATGGGAAGATGAAATTATGAAGTTGCCTGAAAGATGGAAGAAAATAGTGGAACAAACCGTTGAAGACATTGCTCAATAAAAGTATTGGTGAAAATGAAAAATGTGTGTTTTGTTTTACTTAAAAACTGAACAAACTTTTTGGCCACCCAATACATAAATAATGCTTGTTAAAGAAACACTCAGTTCTTTCTCAAAGAAGTGGAACTCGAAAGTTTTCCCAATTCTTTTTTAAAGGGAAAAGAAATTTAAAAGAGTTTATATTTTGAACAAAGAAATGGAACTTGAAAGTAGCTCATTATTTGTAGGAACTTTCTAAAAACTGATCTGTGAAGAATGATCTACAGGTTCTGAAAATTATGTTAATAAAAATTTAATTTAGCAAAACATTGGAACAAACACAAATACTCACTAATTGAACTATTTTCCAACTAACCTCGAATACCATGGGATGAGTATCCAGCTCCACGAACAGCTGTCATTGGTCTAGCTCCACCATCTTGCATAGCAGTACTTCCTCTGGATGATCTCAAAGCAGTAACTCCCCTAAACTGAAATTTCATCTAACTTTAACAATGGAATTAAATAGTAAAAGTATAATATATCATCCATTGATTCAGGATTTTAAAGTATCACATTAAATAAACAAATTTAACTGATTATTAACAGTAATGTTTTTGCAAAATGAAAGAACTATAAATTTTTTTGTGCATTATTTTATGAAATACATATTTTTTTTTTTTTTTTTTAGCTTTCTTATGTTTGAGAAGCTCAGTAACAGTCTTCACACATAATGTCATCGGAATATTCATAAAATCAGAATTGCGTACATTTCTTTATTTGTTCAATGGCTGAGAAAGAGAGCAGAACCATTCAAGGATCTGATCTCCCTGGTTTGTGAAGGCTAAAAACTAATGTTGGATGAGCTGGGCTATTTTGATTTCAACAATTTAATCAGGAGAAAGACCTCTTTGATAATTTGAGATTTCTGGATCTCTATTTTTGTTGGTTTCTAAAAATCACATAAGTTTTTCCTTCTGTCAGATTGGAATTGATGAAGGATTTATATACCTTCATTACAAATCTGTTTACTTCAGGTGCACTGCGGTAAGCATCTTCCATCAGTCATTACAGAATCTGTCAATATAGACACTTTCTATTTTAAGATTTCTTTAGTACAAACTACAAGTTCAAAGAGCTACCTGAGGCCATTCCAATCAATTTAACTCTTTTTCTTTATTAAACGCCAATCAGTTTCAGGATTAGGCTTCTTTGGCAAAGACCATAATTTAGCGTAGTACTCTATGTTTCATTTTTAGACAGAAAAGGAATTCCTAATTCTTTTCTTGATGCCATTGAGAATCAAATATTGGTTTTAAAGTTCATTTTAACCTGAGATATATTGTAAATAATGAAGGATAAAAAAATATTGTAAATAATGACGGATAACTTCCAGGCATGACTAATAAATCAGTGCAACTCTTTCACTTTAATTTACTCTATGAATTCAGAGAAAATCTCATTGGAAAAGGGATTATATGCAGAAAGAATAATACAAGATATGAAATTTTAGAAATTGATTTGTTCTTGGAACAAGTAGGGAAATTCGATAAGTTTTAGGATTTTACAAACATTAAAAGGATTGATATAAAAAAGAGAAAAATGAAGGGAAAAAATCTTTTTTCTGTTATTCTTGAATTCAAAGACTTTTTTTCTTGTTTTATCATAAAACTCAAAAAAAAAAAAAAAAAAAAATTATAAAGAACAAGCAAAGCAATCTATAATTTTTGAAATTGATTATTGCTTTTTTTTTTTTAAATTCATATCTGAAGGCCAAAACAGGGCACTTTACTATTATGGATGGAATTAGAATAGAGACTGCTATACAAACTTTGTTTAACTGCTTTATAGCAAGAAAAAAATATGTAAACAAAAGTAATTATTCAGTAAGCATTAAACTTACTCCAGCAGCTGTAGTGAGGCGGTTAGAAATGCCAGGAGTTCCAGTTCTAGCTGTTAACTATAATGCAAAGTTATAATAGAAAACACAAGTTATATTATTAATAACTTTTAGTATAAAAACACAAACCTAAAATTCAACAAGAGCTGATCTTAATTTTAGTTGTGCTACTTTAAATAATCAGTCTAAATTATGATAGCTTCCATCAGATGAAAGATAAAGTAATTTTAATATATCAAACATGATAACATGAACAATACATGAGAATGACTTTTCATTCCATGATAGATATAAATAATGCTAAAAGATATATTTTGTCAAAAGAACAACTAGTAAGTATACAGGATAAACATTTTTTTCAACTATTTCTCCAAATTCTTCAATCTTTGAACTCTGTCTTAACTCCTATTTAACTTGGAGTGTTACATCTCATAAGATTTTCTTAAAAGAAAAAAAAAAAGAAAAAGAAAGAAAGAAAGAAAGAAAAAAAAGAAAGAAAGAAAGAATGTGAATTGTAATTTTTTTTTTTAGAAGAACATCTCAAATAGAAGCAAACTGAAAGTCCATAAGAGTGAAAAGATAAGAACATATACAATATATTTATTTTATTTATGTTTTCTTTCTTAAATTATAAAGTATTACTAATAGAAATGAAAATTTCTTTTAACTGATAAAAATAGTATTATACTTGATTCCTATTTTTAGATAAGAAATGAAATAATAATAATAATATGATGACTAAAATCCATCATTAAAAGATCGCAGAATTGGAAGACACCCTGGTACTGACCATATACATAACTTCTGGTATAAGCAGCTCACACGTACACACAAATATTTAGCAAATCACTTCAATTTATTTCTAATGGAACCTAATCTCATCCCTCTGTACCTCTCAGAAGGAGTAACATAGTCTTAAATGGCTACCCCCAAAAAAAAACCCAAAAAAATGGCTACACCAGAGATCCAGCAAACAATCGCCTCATCCTGTGTATCCCAACATTATATAAATACTTCATGGCCTGTATCTCCAATAAAAACATAGTGAAATTCACAACATTTTATCTCACAGGCCACCAATGTTCACTGCAATATTTACATGGCATAATATTGACTATAAGAAGGCATATGGCACAATACCATATAGTTGGCACCTGCATGTCCTTGAAATCTACAAGGTAAGCCCTGTTATCATCTCCTGTCTAAAACAATTAATGAATCAATGGAAAACTACCCTAATTCTCTGACAGTCAATAAAACCACATCTCATATTCCTATAAGAAGAGATATGTACCAAGGTATTTCGCTGAGCAGCTTCTGGTTTTGCTTAGCCATTAATTCCCTTTCACATCAGTTTAATTCCACTAACTATTGATACCAAATCAAAACTTATATATCATCAATGAACATTTGACACACCTTCTATACATGGATGATATCAAACTATTCGCCTCTTTCATAAGCACATCTCACGGAGCTCCTACATATCTCTAAATCCTTTTCCAGACATTTGTATGGAATTTGGAGTTGATAAATACAAAACACAAGCCATCACCAAGGTGAAGCAAAAAGCATATAACTTTTCCTCTCAAACCTGGAGAAACTATCACCCATGCAAGGATGAAGACACCTATAAGTGCCTCAGATACTGGAAATTGATAAGAATCAATCACACAGAGACCATATTTCTTCTATAAAAAGTATTCAATCAGCAGGTCCATCTGATCTTAAAAATACATCTTACAGGAAAAAATACAATCAAAGCCATTAACACATATGCCATCCCCATTCTTACCTACTCCTTTGGATTAATCCATTGAATTCCAACTGACATCCAAGACCTTGAAAGAATCATTGGATGCCAACTCACCTCACATAGAAAGCATCACCCATTAGAGTGCACTGAAAGACTCACACTTCCAAGAGCAGATGGTGATAGGTTGACTAACAGACATCACACAATTACACTGCAATCAAATAATAAATCTTTCATGGTATTTTTATATCAAAAAAGAACAATCAGCATTACACAAAGCAGTCATAGTTGCAGATAATAGGCTATCACCACTCAACCTGAAAAACCCATATGCACACAACAGTGTACAAGACACTGATAAATACAAAGAGCGTGCACAAAAGCCATTACATGGAAAACACTACAACAAACTACAAGCCAATTGCAATGATAAAACATCCTCCAACCTTTGGTTCACTGATTCAGATCTCCACACAGAAACAGAAGCATTTATTCTAGCAAAAAAGACCAAGTAATTAACACCCGAAACTACCAAAAACACATAATTAAGGATCCCACATTAACATCAGATGAATGCTGGGCATGAAATGATGTTCCTGAAACAATTCAGCATGTAGCCTCATCAGGCGCAAACTGACTACAAATGGCGACATGATCAAGTTTGCAAAATCCTCTATCGGCAACTCGGCATAATGCATAATCTCCTCAACTTGCAACCTCCTCAACAGGTATAATCCCGAAAATTCTTCATCACTGCCTTAACCTACTGACTTTGTATCTGAGCATAATCAAGCAAAAAGTAAATGTCATATAATTCGCAAATTTCTACATGGGAACCCAGTTCATTATAAATCACAGAACACCAATGACCTTTGTCTTGAGAAATAAAACTGCAATGAGAAGTCATATCAAAACCAGTCAAAGACTGAACAAACAACACATAATACTTATCATCATCATCATTTCTATCATTAGATAAACTGACAAAACATATATATAAAAGAACCATGTTTGTAGTGATCTTACGAGAGGATCCCTTTAGAAGATAAATCTTTACTAAAATTATAATTAAAAAACATATAATAAGTAAATGAAAAGATATGAGGGAGAGAGAGATATTATATTATCTGTTCTTATATTATTGAACAGTTTTTTTTTTTTATGAATAAAAGAAACATGTAAAACAGTATTTTAAAGAGTAATATAAAGATTGCAATAGTAAATAATTTTGAATTACAGGAGGTCGCTTTCCATAACTTGTTTTGACTGCCTGCTGGAATGCCTCATCAGTTTCCAAGCCCTACAAATTTTGAAAATAAATTAAAACTAATTAAATATGAAGAATATATATAGATTATCATGAATTAAAATTAAAAATTGGATTTTCTCTGTAAGTATTTAAATGAGTGTACCATGATTATTATGAAAGCAAAATTAATAATTGTCCTAATGTTACTGTGGGCGAAGTTACTGCATACAAGACTGGGGTACTTCTGGTGTACATCGTTGAAAGAAAGATAGATGAGGCCTTTTGCACCCTACTGTTAAGGAATTGTCTTCAGGTCATCTTCAGACGATTCCTGAACCGTAGGACGTGAAAGGCCTCATCTATCTTCCTTTCAACGATGTGGAAAATACCCCAGAGTCTCGTTTGCAAAATTAATAATTTACTGAATCTTATTACTGTTAAGTTTAGCTAAGAAAATAAAACATTCCTTTCAAAACTGATGTATGAAAGAGATCGGCTTTATTTTTCCAAGCCATTAATTGCATCACAATAAGAACAGAATTCAAAAATTGACTATCTATTATTGCCAGGAAGTAACCTAAAATCTTTTTTCAAATGGAATGTGAAATAATTAATAATGAATAAAAGTTCTTAGGAAGTGAGATAGTTAGTCACTTTAATTGGAAGTTTACTTCTAAATTTTTCACTAATTAGATTTTGAATGCAGGCAGGTTGTTGTTTTTTTTTAAACTAGTAATGACGATTTGTACTGAAAGTTTGAAGTATATTTTTAGTTCTGAAAAGCAATTTCTGTTTCTGGTTGGATTTCTCCAACATTTTCTGACTCCTGTGTAACAGATTTGTATTAACTTTGAGATTCTTTTTGTAGAATTATAATTTATCTGCCAACAAATGGAATTTTTCAAAAGCAAAATTGGGATGTTGTAGAACAGGTTAAGTTGTCATAGAATATAATTCGCGGTTGCAGTAAACATGGAATTACAAAGAGAAAGAGAATGAATAATTAATTAAAGAACTCTGCTTACGATAATCAGCTGATTGGAACTTCCTTACAAATATGTTACAAAAAAAAAAACAATGTTTGCATTAAATTTCCCTTATTTCACTGAGAATGAGATGGCAACCCCGTGTTAGCCGGTCTTTAGGCTGTCAAATTACTATACAACGTTAAAACTAAACATGTACTTTCCACCTCTGCATCTATGCTTCTGATGAATCAAAGCTCATATGGCTCAATCCTTGATTCGGGCATACTGGTTAAGCAGATGATTACAATTTGATTTCTTAGATCTTTCTATATGAATCTTAAACTATCACTTTGAATTCTACAATATTGTTTGAATTTCTTGCCAGTTGTGCCTCTTCCTTAAAATATTTGAAATATTCTTCTTATTTGTTGAATATTTGTCGAATATGTCAAGAGCGTTACTGCCAAATGTGGAAGGTAACAATAGTTATATTTTAATAGATAATTAATAGCAAAGTTGCTAATATGGTTAATCCTTACAAACATTTAACTGAAGCTAAGAAAATAATTAATTTCTAAAATCAATGTAATCTGACAACTATGCATATACAATTACAGATGTATAGTTCTTGAAACAAAGAAATTTACCATATTTCAGAATCACTACATCGGTTTTCGCCAGTCACATTTGAGAATACTGTATTGAATACAAAACTATTAGATCAGTCACAAAATGGTCCTAAATGTACTATAGGAACTGTCAGTTATGTATCTTGTTCTTAAACTTAATCTAGTAAACTTATCTCAGCAGTGATTATGTTTTGAAGGACTGCCTGAAAACTATTACACTGATTGCATTTTAAATGGAGAAGACTAACTAATCCTTCAAATAATTCTCAGAAAACTTTCTAGTACAGAATGTGTCACTGCCGATTCCAACTTGTCATTTGACTGTTTATATTGCCAACAAACGCCTATAAATAACATGTGTCTTAAGATGGAGGGATAGTGAACAAAAGACTTTTTCAAAAATTTTAGGCATGTTCTATTAGTAGTCTAAAAAAAGTGAAAAGTGGAATAATGATGATTTTTCATTGCATGTTTTAACTTGATAGTTGAATAATATTCAATGAACAGAGGAAGGTAAGTTTCAGCTGTTTAAATAAGCAATAGCTATTTAGTTAAGCTGTGCTACTCATTATTATTATTAACTGCCTTGTTATCTTTTAAATAAAACTCTTTTTCTAGAGGTTTTAAACTGGTGGTAGATTTGATGATGAATCTTTGACAGAAGTAACTTTGATTTTTGGTTATCATAGCTGTTACTAATTTTAATACTTAATCTTTCTACAGTTAGGACTCTTAAGAATTATATAAAGAGATTAATTCATCAATTGTTGACTGATGCATTCTTCAACTTATTACTAGACATTACTTCTCAAAATATTTTTTAAATTTCAATTAAAAATTAACTTGTGATATTCTCAGTAAGATTGTTATGAAGCAAAAAATGCCGGAAATCCTCATGTAAATTTACAAAATGTTTATTATTAACACAAAAAAGTACAGGTTATTTCATACATTTATATATTGTTCATTAAGCAATAAAAAACCATAGTTGTGGTAAATTCATTAATTTGTATAGTCTGTGGCTTTGAATTTTTGTTGAAAATTTTCTAATGTATTATCGAAATTTGTTTAATATTCTTCTTGAATATTAAAATAGCTTGGAGAACAGTTTTGTAATAAATATTCCAGTGAATAATTTTGAGAATCTGTATTTACATTAAATTTTTAAATTTAAATTTAATTATAGTAGCCTACCTGAGTATCCAAAGCTGGATGGTATTCACCAAATCCTGAATAGATGTCATCATCATCTGATGGGGCTAAATGAACATGCTCCATTATAAAGACTGCAATATATAGAAAAACAGAATTGTATGAAAAAAAAAATTATGAAGTTCAAAATAATACCATGAGTAAAAATATTTTATTTTTATTATTATTAATACAAAAAGGAAAAGCTCAATTCTTTTAAACCTAAAATATATCATTTTTTTAAAAAAACACTGACAAAACAATAATGTAAGTTTCTTACACAGATTTTTTGAAGCAAATGTTAAATAAAGTATGATTCAACGATTTTATCAACTCTTAGACAAATAGAAAATTTTCTCAGGTAATTAAGTCTGTTTCTGAAATGAAAACAAATACAATAACATCAAAAGGTTAGAACTTTAAATATGTTTCCTAAACAAGTAAAGGTTGTGTAGAGTATTATTATGATTTACAGCATATGCACATAATTTATGCAGTAAATTAATAATAAACTTTTCGAATTGCATACCGATACATAGCTTTGGTTACATACTGGTAAATAAAAAAAGCTAAAATGTAATCTTTCATCTGTAAGTAAATTAATGGTGTAGTTGATGAAATTTGCTTGGAAAAAAACAAACAAAAACAGTGAAGTGGCATTTTCTTCCAAACCAAATCACTAATATCTATATATGTGATACACTTTTCAACAGACACATTTTCTTATGAGAAAATTCATCAAAATTTATTAAAAAGAATGGAAGGAATAAGAATATAGCCTACACCAACATATGAAGGACGTTCTGTTATGAAATGATTACTAAGGAATTTTGCTGAACTGAAGAATTAAAAATTGTGAGATCAGATACCACAAGGAAGATAATGATATTATCAAAACAATTACATTTAATGCTGTATTCTCATTACATTATTGAGATTTACTTACTAATAAAGTAACAATCCAATCTAGGTCTAAAATTTTTTTAACCAATTTCAAATTGAAATCGTATTATGATTAAAAAAGCAACAACTTCCATTGAAATATAATATGTAGGGTATATGAATGTGACAAATTGTGTTTTTCTGAAGTAAAATATCTATTAAATGCAGACAGATCAGAAATATATCTGGGGGTTGACATTTATTCTGAGATTGTGAATATTATTTTTAACATTGTTAACTTTTCGCAAAAGGTCTATTAAAAATCTCATAATTTTATGATCTTTAAAAAAGTAAAAACTTTTCATATTGTTTCTAAACTACGAATAATGCTCCAACTGTACTTTCATTTTATGTTATTGGATTTTATTTATTTTATTTTTATTGGAAAATTTAATTTGGTATTTCTTCAACATATCTTTTAATTCCTTTTTATGTTTCTACTTGAGAAAGTTTATTTGGGTTCCTTAGTTGCGAAATTTTGCTATGTTAAAGAGAAGATGAAGTTTGATGTTTGTTTACAGATGTAGCTAATAAAAATAAACTAAATAAAATTTTCTAATTTTGCAGTCGCTTATCATTGTTTTGGAAAGCTTAATAAAACGTTTAGTTTATAGAGAAAGTGACAGATTTTTACTTCAAAAAATAAAAAACATCAATTCTATTTTCTCTCTATCGAATATCTATGATTAGAAAGTTTTTCTTTCTCAAAAGTAATTTTTATTTGAAATTCCTAAATAATTTATTGAAGTAATATGCAGTGAATTCTTATTTTCACTTCATTTTATAACGAACTTAAATCACTAAATTGTAAAGACCATTGGTTTGTTTGTTTTTAGTGAAAATTAAAAGCAAAAAAAAATTAACATTCATCGATATAAATACTAATGAGAATTAAACATACTTAAAAATGATAATATCCTTAGTATTCTGAACTTGGTGTCATTTTCTTATGTTAATAATGCAATTTTACAACATTTTTATCCATTTTCAACTTCATTCGAAAGAGAGCAAAACTTGATCAAAGAATGTATTTTCACTCCGTTGCTATGGGTTACAGGCAGGTGTGTTCGTTAATTCAATGGGTTAAAATCTGATTTTGCGATCAAATCAATCTATCCGAATAGTAATTGTGAACTAAAATAAAATGACCTTCAAATACTGAAACAATAAGATAGGAGAATAAAATTAATTCAACTACTTTTAATAAATAAAAATGATTATATTTAATAAATCTAAAGATATAAAAAGAGAAGATATCCTCGATCCAACGCCTAACAATGATGGAGTTTATGAACAAACCTATGTTTTGCTTTTCTCGATCTTCCAAAGGGTCTTAAGCCTCCCCCACCCCCGAAAGTTTACTTACCGCACTTGTTGCTTGTAAGTAATAATGTACAGCGATTCATTTTTAAAATCAGATTCAATAACTAATCAGTAAAAATTAATTTTGATCTGAAATCCTTCATAACTTTATTTTGGGAATTTAGCGGGAAAATTGTAATTTAAAGAGTCATGAAAGAATCACCAAAACAAACTGCAAGTTTGACAACCATGTAGACAATCGGGAAATATTATAAATAAATTTGAATATCGATGTTTGATTAATAATTTACTTTGTAATCATTAGAGCATCATGATTAATGTTGGATATATTTTGAGAAAAGTGTGAACAAAAAAGAACATATAACTGAATCTTTATAGAAAGGTCTAGATCGACATAAATATCTAGATTATTCGTAATCTGTCTATCAACACGAAATCAAACATCCGTCTACCCATCGGCTACATTCTGTTTCTCCCAAACGGTCCGGTTTTTTTTTTCTCTCCCAAAAAATGCTTATGACAGAAAACTCCGTCCTCCTGCGGCCATATCAAGAAATTTACAGATTTTATTTCCCTGTTGTGTATTGCTCCGTTTGGTACATCATAGAAAGAAAAAAAAAGTTCAACATCGAGGGATATTGCTGTTTTGTTTTTGTTTTTTTGGGGGGGCGGTTCTTTATGTCCCCGGTTTGCCTTGTCTGTGGATATGCAACGCACAACAATCGCAACAATCACATCTACAATACATCTTAGCAACAATCATCATAATCGCAACATTTGCTCCTTTGGCATTCGCAGCATTTACATTTATAATAATAAGGAAAATTACAGGAATAATGCAACATAAGTGAAGAAGCCGTTGCGAAGCACTGTCATTGGTTTACTAATCGCTATCCCTATTTCGTTTTACTTCTAACCTTAAAGAGGAAAAAAAAAACAAAAACAAAAAAAAAAAAAACTTGTTAGTCTAATCATGTCTGTAATCATGGATTCTTTATAGGCCTAGTTATATGTAATTTTTGATGGTTAATGGTTTTTCATCAAAACTATAATTGTTATTATTTTAAATCATACAGTGATGAGCTTTGCTGCTGAGAAAAAGGTGGAGTTTACTTTTCACATGCCTTGTTACATTTGACTCATTTCTGGAAAGGAATTTGGATTTTGACCTTACTGCATAAACATGTGATGACAGATCCATTTTTTTTTTTTGTTATCCTGATTTCATCTTCATTTATTATTGGAAGCATTATCTAGTTATAGATGTTTTGCTTTAAAAAAATAGTAATAATGAGCTCTTTTTTCTGCCATTTGAACCATTTTGTTACATTTACTTTGTTACATAAAGTAAACTGGGAACCGCTCTCTTTTCTGCCCAGTTACTGAGATGATCTGTAGTGGCAATTGCATATCGATTATGCCGCCCACTGCTACGGAATGGCCCTTAAGTATCTATTCCCCATTTCTCAAATAATTCTCCTGGAGGAATAGCCTGAAATGGAGTTTTTGGATTCTGGTTTCTATCTTATGTTGCTGGCATTCATAACAAGATATAGAATGTATCTTCTTACAGATTTCAACATAAGCGTCCGGTAGAACCTGCTTCTTAACCTAATATATGTTTTCTCAATTCCTAAATATCTAGCTGTTGATGTTCTTTCATCATAGCTGTTTGTAAGGCTGAAGGGATAACAGCCAATTTCACTGTTACGTCTCTAATCTCTTATTCTTGTATAGAATTCCTTGTTGTACCTCAAATCCCTTGACGGCTTTTTCTTCCTTCTTTTGAAGACTCGCTCTATCTCGGCCACACAACTCTTTAACGACTAAGGTACCACCTTTTGAAACCTTGAGCTGCAGCCAGTTGTGGAAGAGAAATTTGGAAGATTTCAAACTCTTCCTCCTCTTTTCTATACACAACTTCTTCATTCTGAATTCTTGACAAAGTATCCATGTCTTGATGCTTTTTTCAGATTTATATACCAATTATCCAAAACTATCTGCCCATCTAGTCAATCGACCATGCGGATCTTTTATTTTTTCTAAACAAACCAATGGATTATGATCCATCACTATTCGTATCTGTCTTCCATACATATAAGGATTAATTTTTTTAATATCCATATAATTGCAAGACTTTCTTTTTCAATGGTGCTTTACCTTTGTTCTGCTGGGGATAATACTCTGCTTCCGATGCTCGTCATCACTGGTTTTCTGCAGAACTACTACTCCGATGGCAGATATTAAGTTCTCCAATTTAAACATCAAGTCCTCGTTCCAGCAGAGAAGAGATTTTAGCAAACAGACTATTCTCCCCTGTAATTGATCATTCTCATTTCATCCCCTTATCATTTTTATTTTTGTGATCAACAGTATCGAAAGATCAAAACTGTTAGATACGTAACCTTTGAAGATAAAGAGCTATTCGCTTTTTAAAAGCAATTCACTGGTAACAATATCACTGATGGATCTGGGCATTGGGGGTATGTACAGTTGTCTTTCACGTATCCCCATAGGAAGAAATCACATGGTACAAGATTCAGGGATCGTGGTAGCCACTACAGGAAGTGTTTGTCTGCATCTCTTGCACGTCCAATCCAGTATACTTATCTCCAATGCCCAGATCCATTAGTGATATCAAGGAACGGATCAACGTTGAGGTGGAGGCCATCACACCCGGACTTGCTTCATCGAGTCTGGCCGGAATTTGACTACTGATTGGATATGCGGCGGGTAACGAAAGGTTTGCACATTGAAGGACTTGTGAGTGACGCACATCAGACTTGGACAGTTGCACTTCCAATTGAAAGATGATATGACTGTATATGTTAAGTATTACAGAAAATACATATCTTTTAAATCCCACCATTCTTTTATGTCCACCATAGACAAAGTAGCATGCACTTTCTATTCTCGTTAGCTCATTTTTAGTTACTGATTTTCTCACAAGATCATGAAACAAGAGTGTCAAATATATGATCATTTTCAATCACTATTTAATGAGCCACTGAATTACCCGAATCATAATGATGTTGGCTACAAATAAAGAACCCAGGTCTTGCTCAGGCAAAGGCAATGAAAAAATTTTGAAGATGAATTGACTAAGAGGAAATTACAATAAAAAAAAAAATAATATTTTATAATTGTTTGAAATTTTTATATTTCAAAATGCTATAAATCAAGAAAACTTACAATTGATATTTATGCACATATAATTCTTAATCTTGTTTTTTATTTATTAATTATTTTTTTGTTAGTGAACCTGTTTTAAAAATTTACTATCACACTAGTAGCTGTATGAACTTCAGCACTAATACTTAACAGGCTTAATACTATATTATATTAGTAATAATATATTATATATTACTATATTATACTATATACGTATAATCACAAAAGTGTGTGCATTGTGCATAGTCATTTGCAGATAATAAACACTGAAAATTAAAAGTATAGTTGATCCATTTGAGGAAAGCAGTCCCCTCAGGCGTTGGGACTGAGAACTTGAAAAAATAGGGTAGAAATGGTATAAGATAAGTGGGGGTAGGGAGGAAAGATTACAACAGTGTTTGCAGAGCTTGACCTCGTTATTATCGGCTTCAAGTAACTATATTTCCGAAGAGCTGAATTCTCAAAATACTAAAAAAAGGATCATATAAGGCCTTTTTTTAATTCCGTAACAATACCCTGATACCCTTTCACCCCTATTTTTTCAAGTTCTCAGTCCCAACGCCTGAGGGGACTGCCTTCCTCAAATGGTTCAACTGTAATATCCAGAATATTATGTTTCTTATTCACAAAATAAATACACCTAATAAAAATAATGCATTTTTGTAGTATGTGTACAAGTTTGGGCAAGTGGTACACTGGGATTTCATGCTACATAAAAAAATGAGAAAAATATATTATCATTTCAAAATTTTTTGTTAAAGGATCAATAATTTAAAAGGAAAAATTAGAAAAAACAACAACTGGATTAAAAAAAATTAAAATTAAGAATCGGAGTACATTTTAATAAGGGCTCTGTAACGAATTGTTTAGGGCCCCACAACACTGGAACAGTCTGTACATTTCTAACAAAATAAGGTTGTATTATTGAACACCATAATAAAAAGGACATCTATGATATTGAAACTCCTTCATCTACACAGAAAAAGAATTCAAAACAAGGTCATCATGGTCCATTAGGTTATATTTTATGTTTATTTCTTATCAGTATTGAACTATAAATTCAGACTGTTGTAGTCATATATGGAGTAGATTACAGATCATACATAGTAAACTATATGATTAACTATTACTATACAACTGCATATGCAGAGTACTACAGCTAGGAAATTCTGGACCAGCATTCATACAATTCTCAATTTGATGCCCGATCTTCATTGTCCTTTAAGGAAACACTTGTCTACCAGGTTCTTGGATTAAAGTTCTTGACAGTGATTTTTGTTTTTGCAGCTGAAATACCTTGTATCTCTAATTGCAATGTAAGAAAACAAAAGGTTATCTGTAACCATATTTTGAAACTAAATAAGTGGAATTGTATATATATCTAACATTAATATCCTACTATTTTTGTCATATGATTATGCATCATTGGAGTACAGTGGCATATTATTAGTGAATAGCATTAACTTTTATTTATTTATTTATATTAATATAAAGGACCAAACACACAAGAACAATATAGACATAAAGAAATAATTTCATTACAAATAACATTACATGTTGCAAAGATTCTATCCTTCGTCGTCAGATGATCTTAAATAAATATATGGAAAAAGAGAAACAGGCTCGGAATTGAATTTTAAATATAACAATAATTTGGGATAACAATAAATTTTCAAATATAACAACAAATAATCACCGTAAATTGTACTATGGCGCGTTTTTAATGAAATAGCAGTATTGTAACATGGTTTAGATTTAATTAACAATGATTTGTGGAATTTGAGATAACAAATGTAACAAATAATCACCGTAAATTGTACTGCAGTGCAGTATTTATTTATTTATTTATTTATTTATTTATTTATTTATTTATTTATTTATTTATTTATTTATTTATTTATTTATTTATTATCCATTGATAACACCTGTCTAGTCTTCGTAAAAAAATATGTAGCTGTTCAGTTTACTTTTTGTTTCCCTTTTCAGTGAACAGTACGTGTTGTTACAGAATACTGATTAAATACTTTGCTGTATTTAATAGAAAGTTATCTTAGAAAAATGCACCTTATCTTCAGTTTTAAATTAAAAAGAATGTCATGCATATGCTTTATAACAATGTACTGCTTAATGATAAACTGATTTCAACCTATTATAATTTCATTTTTCAATTGTGCTAATATAAAATAATACTTGATTTTAAAATAAAAAAATAAAAGTTACATACATTAACAAATTGATTACAGTGCATTCATTTCCATTTACTATTTTCAGAGTTTCAGAAGTCTATCATTGCTTATAGCGATCAGAATCTCTTTCTCAGTTCACTCGGGGAAATTTTGCAGAAAGGAAACCCTTTCTTTCTCTATGATGACTGCAGCCAATTCATTAGTAGAAGATTTTTGCTTTTCAAGTTATTTCATTTTTGGGGGGCTTTTCAGTTTAGTAGATAAATCCTAAACCATGTTTACTAGGTAAGAATGATGGCCAACTATTTTCAGAGTTACAAAAATTTCTTAAATTATTTATTTTTCTTAATTATTCTTTATTATTATTTCAACAAAAACATTTAAATTAAGATTTTTTTAATAAGAATTTTAAATGAAAAACTTAGAATTACAGCAGCTTTTGTAGTGAAAATAAATAAAAAGGATGAAGAAAATAGGATTTTCTATTGATTTTATTATATATTTTGAAGATTTTACATACAATTCAAATTCTTGCATTGTTAAATAGTTAATAGATTATTATCTGTTTTCATTTAGAAATACTGATAGCTGATCTTTTCAGTTTAAGATGAATGAACATCTACAGAAGTCTCTAAGTCACTTTAAAATAATTCAACCAGCAGAGAGTAAAGCAGAACTTGAAAAAGTGCAGTCAGCTTTATTTTCTAAAATATCTATAATTGAGGCATTAGTAATAGAGAATAATTGTCTTGCCTGCCATATTTTATCAGTAAGTAACATTTTATAAGCTCACCAATGAGAAAAGCTGATGCTTATTATTTTAATTTGATTTTGAAATTACTCAATGAAAGCTCTAGCAGAATTTTATAAACATTTTAAATATGAAGTGTAGTTAAACAAACAAAATCTTTTTAAACTATATTAGATAACTTCTTTAATAAATATTTTAATTCTCCTTACATCACGTAGGCGATATTTCGTAAGACTAATCGTCTTACTTTTTCAAGCCTTTTTTAATCTCCTGGGAAGAGAGAACCATTTCCCTCCTTCCAAAACATTAAAATCACAAAAAACCAACAAGCGTGAATCATAATGTTCACCTCACTTTTATATGACCAATTCATAGTTCAAAGAATGAACAATGGACAATTATTTGAACTATGAATTGGTCATATTAAAGTGAGGTGAACATTATGATTCACACTTTTTATTTGTTAGCACGCTTTTTATTAATCTTCCCAGGAGATTAAAAAAGGCTTGAAAAAGTAAGACGATTAGTCTTATGAAATATCGCCTATGTGATGTAAGAAGAATTAAAATAGTTACTGATGAAGTGTAGTGGCTTTCAAAAACTTTTTTACAACAATGCATTAATTTCATTATATCAGTGGATCAATGCAAATCAACATAGGATGATTTAGTGGTGTTAATCATGATGATCCAACATTGTCCTTGTATTTTTTTTATTTTTTTTTGTCAGCTTTCTTGCAAGTGATATTAGTAATCATGCTATGCTTATTAAGTTGATCATTTGAAATAAGGTTATGCTAACTTTTTGTACTACCCACAACTGCAATATATATTAGAGCTAACAACATTCATTCTATCTATATCAACGTTGAAGAATATTAATTACTTTAAAATGATCTTTCAAAAAAACTTTTTTAATTGAAAAATCAACTACTATACCAAATATTTAGCTTGGTTTTTCTGTAATTTGCAAAATTTAAATTTAATACAGCTGCTTTATTTAATAAATAATCGGCTGTGTATTTAATGGTCTGATTTATTTCTAGAAGAAAAGCTAATAACTTTTAAATTTACCAATTTACAGATATTTCATGGTATTATCCCAAATGAAAGAAGTGAAGCAATCACAGACAAATTTAATGTATTGCTGGATAAAATACAAGGTAATTAAGTAACCTATTAACTTATATTAATAAAATTTATCGAATTGAACTGAATCTGAAATTATGGAATTTTAATTAACTTCCAAACCTATTGCAGGAAAGTTTAAGTCTTCATAATAGAGGAAAGTGATTTAATTAGAAAATTCATTATGTTAATGTATATTTAAAATATAAATTGTTTAAACAGATATAAATATGCGGCATAATGTTTGTACATTTAGCCAAAATGATTTATCAACTTAATATTTCTAAAACAATCATTTCTTTGATAAAGAAATTTGAAGGTTTTGTTTATCAAGCACTTTATTTTGATAATTGTTTATTTTAAGCTTATTTCTGGTTATTACAAAAGAAAACTCCAAAATTTTGCTGCTTGGTAGATCACTTCAAGTTTGTTTTTTGTTTTTTTAAATTAAAATTTGCTTAAAAGAATGATTTGTTACTTTCCAATGTTGTCAATTTCCATAACAATAGTGTTATGGAAACTCATAATAATATTAAGAATCAGAGGGAAAAACCCTCTTATTCTACATATATTGTGGAAATAGAAATTACAGAATAGAAATGTCAGATGAATTAATTACAAGTAAAATCTCTAGGAAAATAGCCTTAGTGAATTTCAACAGGAAAACTAGTTTAAGTAATTTTATTAAAAAAAAAATCATTTTAAATTATTTTGTATTGTAAAGAAGAAAAAATAAAATTCTCAATTTTCAAGAAAAAAAAAATTGCTAGAAAAGAAAAAATTAATTGAATCTCAAAAACAGAATAATATCAAGAAATTATATTGAATGGATTTATAATCACCTTGATTTCAGTTCAGATTAACCTTATTGAAGAAGAAACTCATTTACTTATTAATAGCTAATAAAGTGAACTTATTTTACTCAATATAAAAATAGCTAGCAAACCTGTAAACCTGCCATGTTGTTATTTTATATACCGGATGATTCATAAAGTACTGGTGGTTCTCACCACCCCATATCTTTTAAACTACTGCTCATAAAAATCTGAAACTTTTTATATAAATTGTCAAACATATAAGAGTTATATTTTCATGTTATTATTCATTCATTATTATTGAAATTCATTTTATTTGTGTTCAAACACCCCCAATATATCGTATATTTAAATTACTGTTGTAATGTTGTTTAAACTCTAAAAGTCTGGATCCAATATTCAAATGATACAGAAACCTAATTAGGAAAATTTAATCTAAACACTTTTGTCATTAATTCCTTTGTTTTAATTTAAAAAAAAAAAAATATTTTTTTGAAAACACATTCTGACAAATTACTTTTTTGAGAGACAGTCAAATAATTTTTTTGGATAATAATTTTGATGTATTGGGATGTTTGAATGCAAATAAAGTTAATTTCAATAATAATGAATAAATAATAACACGAAAATATCACTCTTATATGTCTGACGATTTTATATAAAAAGTTCCAGATTTTTATGAGCAGTAGTTTAAAAGATATGGGGCGGTGAAAAACCACCAGTGATTTATGAATCACCCGGTATATATATATATAGCAATCCCCACAACTTTTAGTGATTTCCCTGCCACCCACTCTGCTTCCCTGCTGATTTGAGAAATGAAAATGATCTCAGAATCCAAAGTCAAGTACACACATGTGTGGGTGTGTGGTGAGAGTGTGGGGCAGGGAAACCGACCAAAAATCAATGGTTTAGACTTTGACCTTACCTCACGTCACATACGATTGACCCACATCAATGAAAAATGAAATGTAGTTATTCTCAATAGTATACCTAACATTCGACACCTTATTTCTATGTCATGGTTTCAGAGGAGTAGCAGGCAGATAAACCCAATGTTTTCTTTTATATATATGGATCTAACAAATATTATTTAATGAGAAACAGTTTCAAGTAGTTCTATATCAAACTTCAATGGCTAAATATTGGTTAATGTTAAGTAGATGGTAAAGATTGAATTTTTAATGGAAATGACCATTACTTTTGAATTCCACAATCAATTCTGTTCAGTTTCTTCATCTTTCTGAACTAATCAAAGGTTTTCTTGTTAAAGAATGAATAATTGTCAGTATGAAATTTAATTAAAAAATTAAAGAAGCTTTTGAGAATAATTATATGATATTATTTTTATTTACATTTCTTAATAAAGCTCTGCCTCTTAATGAAGAAAAATACGAAGTACATATATACATTGCCTATAATTACGTATGTTGGCTGTTTATTAATGATGTTTCGAAAATGGAAAATATCATTATTTGTGAAAGAATTTGGAATTCTCTTATATATGGTATCGTATTCTCTTATATTTATGTATCTTTAACAGTTAAAATTACTTACTATATTATCTTATTTTAATTTCTTTTTATCAATTCTAACTTTTCAAATAAAATCAATTCTGATTGTAAGAGTTGGTTGTGCATTATACCACTAAAAATATATATATTAGTAAGATTTCTCACTAACAAGTAAATTTTGTTAGTAAAACAATGACAAAACAATCGATCATATACATTGCATAATTTCTTCTAAAGTTATTATTGAGAGTGTGAAATTTATGGAAACACTTAAGAAACAAAATAATTTTGTTGAATGGTTGATGGGTCTGTAGTATGCAATAAAAAAAGAAAAATCACTTCAATTCTAAAATTTGGTAAGTTCTAAAATGATAAATAATTAAATGATAAATTATAATTGTTATAAGAAAATCAAAAGAAAAAAGAAAATTTCATTTAGTATTGATAAAAATCACATGAAATGAATAAAAACTTACAAGAAAATTTAACAAAAACAATATAATCTAAAATAGAAAAGTAAGTACTGTATATGTGAATAGACATTTATTTAGATGATAGGAAATTTATCAAAACAATTCCGATTTAAAAATTGCATTTTTCAGTTGATTTTTGTTGTTGTTGTTGTTAGGTTCTATCAAGACGTCTGCGACTTCTGGTGACTTCATGTACAAAGGCTCTTCAAATAGATCTATCATATGATGCATATCTTAGTTGTTGCAAAGAAATCCCGGTAGCTTCCCTTATATCCTCCATCTATCCATCTTCGTTGTTTTCCTCTTCTTCTTCTTCCCTCTACCTTCCCAAGCATGATTATCTTTTTAATGGAATTATCCGCTTATAATGTGGCCAAAATAGGAAAGTTTTTGCCTCAAAATCAATGCTTCCAACGAGTAGTTTGGCTTAATCTGATCTAAAGACCCATAGGTTAGTCTTCCTTGCAGACCATGGTACTCAGTTGATTTAAAAGGGCATTAATAATCAAAATAATTACAAGCCAGTAATTGCATTGTCAAACTTACAAAAAGTTTGATTTGCTTCTGGAAGAAAGCATTCTATTGTTCTACAACAACAATTCTTATCTAGTACTTTATGATCCATTCATAAATCTCATAACAATCCCATAAATATCAATTAAAATGTTTCTTCAAACTATTTGAAATACAATATTCCTCAAGTTTAAAGTATTACCCCACATCATGAATAGAGCCCCTTTCCAGTGAACTGGCATGCTTAATGCTCATCCTATGATCCCATTCATCAGTCACACAAATGAGAGGAACTGTAATATTAGTGTTTGTCAATTTGTATTTACCTTCATTCAATGTCCTTGTCAACTAGGAGTAGTATATAATGTGTAGTACTTCTGTCGTCATGGCAACGTATTGTCAGTTGATCTTTTATATTCTTTATCAGCTACCTATTTGATATACCTTTTGCAAACAACCTGATTAACTAGATCAAAATCTCTGTTAACTACAAGCTGTTCAAATGTATTGTTTTCTTATAAAGAAAAAAATGATCTCAATTGAAAAAATGATAGATTCACAATAAATGAGACTTCATATCAAACAAAAAACAATTCTATTTGGATATTGCTTATGAATGCAGTCTTGTTTATTAATTTCTTGAAAAATTATGTTTCATTGTATTATTGCTTGTAATCACAAGCAGTTTAATTTAGCAGTCTAAACAGTTTAATTTAGATATTACGTTGTACTAACATGGGAATTGCTTATCACATTGATTATAATTTTTAAAAGGCTCATAATGTTTGAGACTACTTATAAAGCAGTTTTACTTTTGCACCTCTGCTTTGCTGTGCTAACTATGGAAGATGTCAGTGGCCATCCCTTTTACGTTTGCATGTCTAACCAGATGCTTTTTTTTTTTTTAATTCCCTATTTTTGATCTTTTTGTCAGTTCTTTCAAATCAAAAATACACTCATTATCAAAAAAATTAGTGTACTCAGAAGCAGCAGTCGAAATGGAATAATACTTGGCATAGGGAATAAGAATGATGATGCAAATAACTGATTACAATATCAGAGCAAATGAACCATTTATTCGGGCAAAACACTACAGGTTAATAGTCCCTTTAGTCCCTAGCATGGATACATGTAGCGATATAGCTTGGTATAGAGTCATAAGAGACATCTAATGCCGTACTGCACAATATCCTTCCATAGCTGTTGCAATTGCCAGACCGCTCATACCTGTTGATGGCTGAAGCTGCCATCCCAGCTGGTTCCGCAGATATTCAATGGGCGACAAGTTTGAAAACTTCGCAGTCCAGGAAGGGTATCAATAGCATGGATGCAATGTTGTATGTGGGTGGACATTAAGTTATTGGAAATGGACCGCTGTAGTCCCTCCACAAAGAGAAGCACTTTAGGCCACAGAAACCCCTGAATAAACTGCTGTGCATCAATGTTCCCCTGATTATTATCAGTGGAGACCAAGAAGCTTAGGAAATGGCTCTATGCACCATGCCATCAACAGTCCCGGTGGTCTCGCTCATCAAGTCCAGATTTGTGCACTGCCCTGTGCTGCTCCATACTCAAGAACAATGTTTATCCATGTCCAGACAAATTTTGGATTTGCCACTAAACACAATTCTTACCAGTCCACAGTCATACATGTCACCCGATCACTATACCTCTGTAAACCAAGCCACCAATGGTTAGTGTTAATAGCTGACAGCATAAAGGGTGCCGCTTCATGTCTCTGGATGGGGGACAGGGACATCCTTGGAGCAGTTTACACTTGTCAGACGAAGACTTGATCCTCTCTTCTGGTAGTCTTCCCTAGGTCTTCCAGTGCCTTCTCTGAATGTGTGTGTTTCCTCACATCTCCATTGCCCCCAATACTAATGCACAGCACAGTCAGAAAGGTCCATGTGGTGGCCAATTTGATAGAACAACCACCATTGCCTCCTGCAGTCCAATGATATGACTTCTCGCAAAGTATGTCAGTTGTTCAATTTTGCATTGTCAAGGCAAACTAAGACTCGAGACCTACACTCCACAATCACACTGTTTATAAAGCACACAGCAATCATAAGACAGACGCTCACGTGAGCACAGTGGTCAAGAAGTCCCTGGGGCAGTTCTCAGCCCATCTGCAATCAGTGGCACAACTATGTACGACGATGCATATATTGAGTTTCATTGTTCCCGGGTCATTCATATTGTATGCACTAATTTTTTTGGAAATGAGTGTAATTATTCTTGAAACAATCCACATTCCATTATTATCATTAAACAAATTTTTATAGAAGTTAAAAGTTTTGAAATTAAAAAAAAAAGTCAGCATGGGCCACTTGGGAAAGCTTTCACCGTCCCAGAAAATGACTAGTATTTTATCATTCTCTGGATAATGTATCATATTACAAATTAACTTAATAGCATCATCACTTTAAATGTATGTTTACACTTTCATTGAATCACTGATTTATATTCTTAATAATAATTTAACTGACTTGTTTATTTTAATATGCCAATTATTTAGGTAAAAGCAATGGATCAAATCCAGTTTTCAATTTGCTCAGGAATTTGATTTTGTTATTATATTTAATTCATGGTAATCTCCAGAAAGTTGATATTATGCTGAAAGAATCTAGTCATCTTTTGGAATTCCAAAGCTCCATAAAGCAGAAGGTAATATTTTATTTAGTTTATTAAACCTTTGCTTTTTTTTGTTTTAAGTTTAGCTTTTCAAAGTACTTTTAATTAATATTGTTGATTACTTACGCAGATGTTACAAAGACAATATGCATATATAAAAACAATAAGAAGACAATAGAAGGTTTCAGTTGTTGTGCAACTTTCTTTTGTTCCATATTAATTTCTTTGAAGCTGTTTTCCAGTGTGTTGTTTTACATATTTCTAAGTTATGGTAATCTCTCTGAATTAAATTTTAAAAATTGGATTCAGTCATATACAGCAAATGCCTTTTGGTTAATCGATAAAGTGAGGAATATCTGTAACTGAGAAACTTTCCTATAAAATGAATTTACTTTTACTTAGTTAGAATAGTGATGTATTCCAAAATGAAAAGTAACTCAAAAATTCAGATTAGGTTGTATTTGTTTTTTTCTCTTTAATCAACATAATTCAGTTTCCTTCAGTTAAGTTAATCTTTACAGAGAACTGTTATTGAGAAACTAAATCCCTTCTTTCTCATAACTGTGAAGTCTGTAGGTTGCTGAATAGTTGATTTTCAGCTCTGTTGAAGAAATAGTTGTGACATATTTGATGGGCAACATTTTTTCTCTCCCTATAAATTTCTTTTGTAATAAACAAAAGTTTTAAATCTCTAGAAACTGTTTGCTGCTATTTGTTAGAATCACTCTTAATAGTCGTACTGATGGCAGTATCAGTGTGCTTGAAGAAATCATTCATTTGCTTTTATTGAAAGATATGAAACAGATTTAATAACAGGAGTTGTCATGGTTCTCATTTAAGTTTTCCAACTTTGACAAGATTCTTATAGATGATTCAGTCATAGATTGAATGGACAAGGTTATTGATTTGTACATAGGGTTCTTTAAATAAGACAAGAATCATATAAAAGCAAAGAGCAACTATAGGAAGGAAAAAATCATTTATTGATTTTTAATGTAATTTCCCCTTAACTCAATATGGTGCTGACATTATTCATAGAAATTTCAACACTCGGCTGGAAAGTACCAAAGATCACACACTTCCGGATATCCTCCACTCAGTCAAACCAGCATCTTATCAATTTTAATTTCAACTTTGGAAATAAAATAAAAAAAAAAAAGTCTATAAATGCCAATCCAGTGACTTCGTTACTTGTTTATTCAGAATGATGGATTTGGAAGTGAGAACTATTTCACATTTAGTGCACAATCTCATTGCATATTGTCATAGAGCAATAGCCAACTATTGTTTGGGTAATGTTCCTTTCTCATTCTTCTTATGTGTTGACCAAGATGGTATTGGCTGTTAACCATTTGGCCCTTAGGAACAAATTCCTTACGAACAATTCCATTAATATCAAAGAAAACAGTTGGCATTGCTTTGACTTGAAACTTCTTTAAACCATTTTGTTGTCTTGATAATGGTGATTGCCATCTCATACTTTTTTATTTTGTTTCTGCATTGTATTGAAGCATCACAATTCATAACTAAGTCACAATTCTTTATGAAATTGAATGTTCTTGATTTCTTAACCATTACAACCAAAGTTTCACAGCAAGCAACAGATTGTTCTCTCTAATAAATAATTGAAGTCATCTTCTTCCAAAAAAATATTTAAAATATATTTATTGAAATTTTCGGAAAATTCTCTTCTTTCCTTTTTCAAGTTATATCAAAACAGTCAATTAAATAACGAGATGTCACACATCAAACACACATCCTGGACATAGTTGAAACCAACAATATCTTACTTATTATTAATCTTACAATCAATACTACTGCATTTAAACATTCCTACAATTGTTGAAATTCTTCAAATTTTGCCAATCTTTTATTACACTAACTTCCAAAAGTTAAGCACGAGAGGAAAAATGTTAATTTCCGTAAGAGATCTGAATTAAAGAAGCTGAAATTTGCTGCAAAGGTAGAAGGAAGTATGCAAATTATATAGATAACAGCCAATCATGGTTTTGCATCGAGAAATATGCAAAACAGGCAGTCATATAAGAAGCCGGCATTGTGAAGGGTTACAGGAGTTGCATGTAAGTGCTGATGAAAGGTGTTTAGAACGTTCGTACGATTTGTTTTCAAGCTAGACGTGTTTTTATGGCTTCCAGAAGATGAATGGAAGATTCTGACCGCTGGCGGGCTGTCGGACGCATTGAAGCAGGACAGTCTATAACAGATGTTGCTCGTTTCTTCGGTGTTCATTATTCCGTCATTTCACGATTATGTAAACAATTCCAAACCAGCCAAACAGTTGTCCGAAGACCTGTAGCCGGTCATCCAAGGCTTACAACTCCCGCGGAAGATCAATATATTGCTGTTGTAGCCAATCGGAATCAAAGATCGACCTCCATACGTGTGACATCTATGGTTGCAGCGGCCATTGGTAAGACGATATCTGCCACTACTGTTCATCGAAGGCTACACATGAATGGTCTGTACGCCCGGGTACCACGAGTTTGTGTTCCTTTATCCGTCCAATCCAGAGGGGCACGATTACAGTGGTGCCGCCAGCATGTGAATTGGACTGTCTGATTGGGGTAACGTTATGTTCACAGATGAGTCCAGAATTTCCCTACAACCCGATGATAAGCGTGTAAGGGTCTGGAGGTAGCAAGGCACAGGCAATTGGCCCCAGAACATCACTGAACATCACGCATTCCGCTGTGGAAGCATCATGGTCTGGGCAGGGATTTCATTGGGATATCGCACTGACCTGAACATCTACAGGCGAGGTTCAGTGACAGCTGTACGGTATCGAGATGAAGTCCTAGACCCCATTGTGAAACTGTACGCTGCATCAGTTGGTCCTTTTTTCGTTTTAATGGACGATAATGCGCGTCCCCATAGAGCTGCCATCATTGACGACTTTCTGGAGAGTGAGGGGATTGCGCATATGGAGTGGCCGGCTTACTCACCGGACCTTAATCCAATTGAAAATCTTTGGGATGCCCTCGCCGTGCTGTATGTCGACGTTTCCCACCTCCAGCCACTCTCAGACCTTTAGAAACTGCCCTACAGGAGGAATGGCTATTACTGAACTTTGGGGTGGTTGATCACCTCATAACAAGCATGATCACACGCTGTAAACTTTGTATGCAGGTGAGGGGTGCTCACATACCCTATTAATGTTGGTTTTTATTGTTTGTTTTGAATTTAAACATCATTTTGTTAATGACGCAAATAGGACGTCATCTTATAATTTATGAATATTCAATATATTGTTTATCTCTGTGTGTAATTCTTTGTTTTGTTGCATGAATAAACATAGAGCTACTTAAAATCATTACAAATAATACCATTAACTTATAAAACTTCTTATATTATAACTAACGTTTCCATATTACGATATTTCGAATGCCTAATCGGCTTTCTTTTTCAAGCTTCAAGGATACGCAAAGGATACACAAAGATAAAAAAATTTATTTATTTATTCTAAAGATTTAGACATGAAGGACAATTTAAGGAATTTATTTCTTCAAAGATAAGAAAATTTATTTTTTAAAAAGGAACAATTGGACATTTTATTTTTATTTTTGTAATAATGCTTCATGCGTCGTGTGGAGCATATCACGTTTTGAATTGTTAGAAATTCATGATTGTTATTTATTTTATTTTTTGTAAAAAGAAGGCAGATTAAGCCTTCGATATACCTTGTTATTTATTTATTTTTAGTTGTGGAGCTTGAAAAAGAAAGAAATATTAGGCATTCGAAATATCGTAATATGGAGAAGTTAGTTATAATATCAGAAGTTTTATAGAGCTACTTACTTGCAGCATTTCATGTCAATCAAAGCAGTACTTGGCCATTTTTTCGCATTTTACCGCTCCGTGCTTAACTTTTGGAAGTGAGTGTATTTATACATGAATTTACCATATCTTTTGCCAAATTTACTACTATATTTTCAACTTCTAAGCCATCATTACGATTAATATTATCATTTTTTTGTATTTCTTATAATCAATAAGTGTTTCAACAGTTACATTTGATTAATTCACAAAGAAATGTTTCACACATTTTTATTGTTCTGAATCGAGATAGACCTTCCTGATCGTGCATTGTCTTAATGATTCCCAAGATTGTCATCTTTAAATCTTCCAAACCACTCAAAAATGACTAAGGGTTTATTCTCATCATTCTTTAACATCTCAAAATTTGTAAGCCACTCAGAAGTGTATTAATGACTCAGTCATTCATTCCCAAACCCAAGCGAATGAATATTATTAACGTTGAATAGCAAATTTTCCCAGTTTTAAATAAAATTTTATCATATTGGAAATTAAGTAATTAAGTCCTATCACAACGTTTGTGTGTTAGATGTAAGGAACTCAATAACAATGTTTGTTATGCTTTGTAAATAAATCTGTCTCATTATTTAATAGACGTAATGTGTAGATAATTGGTCAGTATTCCAGTGGTTTCTTCTTCAGATAAGTTTCACCCATTCCTCTGTTAATGGGTATCGGCTTCTTTCCTAGGGTTAAAGGCAGGAGGATGTCAGATTGATCACTGGAACTCAACTTCATCCTGAGAATCATTGTGGCTCCTCCAGCACTCCAAAGAAGCTTGCATAGCCTGAAAAAGGGGATTTAACTTTAACTTTTAACTGTATAGATACGGTATGAATGGTGATTGAGGCCAGATTTTATTTTAATTGTTTTTGAAATGATGTTACTGATTTGAAATTTTAAACGTGAAATGAGATCACTATAATGAAGGAAACTATTAAATATTAAACTTATGAATACGTTGATTTCTGTATTATGAATGAAAAATATCAGAAGTACAGTGAAATTAATAGCAATTTCTTTACACCTTTAAAGATGTAAAAGTAATCATCTTTATGATGATTATCTGAAAGCTGATTTCATTGAAAGCAGTAAATTATGAATAAAGCTAACTTGTCAAAAACAAAAATCATATTGCATTTATAGTTATACTTTATTTGAATAAGGATTTTCTTCACTTGGCATAACTGAATTGTAAAGATTCTGGATTAAAAAGAATTCTTTTTAAGGATAACTTTTAAAATCCTTTCCTTTATAGGCTAGATACTTACATAATGCACACTAATATATATTGGCAGAAAACAGGTATACCTACATATACAATCCAAGTCAAGATGTTAATTTTGCTCCTATCAAATTATGGCTAATTTTCCAAGATCTCATAAATCCATTGGGTATTTTTTTATGTTCACCTGCAATTAATGTTCTTTACAAAAGGATTAAGCTTTTAAAAAAGCTTTCATCTTTCATCTCTGTCATTATTGTCTTTTCCTAAACATCAACTAAAATGTTCAACTACAACACCTTTTAATCTTGTTACCTTGACTCCATCTGAAAATTTTACAAAAAAGTTTAAACATTGTAGGGTCATTATTAACCTTCACGTTCCTCTACCATCTTTTACCAAAACTTCTGGAGTGAGATGAAATAGTCATACCTCCACATCATCAATGTCAAGAAGATTAAGAATTCTTTGCACTTTAAGTTTGTTGAAACTTTTAACCTTCTTGCTTGTTTTCAGATTGCTATCATTGCATGTGCGTATCTTTGAATTCATTGACAACTGTGATAAATTTTAATTATCAAGAGGGTATTGGAATTTAACTTTTAAGTTTGCATATTTTCCATTTCAGTATTTTTAATCTTCAAAGTTGTCCCATTGATAAGGTTCAATATAGAATTTATTTCTTGCTTTTTTAAGCAAGTCAGCATCAAGTCTTCATTTATTCACTCAGAATTATCAACTTCCTAGTTAAATTAATATTTTCTTTGGATTGACTTTCGTCTTTTTTTTGTCTGGATTTCCCTGATCTTTATCTACACACTTTGTAAAGATTTGGAAGAGCTTCAATTGTCAGGTAGTTCTTATTACTTCAAGCCATTCCTTGATCTTCTTTTTTTTCTATAAGAGTTGAATACTGTAATATTCATGAATACTTGTCTGCAAAAGTTTGACAGCATCTAATCTCTAAAATATAACTCAGAAATAAAATATAGGAAAGTGAAATTTAAAACCCTTTTTTTAGTCCATCATCTTTAAAATTTGGATTTTCTTTTAGCATAATCTTGTTTATTATTGAAAGCTTATTTTGTTATTAAAAATGGAAAAAAAATATTAATAAAATCTCTTATTCTTATTTCTGTAGAAATATTTGCCTGTTTTAATCCTACCTATTTTCTGCCATCCATTGGACTTAACATGTTCCGAAGAGGTTTCTCATTTTTCAAGTGTTATTTATGATATGTGTTTATTTATAAAAACATGTTTCTTGATGATCAAAATGAAACATGAAGAAGCTATTTCTGTTCTTCAAACCATTAAGACTTCAGAAATATTATCTCTTGCAGGGAGCTTGAAAGGTAATTATACAATGTTGATAAATCTTTGAGAGAAAATTGATAACATTAGCAAAATTCAAATATGTATATTTGAGTCATTACATGAACAAACTGAAATGTAAAGAAGTATTATATTTCATGAAAAATTAAATTGATCTCATAATCTCGATTGTATTTGTATGAGTTAATTACAAGATGAGTGAAAGAGTTAAAAGATTATTTAGAACTTTTCTGCTTTCTTATCCTTGGCTTCTTATTCTAGCAATCAACCATTGTGGTTGAAATGTTATCTGACAAAAACAAAAAAAAAGCAAAAGAGAAATCCTTCAGATTACACACTTTTTTCAGTAGTTGTTAGATAATCTTATATAATTAAAAGATACATATATTTCATTGGAACTTAATTAAGTTTTGTTGGAATTAATTTAAAATAAATAATGTACGGTAATAAAGTTTATTTAAAATTATTAATTTCCTTTATTTTATTTTTTTTAGCATATTTGCTTTTCAAAACCAGTGAGAACTCATCTTCAATTATTGAAAATGCACAGAGCTTAATTAGAAATGAAAGATTAGATAGAGCAATGAAAGCACAAATTCATAACATTATTGGATACTGTTTAGCAAAGCAGGTATTTCTTTTCTTCTTCCTTTTGAAAATCTCATGCAGTTCATGTAATAAATGTTTAGAAATATGGAATTTGCATGTGTTCTAATTAAATTAATACATCTTTGGTAATAAAAACTCTAACCATAAATGTTCTTTGCTATTAAAGCAACAGGATTCTCCTTAAAATAGAAAAAAAAAAAAAACTATTTATGAATGTGATTTTTTTTTCCATTTATAATGGATAGTACCCACAATGAACATTAATCTTATTAATAAGAAATAACGTTTTTAGAATTTAACTTGAATTGTATAGTTGCCCCTAACAAATGAAGCGAGTTTAAATATAATAATTTGTTTACAAAAAAAAAAAATACAGTTGATTAACAAACTCAAATCTATGAATCTAAGAAAGTGCTTAAAAAAATCTATGAATGGGTTATCATTTAATTTGCTAGATTTATTTATTATCAGACAATCCTGTAAGAAAATGGAAATAGTATGTATGTTAATTAATATAATTATCCAGAGAAATTCAAGGTTTGAAATTGGCAAAAATGTCTTTTATTGATTGTTTTCATGCTGTAGTTTAAAGATGAGTTATTTTTTTTTTATAATTTATAAATAATTTATTTTTAAATAACAGTTAAGTAAAACTCATTGAAGTCTAAAAATTTAAATTCTTAAAAATTAAATACATTTTCATCAAATTTTAGTAATTATTAAAATTAGCCAATAGCTCATCAAATTGCCTGAATTTTGAATGTCTCTTAATAAAAATTAATCAGTTTCATTAAAATCAAAAACAATCATCTGTGATTGGAAATCCAGTGCTACCACATTCTCACAGAATCTTAATCTTTACAGATTCATTTGAAGGAATAGCATCAGATACTCTGAACATTTATGCAGACTTCTATTGGAAGTGTGTAAAAAAAATTACAGACTTTTTCATAACTGCATATTTTTTTAATATTGTAAAATTTTCAGGATAACTGTCCTCTGATTTAACTGTTATCACTGGAGTGGTGCATCATAGAAAAGGCCACATAAAGGCACATGGCTTCCAATGTGCTTGGAAAGCTGTATCCTTTGTCCATTGTGGGGCTTATGATCTGTAATTGTAATGTTAAATATCAGGTCCAAAATATCTGCTCGGAACATCAGATTTTAAATGAAAATTATATTGAATTTCTGACTTCCATATTGTTTCCATTATTTTACATTTTTAAAAATTATCCATAAAATTCATAATTGCTAAATTTAAAAATATTGATTTTCATCAAAGATAGAATTAAAATTGAAAAATCCATCAAATATAGGTCCACCATTTAAAATTTTCTGAATACCCCCACCCTATCCCAGATTTTTCTGTCTTTGGAGTGGAATTCCTGGTTGCCTAAATGTTGTGAACCATTTCAGTTACCCCTTGTAATATCTCCAGATTTTATATTTGATATTGTTTATTTGGTTCTGGTTTATTTATTTATTTTATTTATTATAGCTTAAACCAAATATGGCAATAAAGTTCTTTCAATCTTCATTACAAGAAGATGCAACATTTTTGTGTGCCCTGTATAACATTGCTGTTATGTACCATTCATTGAAGAACACATCAGCAGAATTAGAAGCACTAAGTATTTTTTCGTCAGTAAGTTGTCATTATTATTATTTATAAAAATTATCTGAATTAGGAATGAAGATTATAGATAATCTAAGAAACACCCATAAAAGTAATTGCAGTTATGCTACTATTTGTTCCCCGCCCAATCACAGCACTGTCTTGATCCTTTTATTCAAAAAAAAAAAAAAAA
>JAFIDM010000001.1:121484164-121509438 GCA_023159025.1 Thereuonema tuberculata
CATTCCACAAGCATTTATGATTTATAAGGCATTAAAAGGCAACAACAACTAAGACTTTAGAAAGTTTGAAAGATGAATCTAGTACAATGAAAAACTTTTCATAACAATTCTCGTAACATCGCGTAATGTAGGAGGATAATGTTGCTGAGGGCGTGATCATCTTATCTCCCAAGGAATATAAGTTTGTAAGACAGTGGTTGTCTGACAAATTGAGAATCTACTGCCTTTTCTTTTGCTGAAGAGCAATCAATTTGAGAAGGAGCATAGTTAATTAGAAAAAATATATTATATTATCATACTTGATCTTGAAGTGCTTGTAGCTTTGAAATTTGAAGACTTTTAACATCCAGTTGCTGTACAGTTCTATTTAAGCGCTTGGTTAAAGCTTGTCTGTGTGTAGCGTATTCCATTTGGCCCAATTTCTGACTTAATTTTCCACTTTCTCTGTTAAATATAAAACATTTTGAGATTTAAATTCAGTAACAACAATTACATTTTTCTTAGTATAAGAACAGATTTACATTTGAATGATAGAGAAAGTAAGACATCAAAACAAAAGTTGCTAGTTATTAAAGAACTGAAATAAAACTGATACAAAATGTTTACCAACTGTTTTTAAATACTAAAGCTTTTTTTTATTTTTTTTTTTCCATTTTATATATTTTTAAAATAATCTTACAGGCTAATTTGTTGAAATTCTTCTTCCAACATGTTCAGGACATCTTCCAAGCATGAGGCAGCAGCAGTTCCACCTATTGCAGGAGTTCCATTGCTGTTGGCCTTATCAGAGCATACCTGAGGATTATGATTCTTTAGTAGTGAAACCACACCTTGAATATTAGCAGGCAAAGAATAACTGGGTCCAGTACACTGTAATCATATGTTTAATTTTCTAAAATATGTTATTTGATTTATTAAATCTTTTAAAAAATATTATTTTTTTCAATATATTCTTAACTTTTATGACATTTCTCTAATCGCATAAACTACTTATAAATAAGTAGTTGCAAATTATTTTTTTAAATTTTGGCAAAAGTTAAAAAAAAACCAAACATCTATTTTGACACTGAATACGATAACTGAAAATTGTTTTTGTTTTAATAAAAGGTCTGATGTAAAATAATGGATCAAAAGTCACCCATTTGAATCACTCTCCCCCTCATTTTAGATAGTGTTTGCAAAACCGTATGATACAATAGGTAGCTTTATAAGAAGATTTAATGATACGTTTGTCATATATCATAAATAAACTATTCTTGAATATAAAATTGATTTCTATTGTTTATTAAGTCATTTTGAGAAACTTCAAATTTAGAAAACAATGTACTTTTCGTCGGAATTGCAGTGGTGCCTCAAAAGCTAAAATAAACAATAAAAACCTTCACTAATTTCATTAATAAGTTTTTTATTGTTTATTTTTGCTTTTGAGGCACCACTGCGATTCCGTCGATTATCCCTATTAGCCTCAGTACCGAGACCTCAATATTTACTGGTGACTACTCCTGGCTGATGATCATTAAAGAGCATGAAACACTTGACATGAGGATGTCACTTGGTAAGCAATTTGGCCTCATTACTGTTGTTTTACAATACACTTTGCTTAAGACTGTTTAAAAACAAAGTTAAAAAAAGCCCCAATGGGTTTTTATTTTGGTGATCTAATAGTTATTTAGCAACTTTACTTTGGCTAGCATTAAATGCTGCTTGTAAAGGTTTTTATAATGCTGGGGAGAGGGAAAAAAAAGTAACAAACATGTAACTCAATAGAAATTTAGTTATACCAAAATTTTATATTTCTATTGCTAAAAGTTAATATGAAAAGAAAGTGAACCAATTAAAAATATAAAAAGAAACTACAACTATAGAGGGAAATGATCTTATCAAAATTCATAAGACTGACTCGATTAAAAGAATAGAGAAGTCTGGCTGAAGTTAAACTGCTGAAAAAGAAAAAGGTTTATGCTCTCCTCTTACAACACAATGAATATCAGACAAAGGAATGTTTAAAGTAGCAAGAGCAACCTAGGAACAGGGGGTTAATAAGATTTAGGTCCTGAGGACAAAATATAAAAATAACTTACTTAAATAAGTTAGAATCGATTAGTTCTTGAGGCAATGAACTATTCTCGTTATAGATTCAACAGTAAGTATTGAACTAATCTGCCTAATTAACTAAAGAAAAACAGAAGCTTTTTTTTCTTTTCAGTTTCAAAACTTGGAAAATGAAGAATTATAATACTATTAGTTGAATGAATGAATGAATAAGTAAATATTATATTTTTAAACATTGATTTCAGGCATTTTTTTTTCCAATTTTATTTCTTATAGCCAATTTCCTACATTTCTTTTTTAAAATAGTAAATTTTATTCTAAAGGAAATTATTTCTTCAAGAGATAATTCTTGAGTTCACTAAGTCCAGTATCTAGTAAAGCCAGTACTTTGGAGGAAATATTAAAGTCACAGGCCTCATATTTCAGGAGCAAGGTTGCTCAAATATTTCTGATACTACTATATCGAAGGCAACATTGTTATATCGATGCTTATTATATAACAATGTGTATTGTCATGCAGTACAAATCATGGATGCCAAAAATTTCAAATTGTCCTTTGCTATAAAATTTCAGCCTTATGCTACTATGAATTTCATCTAGTAATTAGCTACAAATTTATGAGAGCAGTAAATACAAATTTAGAATGTTATCAAATAAAATGTTTATATCTGCATATTATGCTAAATTTGCCTTACTATGCATCGATAAGAGTCCACCAATTAACAGCTACTTTATAATATGCTGATTAAAAGGTTTCAACTGTGCTATTCAACTGTGTACTGATCAATGCTTCCAAGTAAACGTTAGTAAAGAAAAAGATACGCAAATGAGGGTAGGGACCAAAACTTGCTTTATCAAACAAGATGAAATTATCCATTGAATCCAAAATCAATTATGGTTTTTGTGTTTGTGTGAAAGAAAATAGTAATTTATCTTTCAATATTTTGCATTTCACACTGAAGGCCTAAATAAAAAGAATTCCTGGATCCGTGTTCTCAAGATGGCAGCGCCCATTGCTGATTTAGGCTTCGGACATAATATCTCGTGAGTGATTGTTGACAATGCTAAGTGCGAGAGCAACTCATTGTTGCATAATTAACGAGAACGTGCTTAGTGCAACTCCAAGCAGAAAGCCACGCTCAAGTTTACAGCGGTAAGGATGTGTTCCTAATCGCTGCTGTGCAGTTCTCTCCCAAGTTCCGAGCGGTAAGGATGTGTTCCTAATCGCTGCAGTGCAGTTCTCTCCCAGGTTTCCAGTGATAAAGATGTGTTCCTTATCGCTGCAGTTTAGATTACTGCTGAGTGCCCAGCTGTAATGATGCGTTCATTACTGCAATTCGGAGTTCATAGTTCCGTACTTCAGATCTCCAATTCTTAGTGAAAAGTTGTGTTTTAGTGCTTCGTTATTGAGAATAAATCCAGATTGATTTATTCCAATGAAATTTGTGAAATACATACGTCAGAGATGTATTTTCGGTGAAAAGCTACTCGACGAAGATTGCTGTTCCAATTTCGAACGTAGGTCGCCATTTTGAATTCTGCGTGAATTACCAATTTGCGACGTGGATTCCCGAAGAAGACTTCGTGACTCCTGATCGACGGAAAGCCGAAATATTACCCCGTGAGTACAGTTTTATTCCCCCCCCCCGAGTTTCGTACTCTCTTCGTCCAAGCCCAGAAGTTTTGAAATTAACTTTTGACCGAAGCATTTTAGGCCCAGTTTAGCGAGCTGAAGAAAGAACTTTAATTTAACTCGCTTAAATAGTTTTGGACTTTAAAGCATTCGATAATTAACGTTAAAGAAATAAATATGTTATTCTAGTTGATTATCTGTTGGAATTCTTTGTGTGAGAATGTATTTAAGTTTTAAAAGAAGATTGTTTTATTAAATGTTTTTTTTGTTTGTTACATTTTCGCCTTAGTTTATTTTACCTCCTTTTTAAGCCTTGTAAAGTCGGAATTTTAATAGCTTACCAGTTTACGATAAATCTCTGCTGAGGGAAATTAATTTGGATTATTTTCTCCTCGATAACTTATTGACCCAGTAAAAAAAAAACCCTACAGACGGTAAACACACTTTTCAAGCAGAGAAAGACATTGTGAAACAGCAGAACAAAACTTAGAGTTGGACATCAAAAAGAATGCAAGTGGATGAAGCAAGGAATTAAGTTATTCGAAAATGAGGAGGTTCACACAAGAGATATTTAATTTCTTGATCAGCAAAAATGCTTCAACATGGAACAGAAACTGTCTATAATGTACAAAATATAATGTCTAGAAATATTTAACATTTTAGTAATCACATAAGACCCATCTCTTTCTGATTATTTTGGCTTACCTGTCCAACAACAAATGGAATGTCGGCCATATTAAGATGATAATGATTATTGACCTTAGATTTTTGAACAGGCTTTTGGCTTTGTGTTCCTTTTTTGGGAGCATTTGTATTGATCTTCGTCTTTGTTGGATGAGGCTGACTGTCAGTCTTTTTTTTAGTTTCTTTAACTGCTGGCTAAAAAAAGAAATAAAGAAAATATCTTATAACTAATGTATTTTGTTTCAAAATATATGAGAGGAGTCGAAGCATAACTATTTGGAAGAAATGAAAATTTTAGCAAAAGTTATTAATTTATGGAATTAAATGTACATATTAACAAACACAAATAAGAATTCGGGAATTTTATATCAATTTTTTGTTAGCACATTTTTCTGAAATTTGCCAAGTAGATTTCTTTACCCAAATCTCTTTATTTCCCTTAACCTTCTATCATTTGCACAACTTTCTGTTACATCATTATTCATGCATAAATTTTTGGTTTTCTTGTTGTATGAGGGTATATTTAAAGTAAAGTTTTGATCTGTAGGAACTTTGTCCCTGAATTTACTGTTTATCCCATTACAATAATAAAAAATAAATTTTCCTCAGAATGTCAGCTTCTGACCAATTATTCATTTTTTTTTTAGAGATTAAGCCTCTGTTGATTGTAATATATTGACATTAGAAATGTAACATTCCTCTCTGAAGGTATTTCTACTTTGTCACAATAGAGAAGCTTATATACCTAAAGGAGCCTGAGAGCCATAATGGCAGTAGCCCGGACAGGTCTAAGGTGATAGATCAGACAAAAAGAGATAGCAAGGTTGGAAGTTGAGTGTGAGGTTAATAGCTGCACCTTGTAAAAAAAAAAAAAAAAAAGTCTCCCATTCAGAAACCTAATGGCCTGATTGATTTGCATGATAAATGACATAGAAAAAGATATAAGATAACAATTTCTATATATCAACATGAGATGTTCTTAGCTTACACAGAGGAGAAAAACTTAAGCAGTTAACGACGAAACTAAGAGATATAATAGAGCCATCATAATAGTTATGCAAGAAGTATGCTGGAAAGGAGAAAGAGAGATGGATACAGGAGCTTTCACATTTTCCTATAGTGGTAATGTAAACAATAGTCTCAGCTGAGCTTTATAGTTAACAAAATGTATATTAACTTGTCTTAAACTTAAGAGGCAGTCAATGAAAGTTTGTTGTTGAACATTTTGAATAACATGTAAGTGAAAAGAGAGTATGGTAATAATTCAAAATAATTCTCAAAATTTCTTGGGAAATCCAGAGGCAGAAAACTACTGTGATATAGTGAGTGAAATCAAACAAGACCAAGGAGTGCAACAAGTCTTTAAGAATCTAATTCCTAAACTTATACTTAGATTTCTTGCCAGAAAATCTTGCATGCAAAGCCCTTTTACCAGCAGATTTCAAGGTGGAAAAGAAGTACAAAGGCAAATGGAGATCCCGTTATGCCGACAGACAATTGCTGGACAATTAGAGATGTTCCACAGACGAATTATGGTAGAAAATCATTTTCCAGTGTTACATTTTAGGTAAAGCAGAATACATTTTGATTTATTCTACATTTATTCAGTTTTCGCAAATTGTAACCATACAGCTTAAAAAAAAAATCTGATGGGGCAAAAAAAAATTTAAATTCAACAGAATCTGAAAAAGAAAAAAAGAAAAGTACTATTTTGTTCTCTAGTGTAACTAATCTCAGTGACGAAAAGATAAAATCTCAAGACATGAGTCAGCTATACTTTTAGTCTGTTCCCCTCACTGTAAAAGATCATGAAATAATTCCTTTTTTTAATACTTCGTTATTTTTTTTTAAAATAAAGTTGACATGCAGGATAAAGTTTATAAATTGTCCATAGATTGAAAGCACGAACATTAAAAACTAATAAATAAAATACTCACAAGGACGTTTCAAACCCTCATCATGTGTTAGGGTTTATTTTCAAGTTTAGTCCTTGTTATTTTTTAATTTTATTTTACATCCCAAAAATATGGTTTGCTCTTTTTATACCTATCTTCCACAATAACAGCTATACTGTTGTGAAATGGAGATATAATGATAGAATTCCAGTAAATTAAAAGCCAACAAGCTGCATTAAAGTAAGAGATTGCTGTAATGTTTTAATTTGAAATTCTAAAACTTTCTCTTGTTTATAGCAAAATAATATTAAATGCATATTATAATATTGTTAAAATTTTGCACCCTCAGAGGTACTGAAAATTAGATTGTACTGCCTAAAAGAAAACAGCCCCAGAGGGCTGTTAAATAAAAGTCCATGATTTCCAAGGGTGCAATTTCAACTGTTTTCTTTTCTTTGCATTGATTCCTGAATGTACATTAAGCATTTTATTAGAAATAATTACTTGAAATTTAATACTGTTAGACTATAATTTCAATATCCAACTTAACAGTGAATACTAGTCTTCATTCAACTTCAAAATCAAATTTTATATATTTTACAGTTGACATATTGGAAATATACGCGCGCGCGAAAAAATAAACAAAAAACAACAGGATAGCAAGGCTTAATATGTATTAGCAAATGATAAAAAAAGATGAACAAAATATAACTTTCTATCAAACATACTTTGAAGTGTATAATCTGAATCAATCACAGTGGCTAAAATGCCTGCTATTACTACTGAATCATCTTTCATTTTATCAAATGTTTTTTGTAGTAAAATACATGTCATTTCTAGATTTAGTACTACATCTTTTCCTGACTGAAAAAAATTCCAAACCTTTGAAGTCATTCATATATAATTAACATCCTTTCTATTGGCATTTCTTTTTTTTTTCTTTTCAGTAAAAACAAAACTTATTTTAAATTGACAAATATTTAAAAAGAGGAATAAATTATACAGCAAGTTTACCTTTTTCTGTTCAGCATGGGAATTTTTAGCTTTAGGACCATGCATTCTAATTAGAGCCTTTTCTTTAGGTTCTGAACTGGTAGCAGCTTTTGATTTGGAAGTAACTGCTTTTGGCACAGAAGCACTTTTACTTCTTAGTGAATGACTATAGCAGCTTTCAGGTCCATTAACTCTAGGTACCTCAGATTTAGAGTTGCCCATTTTCTGTCCACGTTCAGATAAAGTGAATTTGCTACGTGGTTTCACTGATCTTGAAGGCACTGAAGGCTCAGTTTTAGGCTGGAAGGTTTGGCTTTTAGCACTTTTTACTGGGATGGAAGGTTTTGGCTTTGGGATTTCTTTCTGCGATGAACTGATTTCTTGATTGTTCTTCTGAAGTAACTTAGTGTTCAATAGATGCAAACCTGAAGAGTCACCACCTCCCAAAAATGCAGACTCTGGTAATCTTTGAGGTGGTTTTAAAGGCACTGCTGGCCTGAACAGAAGGTTTTTATCATCAGCATTGTTGTTTTTGTTAAGAAACGATGTTTGCATAGCAGCATCCTGCATGAATGATATTTTGTTAATTTTCTGAGACATGAATTCAATTTCATTCTCATTATTTGACAAATTTGAATTAATGTGTGGTTGCTTTGAAGAATGAGTGTGCGTTTGTTTTGGTGAAGGTGGTAATTTTGAAATAAAGGAAGCAAATTCATTTGGCTTTGAAGAGGTAGGTACAGTGTAAGGTCTATATTGAGTATTGGGTTCGGTTAACATAATAGCAGGATTAAATATGGATCCATTGTTAATAAAGTTATTTTCTTCACCATTCATACTAGTTTCTTGCAAAGTATCTTGCTGAACTGAATGCATTACAGCACGGATGTACTCCAACTGTTTTTCAAGAGTTCTGCATCGTGTTTCTGCCATGGTTAACTGGGACTCTAATTCTATAAAACAAAAACCAGATTCAATTACCATATATTTTAAATGTAAAGTAAAATACAACATTTAACAAAATTATATTAATTTATTTGTTGTTTCTGTGATAACAATTCTTAAACTAAATTTTGGAAAGAAATTTGGATATTGCCAATGTAAATAATTAAAGAGAGTCTTTATCTGAAAAAAAATAAATAAAAATAAAAATAATAAAAGACTAAATCAAAAGTAAAGGGAAACTACGCTAACGATAAAAGTACTGCAGCAGTTAAAATAGAATGCTCATCTTTAAATTGAAATAATTTAGAAAGGATTGATAATATCAAATATATAATACAAATAATAACCAATTATTCACATACAAGAGAATGTCGTTCTTATTGTTATTAATTGTCAAGTGTAAGAGGCCAACTTTCAATAGAAGAAACTATCATGTCTTATAATCAATCCTTTGCAAACGTTCTTAAATAATCAATTTATCCTTACTGCAATTAAAGACAGTAGTTGGTACGGTTACTGGGTATATACTTTACAGCAACTGTTTAATATATTCAACAATTATATACTTAAACAATTAAGTGGAATTTCTTCAGAAAATAATCTAATTCACTGCTCTTTATTACAAAACTTGTTTATTACTAAAAAACTCCATAGTTTACCAGCGATATCTCGCAGGGTAATAATCTTTCTCTGCTTTTTCAGGCTACACTTTGAAAAAATTAAAACCAAGGCAGTTATAACAAAGAATAAGTCCTATACAATTACAACAAAAGAGTAAGGCTCATAGTGTATTATTCAATAAAACATTAAAAGACAGACTCATTTACCAGATTATTATTTAACAATTATTTGTATTTTAATTTTTATCAGGATAATTGTTAAATAATAATCTGGTAAATGAGTCTGTATTTTAATGTTTTAAACAAAAGAGTAAGGTTCATAATGTATCAAATAATTTGTAATTATGAACCTTATTCTTTTGTTGTAATTTTGTTGTATAGGACTTATTCTTTGTTATAACTGCCTTGGTTTTAATTTTTTCAAAATGTAGCCTGAAGAAGCAGGGAAAGATTATTACCCTGTGAAATATCGCTGGTAAAGTATAGAGTTTTTTAGTAAAAAAGTTTTGTAATAAGTGGAATTTCTTCAATGTTCTCAAGATGACTAATTAGGTAAAGTAGTTATCATTTAATTGGGAGATTTAAATAGTCAAAAAATTTAAATGCAGCATATTTGCACACAAGATAATTATGCACACTAGGCTTATGATGGGTTGTGATATGCAATCATAGGAAATAGGAGCAGACAATGATTTTGACATTTTTAATTGACTAATATAAGGCATTTAGCTCGAACAGTGATGATTTTAATTTTCTCAATTTGCCTCTGTGCTTCAACTTCTCTCTTTTTAATAAATAAAAAGATTTGTTAAGTCTGTGCTTATCTGAAAAAATATTAATATCAGTAAAATTATGAGTAATCACTATTTTTTTATTTATTTATTTATTTTTAAGTAATGTCAAAAATTCTTGTTTTTCAAGTCTGTCAATGGTGAATTTATGGTCAATTAGAGGACCTCAATTAATATGTTATGTTTATTTAATAGCTAAATTCTGTACAGGTTTTCCAAAGCAATTTTTCGATATTTTTTTTTTTTTTTTTTGAAAAAACAAAACAAACAAACAAGGGTTTTGCAATATAGGCCATAGAAGAGGAATATGATCACAAAGCTGCCATTTAAGTCTGCTCCAATAAATTAAAATAAAGCAACATTGTTTTGGTTAACTACACAGAATCTCACATTTTATTTAAGGAAATATTTACATAAACAAACTTAGAAAAATATATACTAAAATTAAACAGAGTTTTGTGTACTTATTTGATTTTCTTTTTTAAGTTTGTAAATGCACTTTTCTCTAAACCTTAAATTGACTATTTTTTGTCTACTCATCAAAGTAAAATTTTTGAGCCAGAGGATCTAATCTTTTGATATTAACAGTATATTGACACATTCACTCTAAATTATACTCACCATTGCTTTGAGCAATAAAGGAAGAATCAAGCTCAAAATTATCTTGGAAATTTGGTATGTTGCTCAAAGAATATTTAGGAAATTGTGATAAACTTTGTTGTGCTGCTTGACGTTCACATTCCAATCTGTTAATTTTTGATTGTAGATCATCCAAAGCCTGCACAATAGCTAAAACAAATAAGAAATGTTGATCAATTTTAATAAGGCAAATAAATGTAATCCATTGAAATTATAACTTTAATTAAAAATAAACATCTATACGTCAAAATGAAGTCGATAACTTGTCATCAAAATACTATTTTGAAAGATCTAATAATGTAGTAAATTAAAGCTGTGATTATTTCTAGAACAGATTACATAGAGAAACAATGACAGTAGCTGCTAATTGCAATTTGAAATAGATACATCAAAATGATTTTGTATATATAGAATATAAACCAAAAAAAATATAATGGGTTCTTTAAAGAATGGCAGATTGTTGTAGCAAATTATTAAACATCCTAATATTATGTTTTCGATTATAACATCTTTATATGCTTAATTTTTTATTAAAGTGAATTTTGTAACTATATTAATAAGTATCAACAACTGAATGAGCAATCTCACAGTCGTTCAAAAGTAAAATACAAATGGCATAGAAAAACTACGCCAAGATATAGTCAAAATTTTGTAGGTTTCAAATTAATAGACTTTTTAGTATTCATCATTTCTTTTATAAAAAAAAAAAATGTCAAATATTTTAAAATAGAAATATTGTTTCTCAAGTTGAAATATGAAATGGAAAGGGGTTTTTGTGGTTTTAACTTAACCACAAAGAAACCTTTATAAATCGTAAGTCTTTAATAAATGGCTTGCTCAATCTAGTCTTTATTCTTTAACTTTGAAGGAATCTTTTGTTTTTGAAATAAAACATTTAAGAAGCTCAAGAAAAATTCCAAAATATGATTTAACAAGCGGATTTTGAAGCAGGAGATATTAGTCCAATTATTCCCTTAGTCATTTAAGAATAACCTTAATTGTATAAAAAAATTTTTTTCTTTATATATATATATATTTTTTTATTTTTTATCGTTGCTTTTTGAAGAAAGCCATTAAGTCAGACTCCAATTATGACGGGCGAATCTGTTAATGCTTTACTATAATTTCCTAAATATTAATTAGTGTATTTCTTTGGAAAATAACGTATACATCTGCATTGTGAACGTATGTTGAGAACTCGAGTTCACTTTAATCAGTCAATTTGGAAAAATGAATTGCGATGAAACCTGATAAAGTGTCGTCAATTTTATAAATACCATTTACAGATTTTGAAAAATTTGTCATCAATACTAAAAAAGTGAAACAAGAAAATCCCATATACAAGTACGCTTAGTCTCCTATCTTTTCCTGCATATTCTATGGAATTTTTGAGTTTAAAATACGGCAAGTCTTATTCTTTAGAAAGAGTCAAATCGGACATTTTATTATGATTATAATAAACACCTGTTCAATAATAGTGAAATACTAACAATCAACAATGGTCGCATAATGACTGGAAATATAATGCTACTTAAATTTCGACTGTAATTCACTTCTAAAACTCACTATCATTTTGAGATTCCCTAATATCTGAATCAACCGTAGCAGTATCAGGAAAATCTTGGTATACGGTGCTAGCATACGAATATTCCATATCTGAATGATTGGAATGCTGTGGAAAATCTTCAGGATCCTTAACATGCTCCTGAAATAAAAATAGAATAAAATAGTAGTGATAAAATCAGTTTCCTATATATTTTTTTAGTTGATTCTTTGTAATAAATTACTCTTGAAACATAATTAAAAAACAATCAATTACCATGACAGCATATTGGCATTTGAACTGAATACTTTTTATTCAAATTATCAGTACTATATACGTGTTGAAATCAAGATTAAACATCTATTGACTATATTTCAATAAAATGAACTACTTTTGATAAACAAAACGTCGTGACAAGGCTATAACAACTACACATTTTTACGAACATGCACTGACACTAGTAACATCCGGGTATTTGTATTTTCACGAAAATTTAAATTCAGCCGCTAGGCGGGGACCACTGACAGCTCTAATAACAAATTAATTTAATTCAGCAATAATTTTGAAGAAAATATTCCATTTAAATATTTTAATTTAAAATAAGAAAATAATTTACTATAAATTAATGGGATAAAGTTAATTAATTTTAAATAGCATATTCTCGTTGACGTGAGATTTTCTCAGAAAGGGTAACGACATCTAGTGGATTTCAATGTACTGAGTGACTAGTTAGAATAGCAATTAGCAAAAATTTACTTAAATCTTTTAATTACATATTCTTGTGATTATGGCGACTGCACTATTTGCTTGTACGAAATGTAATAGCAGACATCCTTTTGAAGAGCTTTCTCAGGGTCAGCAACTTTGTAAAGTAAGTGTACTGGTGATTTCGTCGTACTGTCATCACTACACACTGTTATTTGTGGCTATCTCCCTGTTTTAGACAACGATATCCCACAAGAATGAATTAAATTCTACGGATTATTTTACAAATCATCATTTTAAAAGGACATTATCATCGAAAAGTTAACCTCAAGCCTTCGCTTACTGTGATTTCCTGGATTCGATGTTTGAACTCTATGGTGTTTTCAACATAGCGGCAATTGATGTCATATACATTCTTTTTGTGATTGGGAACATAGTTAAACTTGATTAGAAATCCGGATATTTAACCTCACTTACAAATTTTATATGATGATGAAGTCGTGAAATGTGTTCTAAATTAAAATTTTAGTAAAATTCACTAATGATATATAAATGTAACCAACTAAGATAATACTTCAAAATGGTGTATCAAGGCCTTACATTGTTAACCGGAGGAAGAAGAAATGGGATCTTTTGAAACAACGCAGACGAAGAGCTTTATTCCACCATCATATTCAAATATCGATCAGAAATCTGTCATTTAAATAAAAGGATATTGGAAGTTGGCGTAATCTCCATCCTATAATGAGAAAGTCGTGTAATTGATAAAAAGAAAAAGATGAAATTAAGAAAGAAAAATAGATAACCAATGAAAACTATAATAATTTGTATACTTACAAAAGAAACTACCGTCCTATTATAAGCAGGAAATAATACGAAAGAACATGTTCCTATACAAGATTATTAACAAATTAAACAATTGTTAACAATAAGGATTAAATGAAAATCAATAATCTTAAAAAGAAATTGATATTCATTGTTTCAACATAGTTGCATATCTTGGAGAATAATTGTCAATTTCGACAGAATTTTCACCATGTAAATCAAAATTTCACTAAAATTCAAAGTTTTATTTTTATTTAAACATTAAGTATTCCTAAATAAAAGGGCTGTAAAAATTACCTTTCCTAATATCCATTGGACTTCAGATTTCTTCAGATTGTTATTATTGAGAGACTCATTCTTACGATATGTCCCTTTTATTAGAAAAACTGTGTAAATAAAAATAAAGGTTTGAAAGTAAGTAAACTTTGATTAATGATGCAAATTTATGTTAAACTACTGATTGGCTTACAAGTTATGTTAATTCTATCTTTATTGTTAATAATCTTTTTAGTCCATTACGTGTATATTAATCTTTTAATTCTGTATACTTTAATTTTTTTATTATTTTCATGTATCAACTTTTTGATTGAAAAATATGATTTTGTCTTTCAGAAATTTGTTACACTATTTTGATATCTTAAAAGTTGTCTTTTTTTAATCTATTTATTTTGTTATTATTATTATTGGGTTGCTTCTTTTATCAAGCTATTTTTGTTATGGTGAATAAGATTAATGAAATTCAAAATCACAAATTCTGCTTAATATATTAAGCGTCTTTGAAGCTTGAAATTCATCAGTCTTTAAGAGTTTTAAATTTAAACCTATCATCATACATTCTTCAGTATTCAAATGATGTACAGGTTCCCTTGTTAACAGATAAGCATTAACAACATTGTTTGTACTTTATATTAAGGATTAACAACATTGTTGAGTTCAATACTTCATTCAAGTACAATTACAGAACTACAAAATTTGTATATTTCATTTTGAAAAATAAATTAATAAATATTAAAACATAACAAATATTAACTTTTAATTATTATTTTTTTTACCAAATTATGATAATAATGATTAGATGAAGCTATTATCTGTAGAATTATTTCAAACACTTGCAGCTGAAGCAGTAACAACTTGTGTGTGTGTTTTCAAAATCACAGCAGTGGGTAAAGGATATAGACTTGTAATTAATATATACACACATGATAGCATTTAAAAATGCTTTTGTTATTTTTATATTTAGCTAATTACAATAAGTTCATATATTAAAGATATATTTTTCAAATAACTAAAATTCTTTATTTTTATTTAGGAATGCAGAGGAGCATACCCCATTGTGAAATGTACATACTGCAGAACAGAATTTCAACAAGAAAAGTAAGCATTAGTTACATAAATTACTGTATCCATTACAACAAAGACATTAAGTTACATTTTCAGGAAATATTTTTAAAATTTTAATATAAGATTTCATTATGCATAAATGAAAGCCTAATGCATTATAATTATTCAAGGGTCATGATATTAATCCAAATAAATAGCTAGTTTTTTAATAAGATATGTCTTATTGAAGATTCGTGTATAGACATTACATAAACAAACATGGTCCTCATTTTAATTTAATCGTGGGCTTAAAAATAAAAAATATTTTAAGTGAGTTATCTCCTTTTAAGTATTATAAAATTTACAGGCTGAAATGCTTTTGTGACATTTATTGGTTACTTTCTAATTAATTGTGGTTTCTACTTGCATATACATCTAAGAAAAAATTACTGAAAAAGAAATAAATAAATTTTCATAGAATAACATATGGCCATAGGAAAAGTTCCCTAATCTATTCAGTTAAAAAAAATTAAATTCATTATATCAGTTTAAGACAAGAATGTGGCCTGTAAATTTTATTTGTATTTCATTCAAGAACATAAATTCTCTAACTCAATAAAATACCATTTTAAAAACTTTTTTCTTTTTCTATTTTCAGTAAAGGAAGTACCACCCCCATTTGTAAGAAATGTGAGCAGAATGTAAAATTATATGGGAAGCCAACAGCATGTGAATATTGTAATATCATTGCTGCCTTTATTGGAACAAAATGTCAGCGTTGTACAAATTCAGAAAAGAAATATGGTCCACCTTTAACATGTGAGCAGTGTAAACAAAGGTGTGCCTTTGACAGGAAAGATGACAGCAGGAAAAAGGTAGCGAAAGAAAGAAAAAGCAAAGAATTTTCAACAATTTTGGTGATTTAGCTCTTTACTATATTGAGTAGTAAATATTCACTAAGGAAAAAAAAAAAAAAAAAAAAAGATACACAGTGTAAATATACTAAGAAAATAACATGCATACATACATTAGTGGCAGTATTTACTCAGGAAAAAAAATAAAGAAATACATAAGTGTAATTGTTATTTAAGAAAAATAAGAGTTAATAACTGCATTGTTATAATTGAAAAGAAAAGTTTCTTTTACAAAAGTATCAGAGTAATTAACAGAATTAGGATGCACAAATTACATTGCATTTTATACAAGTTGAAATAGTGTTGTTAAATAAGTAATAATTATTAACACTAACTAAAATAATAGTGTTGTTAAATAACTAATGCCAATTAAAATTTAAATTATTTTCATAGTGTAGCATCTAAATTGAAATTTAGAACACGACTACCATTCAATTCAGATCAGTGTTTGTATTTCAATCTTAGTAACTTCATTCTCTTGATAAAACAATTCATATATTTCTTTCAAGCCTTTGTTGTTCTTTTTTTTAATAATAGAGCAATGATATAAAAAAAAAAAAAAGTTTATTTCTGAAGAACAAACAATACTATTCTAAATGATATTATTAGATTGATTTGTTATAAAGTTAACACTGTGCTGTTAAGTATTAAAGTGCCTCAAATTTGCATCATTAGTGAAATGCTTCATTAAGGGTTTTCAACTTTATATACCTTCTATGTATGTGGTAATTTTAAAGCAATATTTAAATTCAAATAGTAGGAAACGAAAGAAAAATCTTCATTTCAACTTGATCACCTCGTGATGCGTTTACTGACATATAACTATAAACAAATACTTAAAAAAAAGTCTCATTATTTACATCTAAGAAAGGCCTAAAATTATCATTCTAGTTTCGGTTATAAAGTGATCTAAAATTTTTAATAATACCTAGTAGTAAATATTTATTTACCTAGCAGAGTAATTATTATAATCACTTCATCTCTCTGTAGTAATTCCAATTTACACTTATTTATCTTCATTTACTTTATGTATGATATGTATTTTATATAAGAACATTGATAATGCCTTTATTTTGCATTATTTTTAATTTAGACCAAATACACTTCATTCATTATCAACCAGACAATTAAATTCTTGAATTTAACAATAGTCAAATATTTGTTGTATTATTTATAATTTTTATGTTGTAAATGATTATGTTGTTCAGTTTATTTACATTGCTGTTACCAATATACATTTGAAAGTTATTTTGCAAACATATACAAAACAGTATATTGAACACCATCATTCTGACAAAAAATTCAAGCAACATACCACAATCCAATCGTTAAAATATAAACAAAAAAAAAAAGGAAAAAATCATTGCATAACATCATTTACTACCAACGTTGAGTTGTGTTGATATTTTAAGGATATACTCAAGTATTTGTTATTAGCCCATTAATTCATATTCTTAATGAGATTCCAAAATTTTGTATTGGAGTGTTTGCTTTCCAACTATCAAACCCTTGTAAATAACTTAATTTTTAACAGTTTTTGTAAAAAGCTAGTAAATTTAAATACAGTGAAAAAGAGGAGTGTTTTACATGCATGTAATGAAACATTAAAAATGGGAATCAATGAAATGCACAATCGTTTGCTTTCATGCCCAGAGCTTAGCAGGCTAAGGTATTTATGCTGAACTGGTTACAGCAATTTTATTGTTGTTGTTTGCATTTGCTTCTCCAGGAATGGGAGAAGAATCCATAACTTTTCGCTCTTTCAGAGCTAATCATCGAGGATAAATCTAATGAGTCCTAACAAGTACGAAACAGCTATCACAGATTCCCATCAATGATAGCTCAAGGCATGAAAACAAATGTTTGTGCATTTCATTGATTTCTCTTTTTATGTTTCTTTTTTCATAAAATGTGTGTTTATTGACAGTCTTGTTAGATCTTCCATGTATTAAACAAAATTGCAAAAGCAAAGCTGTCTGATTTAGTATATTATTCAGGTCAAAAACTATATTGCTATGATAGCAACAGGAACCAAATGAAGTTTGCAATAAGATAATAATAAAATTCTTTAAGTTTTGGGAGAAATTTAGAAATTTCATTATTAAATTTAGTATGGTAATTAAAAAAATATATTCTTTAATCTAAAAAGTTACATGAAATGACTGAATTACAATTATCTGTAAAATTTCAGTCATCTCATGGAACTTTGTCCTTAAGTGAAACATGTAACATAACCAAAAGATGATCAGATTTTTTAGTTTTACATACATTTTGCGTCATATGAAATGTCTTTTTTGCACTCAGTCGACAAGCGATACTTGTGAGAACAAGTCACTCAGACAGAGTACACATAATCTTATTAGTGTAATTCATGTTTGAACAACAAATAAAAAATATCGCGCACATTTAAAAAAAATAACAACAAAAAATTTACCATAAGCCAGGACATTTTGATCAGTGGAAAAGTGCATGATCATGTAGTTTTCTGCAGATTGAAATGGCCTAGATTATGGTAATTTTTTTATTTTATTTATTTAAATGTGTGCGATATATTGTTCATTTGTTGTTCGATTTTTGATAAATGTTTCCACACGTTAAAGTTGAATTTGTAATTCATGTTGTTTACTTTTAATGAGAGTCATTGATATTTGAATTCTTCAATTATTCATATTTATTGGAATCATAAAAACATGTTCGACAATAAGGAATTACATATAATTATTTTCTATGAGTATAAATTGGACATCCAAAACTTTTTTTGGATGTATGGGGAAAGGTATCGTCAGCAAACTCTTGATTCAGCGAGTTTGCCAAATTCAAATTTTATCTTCTAATAATGAGCCACGTGAAGACCAGAAAAAGTTATCGACAAAAAACATTTGAGGCTTTAATTAAATCAGACTTCAAAAGGAGTAAGGTATCTTTTGCAACTGTATCTCACTATCTTGCTGCAAAAGGAAGGTTAAAAAATTAAACTCTTGGATACCTTAATGAAATGCAGAAGAATGTGTTCTTGTGTTTAAGAACCAAAGAGACCCATTGCTGAGGTGCATTATCACTTGTGAGGGAAAAAACAAAACAAAATGATATGATTATCATAAAAGATTGGGAGAGTGACATATCAGTGTGGCTCCAAAAAATATCCTAACCCCCCCCCCCCCCCCACACACACACACAAAAAATCATGATAACAGTATAGTGGATATTATAAAATATATTTATTCAACAAATTTTCGGAAAGTCTTAACTTCATTCTTTTTTCAAGTTTTTCTAAACAATGAAATAGTTACAGAGATGTCACGTAACATAATCACTCTCCTGGACATAGTTAAAAACAACAATTCCTTACTCATTATTAACATTATTATAGGAAGGGTTAGAAGTAATAACAGTTGTGTTATTCATGGATAAGTGATTGTAAGAAATAGTAATGTTAATAATGAGTAAGGAATTGTTGTTGTCTAGGAGTGTGTATATGATATGTGACATCTCTGCAACTATTTCATTGTTTAGAAAAACTTGAAAAAGAAAGAAGTAAAGACTTTCTGAAAATTTGTTGAATAAATATATTTTTGTGAAGATGATGTTTATTTAATAATATGACAATAATTAGAAAGGAAATTGGAAAGTAGTATGGACAAAGTATAGTGGATAGCAGAAGAAATCATTCATTATTCTTTCCTACAGTTAACAATCACTTCTTTTCCAAAAGCTGTTGTAAATGAATTTGAAACAATTCATCAAAAATTACTCCCAAAACAAATTATGGTCACATAGTAAAAGCTATATCACGCGTTTCTTAAAAAACAGTGCACTTTCACAAGTACGATACAAATTACATATTGTTCATTTGTTGTTCGATTTTTGTGAGAGCAAACTCTCACAACTTATCACCAAGAGATTTCCACTTATTCCAGAGTTTCATTTCCTTCCTTCGTAATAAAAAATTCAGAGATAAAGTTAATTCATTCAAATAATTCATCACCTCTAAAAACAAAGAATTTTTTTTTTTTTTTAAATAGAAACTTTTGAGATACAAACACTTTGGAATAAAACTGTTAAAATAAACGGGTGTTATTTTCATTAAAATAAATTTCATTTTTTATAAAATTTTGAGGTTCCATTTTTAACCCACAAAAATGACATTTCATATGAAACAATCCAATAGAAAAAAAACCTACATTATTCGTTAAGAATAAAAAAAATCCTGACAAATTATTGTCATAGTTATTTCGTTAATGATTTGAAATTTACTTAATGAAAACTAATGCAGAATATTGTTAATAGCCATAAAACAATCAAAAATCAACTTTTGTAAAAAACATGGAATTTTGTAATTTATTTTGTTGCTTCATCAAAAGTAAAGTAAGGTATGTTACAATTAGTAGCTATTGTTATGAATATTGCTATTATTTAGAGTTTTAATTTATATCTTTAGATCATTGAACAATGTCAGGAGTAGTGCTCTAAACTAATTTCGAATGTTTACAACATTTGAGATGAATTGCTTCACTATCCCCTTGATATCTTATGACCCTTAGTTATCCCTCAGAATTTAATATTTAGGTAGATAAATGCAGTTTAGCATTCTGCTTATTTAATGTTTATTTTTCAGTTTACTTTAATTAGCATGGTTGAAACTTTGAAAAGTTTTAAAGTTGTAATAATAGAAATCACTTTATTTCCTTTCTGCTATCTGCTTCATTTTTCATTTATAAAATTCCATTTTAACAAATTGAGAGTAATTATTAATGCATCTTACTTAAGTTTAGCATCAGTCATTTCAATTTTCTAATTATTTTCCATTTCTGTAATCTGATTATGTAAGTTGTTACAAATTAATTGTTTTATAAACAATCAAAAAGAAGTATAAAGCTACTTAGTAGTAATCTGTAGTAGCTTCATAGATACTAATGCCCAAAAACATTTAAAAACAACGATATCTTGAAACCAACAATAAAACATAGATATTGACTACAGAGATCCTTGTTGTTCAAATGATAGTTTGAATTGGGCACTTAAGCTTTCTTCAAGACATGTCTGATGATGTTAATCCTTGTTCATTGTTATTGTTATTTGTTGTATCCATTTTAATAATTTTCAAAAAAAAACAAACAAACATTGCTTGTGAATACTTTGAAACATCAGTGCAAGAACATTCACAATTCAAAATTATTGAAAAGGAATGCAAAGCACTACAGAGACTGATGTAAATCATCAAATTCCCCGAGAACCGCTGGAGGTAAACAACCAGCCTTCTGAAGAATTGAAAACTTATCACCTGGAATAAGAAAAATCCCTCAAGTTCAATCATAAAATATATACCGTATATGCTCCAATAAACGCCGAGGCTCTTATTGTGGCCGGTCTCTAATAAGTGCCGGGCTGCAGAGGGGACACGGCCAAATAGTAGCCGGGTCTTTGATATTTGCCTACCGGTACTAGTGTAAGCGTCCGTATCTTTATAGTCATGCTTAATACCTTACGGTACATTGCCTTACAAAATACCGCCGAAACGGTGATTTGACATTGCCTTTAAGATTCGCGGGGTGGAATACGAGAAAGAACCTTCCGGTGAGGCGACCGCTCATCATTATGGTGGTGATCCAAATAGAAGAAACAATATGATAATCTTGTGTCTGCGAAAGTGGACAAAGGTGCAAGCAGAAAGCGGAAAATGAAGTAGCTGTTTGTAATATTAGCCGGTATTTACGTGTAAAAATATTGCGTTCTGAAGCCTTTTGTTAATAATGGCCGGCTTCTAATAGCAGCCGGTCTCTATGAAGCGCCGGGAGCCGAGGCTAGTTTTGCAAATAAACGCCGTGGGCGTCTATTGGAGCATATACGGTATCTAAATTTTATTTTAAAGGAATAAAACCTATTCTACTAAGATCCAATTTATTGTGTTGAACCTTATTTATTAGGTTTCTTAACAAGATGGAGCATTCATTGGTTGTAAATGAAGAATTGTATAAGAAAAAAAAAATCATTTACTAGTTGGAGGAAAAAAAAATACTTTCTTAATTGCCTTTTTTTTTCCCCAGTAAAGAATTGCTTCACTGTACATTGGGAAAAAAATAATAACATAGTTTTAGATCTTATAAACAAGATATTACTATAAGTGAATCATACTTGTTTTTGATCTTAGAAAACTGTTATATAAACCCAATATAAATACAAATAACTCATAATAACTCCTTCTTCCACTTAAAACATCTTTAATCAATATTTCTACTTCTTTCGCATTTTTCATTTTTCATTATATTGTTATGTAAACCATTTTTAAATGTTTAGTGACTTAATGTAAAGCATGCATTCCTAGAAATAAGTATGTTTTGATGAGATAATAAATTTGTTTAGAAAAATAATAATAGAATATTTGTCTTGAAGATTCTGCTTATCAGATTTCGCTGAGATATCTTCACTCATTGTAAATACATAACTGAAATGTTTGATTGATTTGTCAATTTTTTTCCTCCCTCAAACAATTCTATTTACATAAAGCTCCTATAAACAGTATATTTATATTTTGACTAATTATTTTTACTATTTCACTTAACTTTGCCTTCTGTCTTAAATGTGTTTCTGTGGATTTAATTCACTTACCTATGATTGCCTTTTGTAGAGCATTTAACCTTGTTAGTGATTTCAATTATTCCATTAAAAAAAAAAAAAACCTTCAGTTTTGTTTAATTTTACTTAATAAATTGGTTGATACAGTAAATAAAATTAAAATGCTATTGTTTAATAAAATTCCCCTAATTTCTATTTTTTGAATTTTATTTTAAGGTTGATGGCAAATTGCTTTGCTGGCTTTGTACGTTATCCTATAAGAGAGCTTTAGCGAAAGCTAAACAGAATGATCCTGGACGACATTCTTCAGTTCACAAGAGTGGTGGTCACCATAGATCTGGTCACAAGATAAAATCACATCACAGCAAGTAATTACCTTTAGTAATATTTTAAAATGTATAATAGTTCATTAACATGTTTGCAGTCCAAATTCTGTTTAGTTGTATCCATTTCAATCCAGTGATATTTTGGAAAATAAAGAAGAATGCAGCTTTGAAATGGTAGATTAATAATTTAAGGAAGTTCATAAATTATTACAAAAAAATTAACTCTTGACTGAATTCTTTGGAGTTTTCCATCTTAATGGTTGAGGAATGCACCATCATTGAGCACTAATCTTTTACTTTTGTTAATTTACTACTCTAGCATCTAAGATTTTCCATTAAGTAACATTTGTTCTCTCAGTGTCTGAATTGTTTAATTCTTTAAATGCCATTTATTTTTGGACACGAAGTGTAATTATTGAAGGATTTAAATTGCAGTGCTAATTTCCTACTCAAATCAACCCAGTCCAAAAAAAGAAAGAAGACCATAACTTTACTCATTCTTGTTTTTGTTGTACACAATAAATAATCAAATAACTGAAGAAGATCTTTCAAAAACAGTGTCAAAAAAATCATATAAACACAGAAAATATAAATTTATTTATTTATTTCCAGGTTTTACAATGTCTTCGACATCATCCTGTACCCATTTTATGCCTGTATCACCCTTCTCCATTCCTCTCTATCTTCCAAAGCCTTATCCTCTAATCTTTCTCGCATTACTTCGTTTATTCCCTGCATCCACGTCCATTTTGGTCTTCCTCTCTTCCTTTTTCCTGTTGGCATCCATTCCTGTATCTTCTTCCGCAACCTGTCTTCATTCATTCTCTTCATATGACCAAACCATCTTAATTGTATATTTTTCACAGACTCTACAAGGGATCCCTGCACTTTCATTTTTTCTTAGAAAATATAAATATAAATAATTCATACTTTATGAACTCAAAAAATAAACAAAGCTATCATTTTAATTACATTTTTGTTCTGAAAGATTTTTTTATTTTTAATTTTTTACTTTTTTGAATTCTTCTCAAAAATGCACAAAATTTCATTTTGTTATAATCATTGCTTTTAATGCACTCAATTTTGTTTTTGCTGAGGTTCACAAATTATTAATTGTGGAAAAAAATATGTTCTGTAGCTATATGTCCATGGAAGGCACAAACTTACTGTTATTTCTGCAATTTTCTTTAATGTTTCAGAAGGAACATCCAACATTGCTTGAAAATTTCAGTTTTTATTCATTCAATTTAAAAACAAAAAATTGTCGGTGACATAAACTTGAGATATAAAGTCTCATTGAATGAACAGATCATTTTTCTCTGATCACGTGTTTAAATTGAAATGTTTCAGTAAAAGATATTTATCATTTTTAACTTTTATCAAACAATTACAAAATGAATTTCATACAATAGTTGTTTTAGTTATTTCCTGATGCCCTAAGCTAACACATTAATATGTCTGTTGTACAATTTCCAACGTCTGTTCTAAAATATTTATGCATTACCTGCTTCACTGTCTTATTCTGCTTAATTGTAAGGTGCCATCATAACATAACCACACTTGTTATCAAACAACTGTCAACAATCCTGCTGAAACAGCATGTGACACTGCTGGCAATATAACAGATATTTTAAAGTTAAATTTCTGCCAACCCAATACCTGTAAAAAAAAAAAACCTTGCAATTTCTATATCTAGGATGAATCAGCAATCTAATTTAAATACAATCTATTTTGGGAACCATAAAGAAGGTTCTTGGAAATCAAAACAAAAGTAAAATTAGGTTAGGACAAATTTGGGATTTTTAAGATTTCTTTAAGAATGCATCTTATTATCCAGTGAATAACTGCATTCTTCATCTTTTTCAAAATAATTGTTATTTTGAATATTTAGTGTGAACTTAAAAATAAGCTTCGTCTACTTTGTTATCATAATGTGTATTAATAATATTAATAGCAAATTCATATTTCCTTTGATTTTAAAATTTAAGCCCTTTTGTGTCAACTCCCTTCCCCATTTAAGATTTTTTTACAACTTTCAGTTATCATGATATGATCTATGGTATTTCAATGGATTAGTTTTTTAATCATGATATGATCAATTTAATAATCTTCCTTTCTCTGTGGAACATCCGTTACAACAACAATCAGCAAGAATGATGACTGTTGGACACAAATTCAATTTCAAATTTATATACTCTTTCTTCAGTAACCATAATTTTCTTTGGAGATAAATTAAATGAAATATCTAAACAGTTGTTGTTCTCTGTTATGTTGAGGGAAATGGTTATCACAATCTGTTAATTCTTAAATTATTAGCCATCTGTAGTTTTCTCATTCTTCGTTATGCAAGTGTTATCTACAGCATATTAATATGGGAAACTATATCACCGGTGCACATATTTTTCTAATCATGACTAGTGAAGCATTGCTAAAATCATTATTAACACATTGCCCTATTTGTTGTATAGTTTTTTTGTTTTATTGGTTTTTTTTTAATCATACAAAGTAACTTTAAAATCATTTATTATTATTTAGCTTGTTATGCCAATTGATCTACATTAATAAATAGGCTTATAAAATATTGTTACCAGGCGTTTTGTCCGCTCCCCCTGCAGGGCAGTCGACTCGACCTTCCCTGCATACCTCGGCCGAGTCGACCTGTCCTCAGCATCGTGTGCAGCGCTCTGCGCCCATAAAACCAGGCGCAGAACGCCTGAACATCACTTCGTCTCAGCGGCAGGAGCCGCAAAGGTCTCCCAGTAGAGAAGTAGAGTATAGGACTTCGTCTCAGCGGCAGGAGCCGCAAAGGTCTCCCA
>JAFIDM010000001.1:121510504-121551386 GCA_023159025.1 Thereuonema tuberculata
AGAACTTTACTTTTTGTTCTTTGATAATTCTTCTAAATTCTGAGTTTCTTATAATTATATAATGGGATTTCATTAAAAGTTTTCCTGCAAATGATCAGATCTTGTTTAGCAGATGTTCATTATAATAAATATATTGATTTTAATAAGTTTGAGTTTTTCTTAGCAATTTTATTGGTACTTTATCCGTTGAAGTATTAGCCATTTCTTATTTTTTGAGGATCCACTCTAAAAATGCTTTTAGCTGCATTCCAACATTATCTTCAAACTCTGATTGAGAATAGAAGAAGCTTATTCTCCACAAAATATCTTGTTTGCAAGTTATTCGTATTTCTTCAATGTATACTCATTTTATTACATTTTGCACAGATAAAGTATTCTGAATAGTTATAATGAATTAAGTTTAGTGTGAAGAATAACATTGTATAATTTTGAAAAACAGTTTATTTCTGTACTTACGACTTACCTAATAATAATGCAAATAAAATCACATCTTACCTTCTTTTTCATGACCAAATATATTCTGTTTCAGAAGTTCACTCATTATCAAAGCCATCTATCTTCATTAGTAAGAAGGAAGATTATAAAGTGATTCAGAAAATTAAATTCACAGAAGAATACAAAAACCATAGCAAACAATGACAATTAAAAAAAAATGAAATATTAAAATAGATACTGAAAGTACAGAACTTCATGAATGTGTAGCTTTTGTGACTGATTGAATTGCTGTATTAATGCATTAACAAAAGAATTTAAACAAACACTTTTTATTTAATCAAGATAAATCTTGAGTAAAAATGATCTGAATAAAAAAAAAAGTATCTGGAATAAAAATATTTCTTCTTCTTCCTACCTCTTATTTCTCTCTATACATATCACTTGATCTGTTGATTGCACCCTTGGCTCAGCAGTGGACAAAGATTAGAGCAATTTATTCTCCAATACAGGACAACTTTTTGATCACTGATAAATTTAATGAATACAGGACTACGAATACTAAATTGTGTGCCTTACAGGAATATTCAAGAATTTGTATAGCAAGTTTCTTCAACCTGTTGTGACAAAAGCTGACGTATGATGTCAGTAGCTTGAACGGTTGTACAAAATGACTGTCAGTAGATTTCTAATATTACTATTTATTGTTCTACTGTATTTTTCATTTATATTTTTTAGGGATTATAAAGTACTAAGCGCATTTTAGTATTCTTGCCATCTCTATGGGGCAACTAGTTCTCAATGGCTTTTCACTTTGTCCTGTGATATGGCAGTCTGTTGTGAGAGCTCATGAATTCCTTTCTTCCATTGTTTTTTAAATGAAACTTAGTATCCTGCAGAAAGAAGGAATCTTACTTTTTAATTTTATAAAAATAAAAAAATACTTTGCTTAAATATTTATTACTAATAGCCATCACTTTATGCCTGTATTTGTTTTCTACCCCTTAAGTTTGGATTTCTTTAATACTTTCTGCTTTTCTAGTCTAAAGTATTAATTAGGAAAACAATGAAGAGAGCTAGACATCATTGACTTTAAAGAAGCAATTGATATTACAGTTAGAATATGCTTTTAAGCCAGAGTAACCTTCGATTAATGTTGGAATGTTAATTGAAATCAGAGTAGAGCTTAAGCTTTTGTAAAGTGAATCATCTTAGTAATAGAAAATGACTTTATGAAATGTTTTTTAATGTTTAATTTTAAATATTATTTTGCTTTGAATTGATTCATAAATATTCATGGTGTTGATAAAATTTTAAAAGTAGTTGTAGCTTCAGTTCTTATTAAATATCATTAATACAATATCACTAAATCATGATGGCATTTCCTTTAAGGAGTATGATTTATTCTTTGGTGGAGAAGCCAGCTTAAATTCTTTCTTGCATCACTTGTAAATATGTATGTACCTCCTGTGCCTTTGTTATTTGCAGTTCATCTTCACAGGGGTCTAACCAGGGCTTAATTTCTAAAAAAGCAAGTGGGGGAGCACAACTGTCAAAGACCAGGTGCGTAGGATTAAAATTACCAACAAAAGTTTGAAGGATTATGGAATTGAGTGAAACAAACATTTTGCCATTAATCATCTATTTTAAAGCGTATATGGGAAAATGCAGCAATGAAGGTTGTGTAGAGCAAATGACTTAAGCTTAGCAAAAGTTAAACATAATGACATAGTTTTGAGGATTTGAGTAAAATACATATGTAATTCTGAAATTTAAATTCTGTTTATTTTTCACATTAAGAAAACAAAATTTAGAATGATTGAAAAGATCCACTTCACAGAATTTCCCATTAAGGTGAAATTAATTTATAAAATTGAAGAAAGTCTTTCTCAGTAACCTTTAAAATAAAACAATTTTGTAATAAAGCAGTTCCTTATATCTAAAGGATTAATAATTCTTGGATTAGTTTTATTTGTAATTTTAACTTAATTAAGAGAGATTTATTTTTATTTTTACATATGTCTCAAATTTGTCTCTATTTGCTGATTTCATTGTTGTAATTGTTTTAACATTCCATAATTTATCATTTTTATGATTTATGTATGTTAAATTCCATCTTCTTCTGTTTGTTTTGAATTGATTTTGAAGAGAATTAATCTTGAACAGCTATTTCAGGAACCATAATGGCCAACTTTAAATCCCTGACAATGAATGGTACTTTCTTTACACATAAACAGATAACAAACAGAGTTTCAGAATATCTTTAGGAATGATGCTCATAAAATTCCCATGGCTTTGTTTTTCATTTTTCACTTCATAACAACATAACGTTAGCCTTTCTCTTAAAAGGTGGAGAGTTTATGTATGCAACATCAATCAATTTTGAATAAGAAACATACAAGAACACCCACAGTAAATTTATTAGTAATTCATACTATTTTTCTTTTAAGCATTTTTTTTTTTTTGCCTTCTTTAATATATGTTTAAGGTATGAAATCTATTGGTTATTAGAAAAAGTGATTTTCTTTCATCAATGAAAATTTGCTTGAAAACTGCAAAGGTTACTAAGCAGATTACTATATTCAACTACAAGGCTTAAGTATAAATTAAATGTTTACTCTTATTACAGGGTAACTTCTTAATAAATAGAATACTAATGCAAACTGTACTATATAGGATCATAGTAGTAGTAGTGAATTATATTAAGAGATTTTCTCTTAATTAAACTATTTTTAACCTTAAAATGTGAGATACAGCTAATAAAAATTTAAATTTTATTGCCACTTAAATCTCATGAAATTATTTATATCTGGCTTGAGGTATTAAGCTGTGGGCATTCCTTCTACAGTAGAACCCCTCTCGTCCGCCCTCAGTTGATCCGACTGTGCTCGAGCCCGTCGAGCTTGTCCCCGACTCTTCGGTGACTCACCACCCGTCGTGCCATTGTATTGTTTACTTGCATACACAGTGACGGTAGATAGTGAAAACACTCTTAAGAATCGCAAAACATTGAAAAAGCCTAAACTTGAACTGCTCGACAATGCAGTAAATCCGCATATTTTACTGGAAATCCGTATTTTTCTGTATTTTCTGATAATCCTACCTTTTTTGCGTTCCGACCATACCCCCAGTCCCAAAGGAGACGGATTAGAGGGGTTCTACTGTATTTGACTTTCAGGTAAATCACCTAATGTAGGATAAAAATTTAATGTTTGTAATGTTTTTTATTTAGTTGAATAACTTCTGCCAACACACACATCTCACAAATACAAAGGTTATAATTAAAACTGTAAAACAATTTACAATCAATATTACAGCAGCACTGCCAAGCTTCTTCTGGTTACAAGAAAATTACATATTTTTTTTGTGTTATAATTAATATTTGAATACAATTTCTTTGTATTAAAGTAAAAATAAGTAGTGGTAAATTATTTTTGGGCTCGATCTTGCACATGCTAGACACAGCCCTGTTCTTCAATTACCTTATCTTTTACCCTTTCTTCTACTAATCTTATATGATCACCTGAGGTGGAGAATCAGCTAATTCATGAAATAAGATTATGGAACTTAATTTCTGGAATTAAGAAATTTAGCAAAATCAGTAACTTACTACCTACATTTACTTTGCTTTAATATCAACATTTTTATGCAAGATGTTAATTTTGAGTAGTGTCCATTAATGCACCTTCTCCTCATGTACATCATCTATTGTGGCATATTATTTGATTGCAATGCATGTAGAATCTTGCTTTTATTTGACTACTTAAAAATTACTCAATTGGTATTGAATAGAGTTGTATTTGTAAGATTTGCTGTATCAAATAATTACAAAATTCTGTTAAGTGCTGAATGTAAAACATGTGCTAAAAATATAATATTAAAATATATATATACATTAATTTTATTGCAGTCTCTCGGAGAGTATAATACCAGATCCAAATAGCAGTGACCATGTAGTTGCCATAACACAGTTAAGAGAGCAGATTGCATCATTACAAAAACAGTTAACAATAAAAGATCAACAGTTATTATCAAAAGACAAAATGGTAAGATATAAAGTATTTCTGTTACCCTTATTCCATTGTTGTTGTTTTTTTTCTTATAAGATTTTCTGTGAATTCACCCAATGTTGTATGATATTTTATTCTGACAGTCTCGTCTTGTATGGTAACACTGTCTTACACTTTCATTCTGTAAAATAATTTATAAATCTCAGATCTTAGTATGATTTCCAAAGATGCTTGCTATTCCTTTAAAAGCTGCCAAAGTGTCATTTCCGTAGGAAATTTGCTTAAGAGATAATTTTTCAATAGCTTTTATATATACTTTATAAAAATATCAAGTATGATTATTTTAAAGTTTTTTTTTTTTTTAACATTTTGTTTCATTCGACTTCATATATATATTTACTTTAAGCAGTGCTGGCATGGCCGAGCAGTCTCGACGGCGGTCTGCCGTGCGGCCAGTATGCCGGTACCCGGGTTCGAATCCCGGTCGTGGCATGGATGTTTCTTCTGTTTCTCCTTCAAGTGATATCCTTCTGTTCCTGCAGGTATCACTTGATGCTGCCTCCTATGGCGTACCCTGGGCAATGATTCGTCGGTTAAAGGCATCATATCTCGCCCCTTGTTGTTGGCCTAAAGAAAGACGATCAGTCTAAGAGCCCGGGCATTCGTAAAAAAAAAATATATATATAATTTATATTTACTTTAGTTTAATGACAGTAAAGATATATGTAATACATAGATATCATGCTATGATATACAAATAGAAAATAATTTTTGATTAATTTATTTTATTTTCTCCATACTAGCTGTATAGGATAGTTTAATATTCATGGAAGATATTGGTATCTGCATTTTAATGGAAACTTACTATTTCTGGTCTTCAGAAAATATTCAGGCAGTTTTGTTTTTGTTTTGTTTTTTCAGCCATATCTGTATCCCAATGTAAAAATATGTGTGTGCTTTTTACTTTCTTGCAGAAACATAAAATCAATACAAATGATGCAAAAATCTACAGCAAACTTCAGATTTAAGCGTTAATGATGATGTCGAGATCTGATTTAAGTCCAAACTAATAAAGGGGTACTAAGCCCTTTTCTGGCTCAATTATGAACTGATGTTCGTTACAATTTCATATTTAACAATATATGTTGTGATAGCTTTATTAAATTTTCATTCTTTGTGTAACAGTGTTATGAGCTATTTCACTTAAAGCCCAATACTATATTATATATTGATAACCAAAACATTAAGTTCTAGATTTATATGGATGAAGTGTTAATTATTTATCTTTGTTAAAAGTTTGCTTTGTTGAAAGTTGAACTACATATTAATAATATAGTTATTGCATCTTTTAATAAATTTGAAAGGTTTATGGAATTCTTTTGCAATGTCATGACTTTCATATAGTTTGTATAAGGTTCAGTATTCATTGGATGTTGAATAAACACTTTTAATTTTTAAATGTGATCTGGACACATCAGGAAATTCCTGATAACATGATTTGCTGTATGAATAGAAATTAGTTTTTAAATTAAATAGTTCTTGCTCATGGAAATCTATAAATATCAGATTTTTGTTTGCTTTGGATGCAAAGATTCCTATCCGCAAATTTAAAATCGACTGCCTTTGCCAGTAATATTCTCTGAAGTATTTTATCTCTTCTAGGCAAGTGGTTACTTAATCATCTAATGCTCTTACTTGCTGCTAGATGCTTCAGGACATTTAAACCTTTTGTCCTCAGGTTGCAATTTGTTCCCACAAGGTGTTAAATGCTTCTTCTGCCACTTTATAAGGTGGATCTGAAATAAAGATTTTTTTGTAAGTGTGTTCTTTCTATTGTGGAAGGTGAAATATCGAGCTGACAGCAAATTACAGTCTTTTAAGGTGTTATTTTGCCAGTGTCCTTATCTGGTGATGCATGTTTATCTTTCTCAGATGGCAGTTCAAGTCCTGCTTAAGGATGTTGTTTATCATTTGAAATTGTCCTTAATTTATCAAGAAAAAAATTACAAAGAAGGACTTCATGTTCAAAGAATATTTTATTGCTAATAATGCCTGTTGCACTTCAGCACCAAATTTGCAGTATAGTAGTTGCAAAATTGCTTCATCTACTGCCATCATTTATGTCAGCTTTAACATTTCTGAACACTGTTGTTGCTTACTTTATTGTATTTCCTGTTTTCAGCAATAAAGCTTTACCACATAAGAAGAACTAGCAGTTATCTGCTTGATTTTTTAAGTTTCTTGTAAATCATAATGCCTTTTCTCTTTTCATATAATTTCTTAAACTATTCAGTGCAAATATTGCACACCATGTGACAGATCTATTGTTTATCTTAGAATTTCAAAATATAAAAAAGGTTATATTTTGTCTTTAATATATCTATGGCAGATTAAAATAAAGAAGTACTAAAAAAAAAGAAAAATTATTGGCACAACTTCTTTTGTTTTTCCAATAATGTTTACACAATATGTGGCCATGGCTTTTAAACCAAAGGCATGAAACTGCTTCGTAAGTGCCGTTTTTTTTTTTTGTGTGTGTGTATGTATGTATGTTAGCCTCATACATTCCTGCCACCAACATATAAATATAGTGGAAAACAAAATTAATGTCCACAAATAATATATTAAAACAAAACAATTATTGTCCACTGACAATTTTTTTTGGTTTTAATAAAAATATATAGTGTTTCTGCTTTGTAAAATTGGCACACACATACACACACTGAAATTTGTGTGCAATCAAAGAAACAACATATAAGAAAGCAAAATAACATTGATAGAATTCTGTATTTATAATAGGACTTTTTTGCTTTGGAAATTTTCAATTTAAATTGCAAAACTTGTTTCTTACATTGTAAATCATACTGTGAGGTTATCATTATCCTTCCCACATTGCTCTCCCTTATATTTCTCTTGCAATCACATGATTGATTATTACCCAATTAAGCCACATTAGACAATTAACCAGAGGAACATTGCTGACTTATCAGTTTTTGATTTAGAGATTAGGAATTTGCAACACAGAAGACTGCACTCAGATAAGAAACAGATTTGATAAAATAAATTTTAGCTTTTCTTTTATTTCTATTTTAGATGAGAATGTAATTATTATTATTGTTATTATTTTATTATAGATTACCGAATTAAAAGCTGTACAGTATTCTGCAGAGAAAGATCTACGGACGAAAATGCAAAATCTACAAAAAGAACATTCAGAGAACATTGAATTATTAACAGTAAGTTAATTTTATTAGGACCTTCTAAAATGATTTCTTTTACAGATTAAAATATTTTAATGAATAACAGTTGTTTAATAATAGCATTTAGTTAAAATGTAACTAAATGTAGAAATGTAGAACCTCCAATAATTAAACTAAAAATAAAAAATACACATTAAAAATAAAATATAGAAAATTCATGTACCAGTCTCTGCTAGAGATTGGCAAAAATTTATATAGGCCAGCGGAGACTGGCACATGAATTTTCTAAATTTTATTTTTTAATGTATATTTTTAGTCTTCTGATACAAGTATCAAAAGACATATATTCCCGTTTTGTCTGTGGACAAGTATCATTAAAATATCATTAGCAACAATCACAACAATTGCGTCTTTTGCTTTTGCAACAATCGCATTTATAATAATAAGGAAATTAAGGCAGTATCAATTATATTTTCATAGATGTATCAGAAGACTAAAGCAAAGCATTGTGATTGGTTTGCTAATCGCTATCCCTACCTTGTTTATTTTTAGTTTAATTATTGCAGGTTCCACATTCCTGCTGTTTAACATTACAATCACCTCCATGCTGAGACCTTATTTACTGGTGACTATTCTCAGCTAATGAATGTTAAGGAGTGGGAAATAGCTATTCTGAGATGTCACCTAGTAAAATACAGGGTCTCAACCTTATAATGTGATGTCATAAATTAATTTGCAGTATTTCAGTTTCAAGAAGGAAGTAAAAGCCTTAGTAAAGAAAGAATGTAAAATCTATTTCTATTTAACTTTTGACTGAAAATAGGATTCATAGTAGAGGTAAAAAAACACAAAAGCACTTGATTTTCAAATCTTTATTTTGAAAGCATTTACAATGTTTGAGTTCATGATAAATTGGTTTAGTACTTGTAAAATGCTTAGAAAAAAATGTCCCTATAGCTACTAATAAAGTTTTTATTAACAAATATAAAAATATAATAAGATTAGCATTTTTAAAACTATATGTCTTGTCATTATGAATGGTCCTTAGGCCATGCGTTACTATGAAGATCAAACTTCAGAAACAAAATTTTAATGAGGGTCTAAATTTCTCTATTATTTAAGGCAGAATTTGAAGTATAAAATTGTGCTGTTGACTGATTTTTTTTGTCAGATTAGGGAAAAAAAAAGCATTTTGCAGATATTTCTGTATTATCAATTACTATTTTATTCTGAATTAACTTTGCAGCCTACATATAGAACTGTTGCAAAATAAATTGCTTATACAGTAGAACCTCGATTAACCGAAGTGGTCGGGACCGGACCTCGTCGGTAAATCGAAAATTCCGGATAAAAGAGAGCACTTAAAAATGGCCGTCAGTAAACCACAAAAATTTTAACACTGGATTTTAAACATGTACACATCTACAAAATAACTAAATGTGATGTTTTTAATTATATTATTATAATTATAAACAATAAATTTGTTCAATAGATTTCACACAAGTCGAAAATGCAATGTAATTGTTTATATGACATACGATACATACTTTACATTGGCTTAAACGGAAGTTTGCTCTGCCGAAAGCATTACTGACATCATTTAACCGCTCTGTCCCGAAGTTGTTTCAGTAGCTTAAGTTCTGTAGAATCAAAGTCAATCTGTTGCTCCAGCCACTTCAGTCCTTTAGCAAAACATTCAAAAGCATCAGAGTTGCTTATTTTAGAAGTTTCACCTGCTTCAATTCTGATCACAATTTGGAACTTGACCCACTGTTAACAAAACGTGTTTTTGTTTAGTGGGCTCCATGGCATAAATGAATGTTGTACATTTCAGTAAAGCCAATGCTTCTGAGTCGGACAGAAAGTAGCCAATAGGAAGGTAGAAGGCAGATGGTCTTGGAGACGAATGAAATTTCCGGCAAAGGGGGACAATAGAATGGAATTTACGACAGGAGGGTGGATAGGATAGAAATTGTTTATTTACCAAAAAAAAACTTAAGGAAACTGACATCGGTTAAACGAGGTTCCAGTTAAAAGAGTTTCGGATGATCATGGTTCTACTGTATTTACAATCATTAATTTTAACTAAGCTTTTCTTACTGTATTTAAAAAAAAAAAAAAAAAAGAAATATGCACCTGTTGTCCAAAACTTAGGAACAGAATATAAGATCTGTATATAAGATCTGCAAATGGATTGGCAGAAAAATTAATGTTATCAACATTTTTAAAGTTTCTATTGCATTATTTAACATTTTGATGTTGTGATAAGATGATCATGTAGAATATATAACAAGAACATATGTCACTATGATCATGTAGAATATATAACAAGAACATATGTCACTATAAAGGCGGGTCATTTTTTTTTTTTGGTTCCAAACTTCAGATGATTTTGAAAAAATGACCAAGATTAATGGATCAAGCAGCACAGTCTTGTACAGTGATCTACATGTCATTTCATGATTGTGGCATATTTTTTATTTTTTCAATATAATATAAAAGCGGTTTTATAAAGCGAGAAAAAGGCTTACAACGAGTGAAGTTGATAGTTTTCCAAATTCTTACAGCTTCTAAAATAGTTAGATTTAAGCACAAAGCAGCCAGAAATTTTCTTGTTGCTCATACTGTTTTGCCCGAATGAGGAAATTTGGTGAAAAGACTTACAAATCTATCTTTAAGGGAATTATAGGATAAACATAAAGTGATGGACTATGAAAGTTATGTTAGATTAGGGAAAGAAAAAAAAATCATGCTTCCCCAACTCATCAGGCAGATGTATTGGTATTTCTTGAAGAAACGTTGCGAGAACTGCTGAAAGATGTTTCCTTGGATATTTGCAGAAGAATGTGGCTTCAACATGATATGTGGGATTGTCTGAGCACCACTTTTCAGCACTGATGGATAGAATGGGGTGGACCCATCACCCAATTTAACATGAATCGAATTCTTCCTCTGGGTACACATGAAGAACCTCGTGGAAGAGACTCCCATTGGCTCACATGAAGAGGTTGTTGCAAGAATCGCTGTCGCCATTGCAACTGTTTGTTAAATGCTGGGAATCTTTCAAAGTGTACAGCAGTCAATGCTTCAACACTGTCATGCATGCATTGCTGTTGCCGGCTGCAATTTTAGGTGCCTTCTTTGAATAAACATGTTGTTTATAGTTGTTTTCATTCATTTAGGTTTGTCTTGGTGTTCCATATCTCCTCTATAGCCGATACCAGCACTGTTAAATAGCACCTTCTCACACCGAAGGTTGCCATCAGTACACATACATTCATAGACGAAAAATATCTTGGTGCCTCCTATCTCCCATTAAAATTTGTACAGACAGTTTTGATACACCCTGTATAGTGTAGATCAGGAAGTCAGATTTGCAGAATAACATGTGATCACCATTAAAATCATACAATGCTTCTTTTATGGTTTTTGTTGGTAAGGATGTGAATAGTGATGTGGCACCAAGGGAGTAAACATCCTCACTTTTATTTTAATGGATCTTATGTGGTGAAGGAACTGTCTTGCGTTTTTGTAAGTCTAATCAATTTTGTTTATGTAAGTATGTAGAATGGTGAAAAAGGTATTGAAAATACTGGCTGTAGGCCAGTTGCTTGTGCTTATGATAAGTCTGGCTTTGAAGATGATATCTGTTTTGGATTTTGGGTAGGAAAGTTATGGTGGAAAGATGGGATTTCTTGGAGTGAGTTTTTGATGTAGTTATTATTCGGGCCTATGTTAGGGTGGGTCAATTTACTGCAGAGGTTATTAGTGCTGTATATTTTTCAATGATGCTGTTGTCTGGTGTCTAGCATGGTTGACACCAGACAACAGTTTGACCCCACACTTTATAAATAAATGGCTCAAAGTGGACATGAGCCATTTATTTATAAAGTAAAGTGTCAAAAAATTAGAGGCACCTACCTAATAATGTGTAGCTCCTCCCTTCTCCCAAAAAACAGTGGCTGTACAACATGACATGAAGTCGATGAGGTGTTGGAGTTGTATGGGTATATACAGCCAGGCACTTTCATTGGCTGTCCATAATGCAGTTATGTTTGTTGGCTGTTCCTGAACAGCTTAGAGTGTTCCATACATGCTCAATGGGATACAAATCCAGTGATCATGGGGGGGGGGGGGGGGGGGAGGGGGAAAGGGAAAACCATGGTGTTCACAAAAAAAGTTCTATGTCACCCATGCACAATGCAGAGTTGTGTTTTCCTGCTGGAACACACCATTCCCACTGAAGAATATGGCTAGCATAAAGGGGTGTAAATGTCTGCAGCAAGATCTGTGTATGTCGCACTTGTCCAGACAGACTCCAGGTCCTTGCAAGCTCCAATAGAACCCCTCACATACCATTACAGAGCCACAACCAGCTTGCACAACACCTTGGTGACAAGAGGGATCCATTGCCTCATGCGGTCTCCACATATAGACTTGACCTTCTGCTCAAAACATCTGAAACAGTGAACCACTGTCCATTGTTGATATTCTCTGGCCCAGGTGAGGCACATTACCATATGCCGGGTGTCAACAATAGTATCTCAGTTGGTGAACGACTACTAAACTCCATGGAATGCAGTGTGCACTGTTTAGCGCATTGACTGATGGGTTGAGAGGAACTGGGGGTTGAATTGTGATATGATTTGATGCAATGTTCCCCTGCGTTGAGTGATTTCCATCCTTGTCAGGTGCCGACAGTCTCATTCTTGCAACACCTGATGGTGTCCACAGTGTTGGTGTTCCTGAATTCACATTTCTTGGTATATCCTTCCTAATGTGGCCCTCGAAAATCCAAGAGCATTGGCCACTTGGTAGAGTCCCATTCTCCTGGCCCCTTCAATCTGCCCATGTTCAAATTCTGATAAATCCTGAGCATGACCCATACCTATCACAAATACACTGCATCTCAATGGCCACAACTCTTACCCCTATGTAACTCATGCGTCATTGGGCTGTGGCTATTTACAGTGGGGGCACAAGCTGGAAACATCCCACTTACTGCTTCTCTAATATTTTGGCACATCAGTTTAATTGTGCCTGAGAACAGTAGACTGGGTTATACTTCCCTTACTGTAACTATACGTTTTATCTTGGGTCGTCCCAAGAAGGTAGAACACACACATTTAATATACCTACTTCCATTTTATCATCAAGTAAGTTCATCTGTTTTTTTTATTTTATCATCTGTTCTTTTACATTATTTCATTTGTTAAGCCTTCTCAGTATCTGCAGTCAATAAAGAAACCTAGATAAGAAGGGAATTCTCCATAAAGAAAAACACGGATAAGCACAAAGCACATGAAGAGTTCAATACAGGAATAACAATAAGGGGATTTAATTTAAGTAAATAAATAAAACCATTGAACTTGTTCAAAAATTAAAGTAAACAAAACATATATTCAGAATACAACATACATGACTTTTCAGATTTTTTCAGTTTTAAAGATCCGAAATTTCATTTTATTTGAAGTTAATTTAAGTGTTTATTCCTACTAATTATTACAGTACCTGAAAGCCTTTTCTTAAATACCTTTTAACAGATTGTACAATTGGCCCATTCATTTTATATGAGTAAGATTATGTAAGGTCAACAAAACGAAAAATTTGTCAAAAAGCAAAAACAAATTGGATTAACATCTGTACAAATATTAATGGTCTGAAATTAACCATTAATATTTTCTAAAACATATACAAATACATTGATGAAAAATGCAGTTTAGATGTAAAATCACTACTGAACGTAAGCTGCAGTATACATATTTTACAATCAGTAGATGTAAGGTCGTGAAATAATAAGATGAGTCAATATTATATATTTTCAGAAATTAAAGCTATGCCTCTGTATATCCCCCCCCCCCCCAAAAAAAAATTAAAAAAAAATAACTATTTTTTTTTAATCCCCTGGGAAAACAGTTTATGGATCATTTAAAGCATAATATCTTCTTAAAACCACGTTTTCTTCTTTATTTACAATATTTTGGTTGACTGGGAAGTTGCCAATCTTCTTCAGATAAAACAAGTTTAGTATAAACTTATTTCTACATTTTCGTAAAATTCAAATATAATAAACAACAGCATACAATACAATACTGATAAAGTGTAATAATAGTTCTAGAAATAATACAATACCATACATGATAATCATATAAATAATAGGTTTGAAAGTAAATACATCATATAATTTTTTTTCATGGTTTTTTTTATATTTTGTTTGAATAAATTGATTGAATGATCACTAATATGCATCCCATTATCTTTGTTAATGTAGTTAAAGCTCTAATAATCATTTACCTCTACTATAAATCTTTCATTATCGTCTTTGATTTTATACAGGATTCTGGTTAAAAGATCTGGATTGTGTTTTACTTCTAAGCATTGATCCTCGCACACTGATATGTTTTCTGAATTTGAACATTATGAATTAACTTCTTCTGATTAACATACACAATTTAAATGTTATTTATTCAACACATTTGTTTTATGGGTTTACTAATTTGTATGCTGTATTGTACCTTAAGGATCTTATCATACCTTTTGTCATTATTCCTCTTTTGAAATTCTTGAATAGTATCTTTATTTCTTAAAAGATCTCTAATGCAACTATTACGACACCTGTTCAACTTTCATTAATATTTAACTTTTGTTTTAAAATTTGTATATTTTTCATTTTTGATGTTGTGACGTTAGGAAAATAATTCTTCTGTCACGTAAAAAAAAATATAATAACTGAAATAAGTAATAAACTAAACTAAGATATTAAACTAAAATAAGCGAAATAAACTTAAAACTAAAACTGGGACGACGGAGTTGATAGTCGATAACTTCGGGAGTGACAGAAACACCTCTGCCGGGCCCATGAGAGTAAAGGCGCCGCCACCCCAAAACAATCCACCCGTCCCGTTACCTAACTAGTAAACTACACATTAAAATCATCAGAACACTTCACCAAATTACTCAGGATATCCCAACTTAGGTTAAACCCACTAAAAATAAGTGTTTTCCTCATTTTTAAATATAAAAATTAAACCAAGACAAAATTACCAAAAACACTGAAATATATATATTTATTAAATTCACAAAAGTTAAATGATACAAAACACAAATTTCTTAATCAAAGATAACCCTTCCATTCCCCATCTAATTAATGTTTTAATCCCTTCCCTTAATCCCCATGGTGCACCATAAATTATACTAATAAACCAGATAATAAAGTTCAAGTTAACACCTTTCACAAATAATAAGTTATTATTACAATAAGATACAAAATAGGACTAAGGACAACATTATGTCAATAAAATAACAAATATCTTCTTTTAAAGTCCTAATCTCAAACATAAAAAACAATCAAAATGTTAAACTAACAAAGTCTTTCTTCAAAGAACTTATCATTCGGGAACCTGTCTATTACTTTATCTACAATAAGCAATTACTTACATCGCTTTCTTTATCTATCACAGTAATACTTTCCATTTTGGGAACATGACGAAATCATCCCGTCGGGAAGGCAGTTCGAAGGTAAGCGCAAAGTTCGGCAAAAAACGTTCAGCGTAGACTCGGCATAAAACACTTTAAGTCTCACAATGGAATCTTGGACATTAGTCTTTACTCAGTGACATTAGTCCTCCTTTGACTTGTTCACACACGAGTGGAATTCACAGCAGCGGAGACGGCCAAGCACTTCGTACTCCATGTAGTGTCCCGTTCGGCGTGGAACTCGCTCCCCGTCCGGCGGAGCTTGGGCGTCGGATTTTCCCCATCCGAAAAACGCTCTCGAAGGAGTTAACACACTCCGGGTGTCACTACGCCAAAGATCGCCGCTTGCTAGAGAAGCCACCATAACGTGTTGTCTTGGAATTATAATCTGCGACCGATGGAAGTTTCGGCCACCATCTTCCGCAAACATAATAGTTGCCCGGTCTTGCCTCGGTCCTGCCGGCTCGCCTTACTCCTGACCCCGATATCCATCTGCGTCGATTCCGTTCAATTCGTAACCCTTTTCATGTGCGGTTGCACGTCAACAATCTTTATTCATTCTTCCAATCACTCAAACCAAACTAACGCCTAGTGACAAACAGCTCCTCCATGGACGGCTGTCCGAGAACGCCGGTCACTCGTCTACTCCTCCGGCCTGTGGTCAACGTATGGCCGGGAGGCATTCCACCCTCCCGGGCGGCTTGCCCGAGGGAGAGCGAAAAACTCCCTGCCTTTCGCTTCGATCTCCAAACGAATTCTCTCTTTTAAAACTAAAAAATGGCAATTCTCACCACGAATTCCCGCCAAAACCACCGATTAATTAATATTGACCAATAAAACACTTGAAATCACATCACATGCAGTCGATGTGAGCGCTGTTCAAATAAACGCTAGCCTTCCCCGGGGGAGTGAAATCGAAAAACATACTCGCCGACTCCTTCGTCTCTCGGCAATCTAATTATAAGCACATTTTATAAAACTAACAATAAAGTTAAAAATATAAAGTTTACTCACATAAACCCCAGGTTTATATCAAACAAAAAATACATTCCTATAACTTAATATAAAAATAAAATACTCGTTAATCAAATACATTGACCAAATGCGAAATTTTGAAATAAAACACACCTCGTTTAACTTTTCCACTTAATATCAAAATATATGATAAATAAGCATGTAACGGACATTTTACATCGTTACAATGTGTATACCATGATCCGAATGAAATTTAACATGTGTATTGCTTTTGTTTGTTTGTTTGTTTTTTGGAGAAAGCTGTTTATTCACAGTTTTTACAATCTTGAATGTTAAAAAGTTGGCTCCCCTGAAATATTGTAGTTTCATAGTTTAATTTTGTATTGCTTTTCATGATATTCATACTCAGTATAATATTGTTCATTCTTTAACATGAGATCTAAGTATTCTATTTTATTGTCTATTTCTTCTTTAGTAAATATCAGCATTTGTGGAATTGATATGTTCATAGAATATCCCAAACTGCCTCTTGGAAACCTCTACATATAATTAGAATATCATTGGCATACCTATGATACATAAAAAAAAAAAAAAATTCTTTTCCATTCTAATATTTCTTTTTTTTTCCAAATTGTGAACAATAAATCTTACCGAATGCCCTGGAAATTGAGCTTCCACTTTTGGCAAGAGGACTATCAGTTGTTTAGACATTTCTGTGTTTACTTTCTGAGTAAATTACTATCTTAGATATATATATATATATATATATATACACTACCTCCCAACAAGTAATTGGACACCCCTGCAAATGACGATATTGGCGGTTCTGAGACACGTCACGGCAGCTGCTGTTAAATATCGTGTGGGAAACAAAACGCCAACAGTCGCATGCAAGATGCCAAGCAGTTTGGAGCTCTCCGATTTTGAGAAAGGGATAATTGTCGGGTATCACAGAAATGGCCGATCCATATGGAGACACACCCAGCGAGTTGACGTCCCCAAAATCGACAGTGGCCTACGTGATTTGCAAGTGGAAGGAGAGGGGTGACTGTCGGAATATGCCCCGACCCGGCAGACCCACAAAACTGGGAGTTAGAGACTGACGGGTGCTATCCAGAGAACTTCGGAAGACCCACCCCAAATCGATGGGCCAAATCCTCGAGGAATTCCAATAGGCAATTGGGACTGTTGTGTCGATGAATACCATCTGTAAGGAAGCCCATCTGCTCCGTTATCATGGACGTTATCATGGCTGCCGCCCACAAGCCTTTGATCACCAAGTCCAATCATGCTGCTCTGGCTAACGTGGTGCAAAGAAAGTCGACAGTGGACCATTGAACAGTGGAAACAGGTTCTCTGGAGCGACGAATCAAGGTTCACCCTCTACCAATCAGATGCCAGAGTCTGCCTGGAGAATGTCTCCTGCCGGAATGTATTGAAGTGAAGTTTGGCGGAGGTGGAGTTATGGTGTGGGGGTGTTTTTCCTGGTATGGCACTGGATCCTTGGTCGCAATTCCTGGTAGACTCAACGCCGATACTTATAGCACCATTTTGGATGACCATGCGCTTCCTACGTTGTGGCAGTTTTACGGGATGGACGCATATTACTTTCAGGATGACAATGCCACCTATCATGTTGTGAGGTCCACCATAGCTTGGTATGGTGACAATGGGGTTAATCGACTGGACTGGCCTGCGCAGAGCCCGAACCTTAACCCTATCGAGCACCTATGGGACCAGTTGGAGTGTCGACTTAATGGGTGCCCCCTCCGTCCAAAATCGGTGATGGAACAGATCTCGTTTCTCCAAGCCGAGTGGAAGAAAATACTGCTCACCGTCGTACAACGACTGGTTGAGAGTATGCCCCGGAGGGTCGCTGCTGTAATCACCGCTCGTGGAGGCTCCTCCAACTATTGACGGTGAATAAACTTCGTTTTCCTTGTCTGTCACAGGTGTCCAATTACTAGTTGGGAGGTAGTGTGTGTATATATATAAAATAGTGTACCTACAATTTTCACACTCCTATAAGCCAATAAAAATTCAATATAATGATTCTCAAGCTTTTAATCTCCATCCCTTCTTGTTTTGCTAGGATATTATTTTTGTATTGAATGGCCAAAAAGTTAGTTCGGTTTTTTATGTAAGTTGGCTCTAGTAGCGCTTAATGGCATTCAACGTCATTTTGTTAGATTGTATTGTGACTTCTGTCAAATCAGTGTTCATTTAAAACAAAAGCTGATCAATATTGGTGAATTTTGTGTCACCAATTGAAGATGGAAGACAATAAGCACGCAAGATCGCATTTTTCTTTGATGCACCAGGCAAAAACTGTTACAGCTTGGCTGGGAAGTTCTGATTCATCTGCCATATTCACCAGACGTTGCACCTTCAGATTTCCAATTATTTCGGTCTCTAAAAAATTCTCGTAATGGAAAAAATTCAATTACCTGGAAAGACACCAAAGGCACCTGGAATATTTTTTTGCTCAAAAAGATAAAAAGTTGTGAGAAGATATAATTATGAAGTTGCCTGAAAGATGGCAGAAGGTAGTGGAACAAACCATTGAAGACAATGTTCAATAAAATTATTGGTGACAATGAAAAATGTGCATTTTACTTAAAAAATCAAACAAATTTTTTGGCCAATCCAATATATTGATTGTAGTAGACAAGCACTATTTTAAAATAATTCACAATCTTCTGCTAGTCCCTGATAGTTTGATTTGTATCAAATCCAGATGTTTGCCAAGCATACAGCAACATATTTTTAAAGGCTTGTGCATAAAGCTGATTGTAAATAGCAGAGTGAAGATCAATTATAAATTCTCTGTGATGCAATTTAATATCTAGATTCTCATTTGAGTCGTAAGTAGTTCACCACTCTTCCCCCTTACAACTTATATTGTCGAAGGAAATATACATTCAAAAGGTTGAATGAATCAGGTTGTTTTCTTTGGTAATATTTGTAAAGGTATGGTTTTGCTCGGGAATGCTGCTTTTAGAATTGATTTGTCTTTATGTCCAGTCCATGAATCACACAGAAGAATTGACCCAGATTCTAGCTTATCATTTAAATAACTCCCGAGAAATAAATTCATACAGTCAATTTCCAGTAATGCGAACATTTGTGTGTTTTTCTGTTCATATTCACAGATCAGGAAAATACTTCTTCTAGAGAAAAATTATTATATTCTGGCACAGTATATGGTCCCTTTAGGGAGGATTAATCACTGTATGGTCCCTTTAGGGAGGATTAATCACTGTTTCACCTAATTTTTTCTTGGGCAGGGGGAGATTTGGATCATTTTTACTTCCAATTTTCAACAATTTATAATCAATAAATAAATACATCAACTATAAAGATTATTCATCGTCGGAATTGTTGTTTAAAGATTATTCACTTTTAATACAGATGAGTCTGTCTCTTTATTGTTCAGATGTAAATTTGTTGCAGATTCACTAGAAAATCTGACAATTCGAGCCCACAACACACCTTGATGCAATTTGACCTTTTCACACTTAGATGGCGCTACAGGTCAAACAAGAACTCTTAAGGACAAATGGCTTAAATAACGAGATTCGTAGACCGAAGTTTATCCAAAGAGCCACTTTTTCTCAATAATCTCTTGTGTAAGTTGCTGAGGTTCCCTTGTAAGTATCAAAAGAATTTTCTCAATGAGACTGGGTTTACAGTTTTAAGCCATAGGAGCTGCAAAAGTCAGGCGGCACTGGCTGGGACTCAAGGAGGGACCAGTCTTGGGCAACTACACGATCTATTTTCTATAGCCAAAATATCGAAATAAATCGTGTTTTGAAAATTTTTTTGGAAGCAAATGAGTACAAGTTGACATCTATTACGGAAGTTTATAAAAATAATGAAATTCATTAAAAATTCTCATTATTGATATAAATAATGTATTATTATTGTAATTTTTTTAAACTTACTATTTCAAAAATATGTTTAACTTTAAGTTAATATTCATGACAATTTAATTAGCAGCTGAATTTATGTTTGAGAAATGGAATTTTTTTTTTACTTATAATAAAATAACACAATAAAACTTTTTTTAACTTAATTAGAAGTAACTCGGAAAATTGAATCATACTGGAATATAAAAGAACATATAAATAATTAAAAAGAAGTGATAATGAAGATTTTAAAATAATTTCGTGGTAGTTTTGATACAATATATTTTAAAACATTTGTTTTTTATGTGTATTTAAATTTAATAAATTTCATTTGAGAAAATGTTATAATGTAACATTGTCAATTAAAGTTAAAATTCCCTTCCTATGCAATTTATGAATATCATTTATATTTGGAAGTTTCATAAAGAAAGCCACATTTTGAAAAAAAAAAAAAACATAATTTTTATTGCATCTGGATTTTTTTATATTTGGAGGTGGTGGGAACGTCTCTTCAGGGATTATTGGGTTTTATTGGCATTTGTTGCTGTAGTACTAATAAATTCCTTAATTCTGCTCAGTTCAAACTCAAATTGGCTTCTATTTAACCAAAAAAATTTATGAAATTTTAGTTTGTCATCTAAAAGACGTCGTGAAATTAAATTATTGAAATGTCCTTCTGTACTAATTCTTCTAAAAATGAAGTTTCTTTTCTTTCTTTTGGGCCAATCATAGTAAGCCAATTATGGTTTCTCTTTCTGATTGTTCTCTGAAGAAAAATATTGTCGCCTCAGTGAAGGAATCCATTGAGACTGAAAAGCACAGGAAATAAGCAAGCCTTGGGCTAAAGCGACTTCAAAAGTTTTATTCACAAACGCAGTTCCCTCCCCACATTTCGGTAGCCTAGAGGTCGGCTGCAAGTTCAGCTCTCCATCCGACTCATGCAGCTCCTATGGAATCCAGCTTTACGTGTATTTTTCTATTAGTTTTACTTTCTTTTTGTTTTGTTTTTTGTTTTTTTCACTTCAGCAGTAGATCATTAATCACACTCATCACTTATCTCATGTATACTGACAGCATAGAAGAACATTTTATTCAGAGAAAATTCATTCTGCTTATAAATCTGTGTTTCAGCATAAACATAAACTTTTGGTGATGTTTAGCTGTTTTGTGAATCCAGCAATTATCACAGAATATGAAGTTGGCATCAAAGATTTGTGCGAGTTTCTCCTCTTCCTCTTTGTCATCCTGACTTTTTTGTCATCATCACCATAGCTAGAATTGCCAGATTATCTGAATATTGAATCAAAATAGCAAAGCTGTACAAATGATTTATAGTTTTTCTCTTCGAAACTTTCTTCAGTCTATCATTAGATAATTTTCAACAGCATATATATATACACACACACACACACACACGCACACAAACAGTTCTCACAGTTCATTGATCTATTGCCAAGTTTTATTTGTATCTCTCTCTCTCTCTCTCTCTCTCTATATATATATATAACAACACACAACAAAACTTGAAGCTGGTGGTCTTCAAATTTCGTAAAGCACATATCACTGTCTGGCTTATATATATATATATATATATATATATATATATATCCGGACAGCAATCTGAAATTTGAAAAATCCCAATACAAAATTCAGAATACTGTTTCTGTGAAAACACGGCCGAATTTGTTTTCACTTCATCAGTGGCACTAGTGTGAAAAATTGAAATTAAAATTTTGAAAAACAAAAACGCAATATATGAAGAATTTGCTCTTTTTTATCGTATATATTCTTTTTTTAATTTTTTTTGATTTTATATCTTTTTTATATTTCTTTTATTTTATATCCTTTTTATTTACTTTTTTATAGTTTTTTAATATTAAAAAAAAAAATATAATAAATAATAAACAGATGACAGTCATCAGATCAAACTCAAAACTTCCTAAAATAAAGGATTTAATCTCGAGTTGTCATAAGATAACTTAAATGATTATATACCAACTAATCCTATCTAGAAGAATTAAAATGATTAAATGAAATCTTTGCATTGCGAAACTCGAAGAAGTCGCCTTGAGTTTGGCGTTTTTGTTTATATATATTTTAAAATAAGTCCTTAGTGAGACTTGGCAATAGATCAATGAACTATGAGAACTTAATGTATATACTTTTCAAATGTCAAACCAATACTGCTATATATATATATACGGAAGGGGTAGCTTTGAGTTTCGCCTATCTTATATATATTGATCTGAATACTACAAGTATATATGGACCTGACCAACTTTCAAAGCCAGAGTCATCATTTATAGCTATATCAGATTACTATTTAATTTTAATGTGATGTCTAAATTATTAAACGTAAGTTTATTCACTAAGGTCTAGCAATAATAGTTACACAAATTCATTTTTTTTTTTTGTTGAAATTTTTTGTTTTAATTAATTACAACAGTGACTTATGGTGTTTGAAAGACAGTTGGATGGATAATATTTTTTGGGACTTAGGAACTCAGAAGACTTCCAGGGACATTCTAAGAATTTCTTATGGTAGTTTGCCATATTTTGTTTCCCAATTCATCATGACCTTCAAGAATATATCCATTAGAGTTTTGTAAAACTTTCCCATACACAGTTTACACAAATACTGCCAGTTCAGCTTTTTTTTTTGATCAGGTTTCTTTAACGTCTTAGTTTTGCAGGATTTAAGCCTAATTCTATACCAATGTCCTGTTCAAGATATTCAACTTGTCTAGGAACCTATTTAATGACATTATTTCTTTATCTTGTACAAGTTTGCAAAGGCAGTTTGGGCAGTCTCCATTCAGATTATTGGAAGTTTTTACAGAATGTAGGTTTTATGGGATAATTCCTAAGAAATTGTTCTAAATATTAAATTTTCTTTTCATTACAGAATAAACTGAAAACGTTGCAAAAACAAATAGGAACTCTCTCAAAAGGAAAGAAAGTAGATAGTCCATCAATTAAAGACTGAAGTGCACATGGATATCAGATTCATCTCACCTTTAGAATTTTCCTAAATCATTTGAGGTATTGTCACTCAATTGTCCTGTTACTCGGCTAATTTTTTAGATTACTGTATTTTTCTCCATTTATAATTGTATATACAATGTAAATCTATAAACATCCTCATAAAGAAAAGGCATCGTTTATAAGTGTAAAATTCATATGGATATATAATTCATTATTACACTCTTAACTCAGCAAGAAGCATATAATTGAGAATTTGTAAAGCATCCATAGATTTTCTGATTTATATCATTACTTTTATTTGCTTTTTACTAGCTTAAAAGTTATTTTTTTAAGTCTTTTTAAATGTTTTGATTTTTAATATTCCTTGGAATAAGCATATTTCTTGATTTGCACATTCTTAATATGTCATCGTTTAAATGTGTGAAGATGAAATGATTGTTAGGAATTGGGAATTCAAGAAAAACTTATTAAGGCTCTTAGAATAAATTTTAATTATTTTTACCAGAAATTTCATTTTGAATATAAGTTTTACATTATGCAGTTTTGCATATTAAGATATTTGATTTGCTTTTTACTACTAAGCTAATCAGATAATTTTTTTTATGTTATTGACAGAGTTTAAATGATTACCTGACAAACGTTTTTGGTAAACTGCAATAAAATACTGTCAGATCATAAAGAAAAAAGAAAAGTACACTCTTATCAAACTGTAAGCTAATTTTCAGACAATTTTCAGTCATGTATTTCTTGTTATCTTTAAAAATTTTACTAGCTTGCTTGGTTTAAATCCAAAGATTTTTTTTTTGTTTACTTAATTTTCAAAAGTCAGATTAAAGAAAAAAAAAATGAAGATTTTGTAAATATCCATACTTTGGGACCATTCAAGTATTACATAAGCACATTCTTAGTCATTTTAGTTCCCCACCCCCTTGTGCTTACGTAAGATTTGCCAAATCATTAACAGCACATACTACTGAACAATAAATTAAAACAGTCAAAATTACATGATATTCACTCCTGAATTAAAATGTAACAAATTAAATATAAAAATACACCTGAAATAGGAAAAAGTCTATCTTGTGCAGCACACTCTCGCATGCATGTTTTGTCTGTCTTATGTAAGCATTGCTCTGATCCCTCCTTTAATGCTTACATAATACTTGAACGGCTCCTTTCTTTTGATTGAGTAGATTTGTAATAATATATTTTTTGTTTTATATTAAATGCACTTGTAACCTATCTCATTGACATCTCACTTCTGAGTACCAGGGTTCGGTTTGGTTCTCATGTGGGTTTCGTGATTGTAGACAATCTGCACTGGGCAGGTTTTTTTTGGAGGGTTCTCCCGTTTCTTCTGCACTCCTCCCACCAAACTTTCTCAGTCTTTCTCTCCGTCTGTCATTAATTCTGTGGGTTAGTAGCCGGTCTCAGTGCTCTGGTCTCAGTACCTGCCATCCATATTCACCTCATAAACATAAACATTACCCTCAAAAAAAAATATGGTACTTGAATTACAATTTTGGTTTGGTTCAGTTGAAAAAATACTGATTATTGTATTTAAGATTAATTCAACCTTTATAAAAATAAATAAATTAATTTTTATAAAATATAAATAATTGATTTAATTTTATTTAGTTTTTTAATGAATTTAAAATTTTAATAATAAGTTTTTTCATTTTATTCTTCAGATAAACTGAAGTTGGAAGTGATAATGCACAAATTTTAAGCTAAATATGTCAACAATATATGTTTTATTGTTGAAATATGTAATTAAAGAAAATTAAAATTTTTGAGAATCTTTTATTTTGAATTCCTAATCTTGGCTAATATGAGAACATTTTGTACAAGTGTTCTAAAAAAAAAAAAAAACTACTTTATTTAACACATTCTCCTAAGGATATGTCCATTGAGTTTTCATCCTTAAGTTTGACATTTGTCTTCTGCATTTAATGAAATGTAGAGGTCATTTTATTGGAGAAGGGTTAAAAAAAATGACTGAACATTGCTTGAAAATTGAGGGTAACCTATTATCCTAGCGCACTATGTCTGATTCTGTATCAAAATGTTATTTACAAATCTACACAGACGCAAATTGGTGAAAACGTTTGAACAATGTTACATTAGCATGTTTTCAATATTTATTGGATTGATATTTGGATGATGATGTCAGTTTGAATGATGTGTACATCTTCAAGTCAGATACCTATTAGGACTTATTCTTTTTGAATGAACAAAACGTTATATATTTATTATTCTTATTTACATCTTTGTATTTTTATATTTTTTTTTTTGTCCATTTTATCCTTATTCAGTTGGTCTTTACTCAACTGAAAATAACTGGTAATTAAAATAATAATAATAATTACGAAGACGACAATTGCCTAGTTTGATATTTTTTTAAATGTTGATGATTTTAATAATTATGCCCATTTTCAATTTTAATATTTTGAATGTTTGTAAATTGGTTAGCGTTTTTTTAACTTCAATTTAATTCAGACAAGCCGTAAGTCTTTTCTGGGGGGGGGGGGAGAAAAAGTTGCATTAATTAAGTTTATATTCTATATTAGATTCTTTTGCAAGTTGTTTTTGTCAATTAATAGTTAGAATTATATAGAAAATTAGAGCAGTATTCTGTTCTAAAGATTACTTCTTTATTTCAATAACTCCAAAATGTTGATAATTTATTTACATCATATTCAGAATTACACTAATACTGTTTTCTCATTGGAAATAAAAATCAAATAAGAAAATCATATTTTATTTATAAAAATTGAAATAAAAATAAAAAACTTCAATGAGAATGCAGTGTTTTGAAATCATTTCGAAGTTAAATATGTCATTTTAAGAAATTCGGACAAGATAAAATTATTTTTTTATTATTTTTTTTTTTTTTTATTGTTAATGAATTAATAGTTAGAATAACTTTTAGTTTTGACCATCTTAACTATTGAATTTATTGCTGTGCTGTTCTATGTAGGAGGAATACAAACTGAAATCCTGTCATCTAAATAAAACTTCTCGGGTGTTTTTATTTTTGGGTGGGGGTGGGGGGGAATGTTCACATTTTAAAAGCTATTTATAAATTTCAAACTCTGTGACTGTTTACAAATTACAATATGATCGATGGTTTCCAAAAATACGTATACAAGGCAAATATTAGGTTAATTTAAGGTTTATGAACATTTTGTTATAAGCTTAATTTTGATCATTGACTATATAAATAACAAATTGTAAATAATTAAAAATTAATTTAAAAAAATATTACCAAGCAATAATTTGGGTGTGAATTTGCATACAAGTTATTATTGCCGTCCATATATTTAGTTTACAGTAGTATCTAGTTTTACATATTGGTAATCTCCATTAAAGTCTTTGAATTATTATAATTAATTATTACACCATTTCATAGTGTTATAATAACAAAATTGCAAATAAAAATAGAGAAATAAAAACATGCATTTTACTATAAAACATATATTAGGCTTACCTAAGAGCGAATCTTCTGATACATTTGTTATGAATATTATGAATGAAATGAGGCTTTGATTTTAAAAACAGAGAATTCCTTTAATTCCTTGGAGAGAAAAAAAAATAGAGAAAAGGCAGGCAATTTTTAATTAATAGCAACAAAATATTTAATCAGCGTATTTAACTTATTTATCCTCGAAACAAGTTTCAATTTTTGTTCAGTAGATGAATTTTGCAATCAGCAATATTTGAAATAATACTGTAGCAATGTACAAAGCATTTGTTTTTATTTATTGTATTACTCTTGCATTTAGTAACAGCACAGTTGGATTCTTTTTTTTTTTTTTTTAATTTGTTGAATTTAAACATAATTTTTGATCAACTTTTTGTCAGAATTGTATTCCAGAAACTAATTTAAATTAATCATTGTTGTAAAAATTTTCTTTTTTAAAAAAAATTATGAATCTTTGAATGCTACCCTTTTATTTGGTTTCCTTGATAATATATACATTATCTAAAATATTTATTTCTATAATGTAACTAATGCCTAATGAATTTGTGTGGGGAAAAAAATAAGAAAAAAAAAAGTAATGTTAAATAGTCTGGAAAGTGTTTAGAGTCAGTTCTAATCATCTGAGTGATTAATTTATTAAACCTTTGGAGATATTTTCGGATATTTTATGAAAAGAGATATTTAGCCTTTATTAATAAATTAAAAATAAATAAATGAATCTAGGGCTCGTATGCATATTAAAATACCTAGAAAAGGCCTTTTGTCTTTCAGGATCCTAGTATGTTATTGTTAAATTGATAAACTTCACAAATTGGCCTAGAAATTTGCTTCAAGATTTTAAATCATTTTGGGTTTGGGGTTGTTTTTTTTTAAAATGTTTTTTTACTTAAAAGTATTACAGGTTTTGGGAAAATGTAATTTATGAATTTTAGCAAACAAATGCAACATTACATTTTAAAGTAATGGAATAACACAGTTGTGTACTGGTTTATGTTATTGTACTTTTTTTTAGCATTAATTTCCAAAATAGCAAAATATAATTGAAGGGATCGCACAATTTTAAGCCACAAAAGTGATTTGCAAGAAAAATCAGAACTGCCTCAGGAACAAATACTGTTGGTTTTATGTAAGTGTACGAACCCTATGAATCATTTCGTTAAATTACGACATTAATTTTCACATATTTTAATGATTTCATAATAGTCTATAAACATCAACTTTTACACTGACTATTATTTCATCTCCTGTTTTTCCATCCTCTTTGATAATAATGAGTATATAATACCATATTTTTAAATGTTAATATAGGAAAGCTGATTTATATCTTTTTATTGTTTGAAGAGATTGAATAATCAAATTTTGAATAAGATTATATAATATTATATAGTAGATGTTATGAAATGGGTTTACAGTGCATTATCGGGAATATATATTAAAATTATGTGCATAAATTCTACTTTATTTTACTTTTGTTTTGCATCATGTGAAAAATATCAAAAGCAGAACCTTTTAAGTTGAAAAATTGCCTTATAATGGAAAACATTTTACTCCCAGAATCATTAATCACTGTTAGTCAGAAATCTATCCATCTGCGAGAATCTGTTTCTCATTTCTTTGTTATTTGTTTCTGCCTTAGATAATTTTTACTGTATCTCAAAAATAGTAAGAGATCTTATAATCAGTTACGTATATATTTCTTTGATTATTTCAGTGTTTCTCAACTGATGTACTGAGGCACCTTAGCACACCACCTAATTTTGTAAATAACACAATAAAATGCAAATTAAGTGCACTCCTAATATTATTTAGATCAATGCTATCATTTTGTTACATTCTTGTCAGATATATTTATACATGTCAATTATTCTTCATTGGATATAAATGAATTACTTGAATTTTTGTTCAGTTTAGGTGCCACTGAAGCAAATAAAGCTGAGAATCACTGTATTAAATTACATGTTTTAATTAGCAAAAATTGTCATTACATTTACAATTTCTTAGTTATATAAGCAATTCTCATTTAATGTCTATTATAAATGTCTATTTTAAAAGATAACCCATTATTATGATTATTATTATTAATGGTCTGTAAACCTATTCTCAGAATAAAATTGCCATGTAAATGAGCAATCATATCTAAATAATAAATGTCCTCCAAATAAATATAATTCATCTAATAGTGAAAAGTACTTGTCATTATTTCTTGTCGATTCTCAAAAATCTGTAATAAGTGTTTTGATATCTAGTATATTTATGATTAGATGAGTGGTAAAGTTATTCTCATTGTTTTAGTTCATTCTAATTTTGCTCCATTTTGTTATTCCCATCAGTCTGTAAAAAATTTTTAATAGATTGCAGAACATAAGTTAATTATAATGTATATTTAGATACCCAAATAATAACATACATTTCTTTACATCGTTGCAAAATAAGTTAACCTTAATACTGAAGCTGTCTTTAACCAAGTTTAGTATTGTAAAAAAAAAAAATCAAATCAGAAATCATAATAAAAAAATTTTTAAAATAACTTTCCCCTTTAATGTTTCGAATCATTTTATTTTTTTGCATTGCACTACTTACATATTTATAAATCCTTTCACATTTTCACCCACATATTTCTGAATGTCTTAGAATCACTTTTTATTTTATATAATGATAAGTAATTAATCTTAATTTAACACTAGTAAACTCTTTTCTAAACATACTCCACAACTGTAAATTCTCATAACTTTATTTATCCCAGGAATTGTACAAAAATATACCATTCATTAACCTGTGCTGTAGAGTTTTTGTAAAGCACAGTACGTAAGCACAGTGGTGTCCATTTATTATTCCATGATCAATAAATCATACATGTTAATTATTATAAATAGTCCTGCAGCAATGGTTAAGCTATCTAGAAAAAGTGTCTGAGATCATAATATACATAATCATAAGATATATAAAGCTAGTTGTTAAATGACAGATTTTTAGAATCTTGATTCTGACAAGAGGTTGCATCAACAATAAAAAAATAGAGGCTAGTTAAAGTAGTGTCCCACGATAAGCCTATACAGCCAACGGGACGAAGTGAGGTCGGTTGGTCAGCCCGACGCTCGCCCACCCTTAACTCCCGAGAAAGAAACCCGGCACCCATTCTACAGAGGGGTGGGTAGAACCTAGGACCCGTTTGGAGATGAAAGGAGCATGGAAAAATCCCCGTCCTCCGCCGAGGCTGGGAATCGAACCCGCCACCTCCAACCTGCAACCAAGCGCCCTGACCACTCGGCTACCGGGTCCTTAAAAAATAGAGGCTAATCTTACAAAACATTAGAGACTAGAGAATTAATAATAGTTGGTTAAGTTACATTTTTTAATAGTTTTGGACCTTATAAATTTAACAATTAAAATTTAAACTGAGCATCCAAAAGCTAGACATTTCGGAATATATTTCTTTTGTTATCTGACATCGGAATACTTCACAGATAGTTTCTTTCAATTTTTATATCGTCATATATGATGGTAGACTGTCACAGTACTTTGAAACACGATGATAAAAATTCATAGAATGGCGTACATCAAATCCATCAGTTGGCATTCTATATCATTTACGAATTCAGTATACTTCCATTTCTGGAATATGCTGCTAAATAAATAAAAATAGAGCCTCATTACTTCCAGTTAAAATTAGGTGAAGTAACAATAAGTTGCAAGATTTACTATAGATAGTGGAATAGATAGTTAGAAACTTACAAAAAGCAAAACGATATTTTATTATTAGAATTCTACATTATTATTATTTGATTCAAGTATTTTGATTTGCTAGGGTTGTGGGGAGAGAGATCTCTTATTTATACAGGACTTCACATTTGAAATTAGAAACATTGGAGATTTAAAAACACATTGGAGATTTTTACATACCATAAATATTGATTTGCCTTTGAAATAAAAATTAATTTGGAATCATTATTTTTTTCTGCATTTCCTATTAAAGCAGTTATTAATTTTTTATTTTTTATTTTTTTTTTACCCATACAAAATATACATAAGTACAAAACATTAAGCAATAATTCTGAAAAGATTGCTACAAATGAAAAAAAAAATCATCTGATGCCATGTACAATTAAAACATTCATCTATAGGTATTTCCTTTTCCCTCCTTTTTTTAATCATATTTTGTTTTCCTTCATTTCTTTGCTTATTTTTGGCATCTTTGTTACTTATGCTACTTCAGTATGATTTGCGAGAGATCTATAATTCTTCTCTAGGCTATTTCTTATTTCCTTCTCTGCTTACAGTATTTTTTTTTTCTTTCATATTTTGTCTGGTCATTTTTAGAACATGTTCTATCTAATACACTGATCATCTCTAAATAAAACCTTAGTATCCAGATTTTGTGATTGATAACATTTTGAAATAACTTTATAATCGATCTATTACAGTTCTATACCTTGGAATCGACAAGAAATATTGACATCCTTTATTTGTAAATAGAATTAGATAGGTTTCTACCATGGAAAATATTTCCAGATCTACATAATTGTTTCTCTTCAAGATATGAACCAGAAGCAGTTTTTTAATTTTTACTGAACTGAAGCATATGTATAATAAACTTGTAATCTTTTTAAGACAAAGCAAATAATAATACACTGCTAAATATATTTTTCTAAAATTGTGAATTTTATTAAAGTTTTGTCTGCATATGTAGCATTCATGAGAGAACTGGATGTAAGCTAATTTACTGAATCAGTTTCCAAAAGATCTTTGTGTAAAATTAATTGTTTAATTAATTATATATTATTTTAATAATTATTTATTAATGCTGTCGTTACATAGAACTTAGATAAATTATGAGACTAATTTTAATTACAAAGTTTTTATTTTTAGCTGTATAGCAAATAAAAAGGGAGTTGGTAATAGGTTATAATTCTTTTATGTAGTAGATCTCTTGTGGGGTGTTATGTAATAAACTGTGATAGGTTTCATTTATTTCCCAATTTTCTGTCAACTTCTATAAACTTTGGTATTTCTATTGGTAATTTAATAGGTTTTCAATAATTTTATTCACTGAATTCATGTTATATGTCTATTTGTATAAGAAAGCTTTGCCATAATTTTAGTTTTTTAATGAAACTTGAAATTGTTGTATGATTAATATCATAATATTACAAGTCACTTTTCATTAGAATTGATAAAATATGGCATAGCATTAATACCTAATTTGTAAATATTGAGGAATAATTTATAATTTTGTTTGAAACTTGAAGATAAATCATGTCAATGTCAATTTAACTTTTTGTAACTTTAAACCTTGTGTATTTTTTAGCAGAAGGTCTTGTTAACATAAGAGGAAAGAGTAATTAATTGATGCACTAAGTGTTAATTTTGCTGATGAAAATTCAAAATAAAACTGCAAGAATAAATGTCATGTTGTCACATAATCTTGCAATTTTATTTCATCATAAGGAAACTTTTGCCTTATTAACATGCAACAGGTATTTCTTCTCTGTTCTTATATGCACATTCTTCACATTTGAAATTCCTTAAAGCATTTTGTTGCTGATTTTTCTAGGTATCCTATGTCTATTTACAAAAGCATTGTCGAATTTTGTCCCTTATTTTCATAAAGATCCTACATTTTAGTGGCAGACAAATCCTTTCATTTTCATCAAACATTAATATTTGCAAATTTTTCATATTTTGGTTATTATATTTTGTTATACATAACAACTTTACAGGAATGAAAAGATATTGTAGAAAGAAACGGAAGCCTTACTATCCCAACAGCCACATGACCACTGCTGGAATGTGAATTTAAGTATCAAAGATGACAGTAATATCTTCTTCCATTTACTAGGCACTTAGCAAATTAAAGATTAAGCACTCTGCTTGAGTTGTTGACCCGCTTACATTTGTTGAAATTGTTGGCTTTAATACAAAAAAAACAACAACTTCTGTATGGCCTAAAATGGAGTGTTTTTTTAAGTCTTCAACCATTTTTTAATCCATCATTGTATATTGCTTTAGAATTAAAAGATAAAGGATCGCCACAACATGCCTATGAGACCCAAGGGCTCACAAGAGGTAAGGCTCCCGGCGTTTCTTGACCAATGGGACTAGGTTGAGGTCGGGAGGTCAGCCCGATGCCCGCCTGCCTTTAACTCCCGGGAAAGAAACCTGGTACCCATTCTACAGAGGACTGGGTAGGCCCTAGGACCTATTTGGAGGAGAATGGAGCATGGAAAAATTCCGCCCTCCTCTGAGGTCGGGAATTGAACCCACCACCTCCAACCCGCAGCCAAGCGCCCTTACCCACTCGGCTATTCGGCCCACTAGCTTAGATTTAATTTTTACAAAATATTCTGAAGCAAACAGCTAGATAAATATTGCTTTTGAAAGGCTACTTTTAACCTGTTCCATCATTTCAAGCAAAACCATGCTAGTTAATTATACATTTAAATTCCAAACTCAAATTTTCACAGGCTGTTGACGTAAAATTTTGAACTTACCTTTTGAAACGATTTGATTATAATTAGGTAAAACAACAGGAGATTTGATCAAAAACTTCCAATCACTGGTGCTTTCTCTCATACCCTGAAGTAAACACTCCCATCTTCGGTTAAGCAACAAACACTCTAGTCACTCTTAATAAGAGAAGCAACATTCTCCAGCCCATTGTTGTCCTTCATTTCGTACATGTTAGGTCCAGTAATGTGGTTATAAATGCTCAGACTGGGAAAGCATTGGATTGGATGACAATGAAATTTGGAGGCAAGAAACAAGCAAACCGCTTGGATGTGAAACTGGTCCATTGAGTAGATAGCCACAGATTCTAAGGGCCTGCTAGAAGATGATTTGAAGACTCAAGTAATTCCAAAGCATCTTACCATCTTCTTTCTCCACCTGGTCAAAAGCAGACAGTTCATCTCCACAGAGGATTAAGTAATATTTACCTGATTTGAATATCTCTTCATCCTCGGACTGGCTGTCCACACTGTATCTGAGTTCTTGGTTAACGTTTCTATTGTGCATCCTGCTGCCTGGAGTCGGTTTGCAACTTCGTTGTCGAATTAATTAGATTGAATGGATTAGTTGGATACTTTGCTCTGCAAAAATAAGATATTACAGATAGAATCCTGGTCATGATCTGATTGAATTTGTAAGCCATTTCTATGTTTATTCATTTCAGCTATAGATTGATTTTTTTTTTCTGCTCTTTAATATCTTGTTTAGAAGCCATTTAATGAACAGCAATATTCATACTTTAAATTTTTGCATTCAATAATGTGTAATTATGACTCTTGAACACCGTAACACAAAAGATTAAAAGTTAAAGGATCACCACGACAGGCCTATGCAGGCCCAAGGGCTCGTGGGAGGTAAGGCTCTCCACGTTTCTTGACCAACGGGACTAAGTTGAGGTCGGGAGGTCAGCCTGACGCCCGCCCGCCTTTAACTCCCGGGAAAGAACCCGGTACAAATTCTACAGAGAGCTGGGTAGGCCCTAGGACCCGTTTGGAGGAGAATTGAGCATGGAAAAATTCCCGCCCTTCGCCGAGGCCGGGAATCGAACCCGCCACCTCCAATCCACAGCCAAGTGCCTTTACCCACTCGGCTACCGGGCCCACACAAAAGATTATAAAGGCAAAAATAAATGCATTTAAATACCATGTTTAGTCCAAAATTCAGGAGCCTGAATGACCTTGTTGTTTACAAAAGAGATCAGCAAAGAAATCATCGATAGTACAAGGTTTCTTGAGGTTAATATATAACATCAAATGATCAGGACTCTGGAGTTCTCCGCAATCATAAAACTCGACTTCAGAGATATAAGCCCATTTCTTCAGATTTTGATTACATCTTGATACACCTGATCTGTTTGTTCAACGTTTTGCAGGTTCCTCCTTAACCTTACCCCAAGTTTCAGATGTTAAATTAAACCAAAATTCTAGACTTTAGATTTCAGGTGTCTGAGGAATTGATGTTGCTGTTTGTAAGAAACTCTTCCTGGACTTTAACCTCACGTCTGAACATAGGATTTCGGGAATCTGTTTCTTGTTTTTTCTTTTCAATTTTTGCCGCTATTTCGGGGGGGGGGGGTGCAATGCCCCTAATGTGGTAGATTTTATTGGCCAGAGTTGATATCCGGCAGTCTGTCACAATGCATCCTGTCTCATTAAGAGCTACGGGCACAGTTCGCAGACTGGTGCTCCATATTCTGCCAAAAATAAGCATAAGGTCAGTGCAGATGTACTGGGTACACATGGATATGCATCTCATGTGATACCTGTAAGTTTCCCGATAATGTTATTTCTGGCATAAACTTTTTGTATTGTATCCAAGCAGTGGACCTTAAAGGTGAGGGTATTGCCAGTTTTACTCCCAGATATTTTGGGTGTCGCATTGGATTAATCATTGATCTTTCGATAGGATATTTAATTTTCTTCTGGCTTCCTTATTTCTAAAAGTGGAAATCGCAGTTGTTGTTTTTTTTGTTTTTTTTTTCATAACTGTAATCTAAATCTTGGAGAGCAGTGGGAAGTCTTTCTACACAGTAGCAGCCTTCCAAAAGACTGAAACTGAGATGACTTTAGCAGTCAGATGTACCCAGCATTGGGAAGGTTCTCAGTGGCAAATCCTTCCTCCACTGGAAAAAGAAGAATACTATTTTACATTTTCTAATGTAAAATTTACTCTAATTTAAAATGCAGTTACATCTCTTTTGTTGATAATGAACTATAGTTGAGGTTCTGATAATGATTACTAATCAATTACTAATTTTACAAATTATTATCTATTAACTATTAAGCTTCATGCCTATCATAGTTAAACTTAGTGTGGCGTTAAGAACAGATAAGAAAAATCTAAATATGCTGCATAATTTATATTTGATAAGATTTCATAAATTTGTGACGATCATGTTTTTAATTCAGGCCGTTGTTAAAACGCCTAATATTCTTAATTATGTTGTTATCAATTGGTGGCTTTTGACGTAGTTTAGTTTGAAGTTTCCAGATGTAAAATACTAGTGCTCATTGAATTGATTAATATAACATTGATATTGCTGTCATAACTGGAATTGTAAAATATTTATAACCAAGTTTGGGCGTTCATTTAAATATCAGCTCTTTACTATTGTTTATCTTTTGAGTGCATAGCTTTTCATTGTATCTTGCTTCACATATAATAACTAAACACCATATTTAATTGGGTTAACAATTAATTGTTTATGTTAACTATTAAGAGTGTAAGATGGTCAATGTTATGTATTTCATTCTTTGTGGAAAATTTCTGCAAATAACATTATTATATGATTTTCAAATGGATGCGTCAATACTTCCAACGTTGCACTACTCATTATATGCAAACTTTTGTATATAGTAATTGAATTTTATTAACATTAAATTTTGTATATATGGTAACAATATGTATTTATTTGAGTTTATTTTTATATCATATCTTGAAATGGACATCTTAAACTTTTGATAAATTGTGCTTTCAAGTTTTCATTTCATTATCATCCTTTTATTATGTAGTGATTAAAATATTTTTATCTTTTTTTTTACATCATATGTGCATCAGTATATTCACTGAGGAAAAAAAATATCATGTGTAAATTGTCATCCTGACTTTTGACAATGTAAATTTTCAATTCAGTAATAAATTATTTAAACAAATTGGTAATACATGAAATTGTCTTTTTTTATTTCGAGCTTCAGTAATTGCAACCTACATATATTAAGAAACAGTTTAAGTAACTGAGATAGAATAATTTGAATTACTTTTGTTTCATATAAAAACAAAGTTTTTAATTTAAAAGTAAGTTAATAACATTGGGTGAAACCAAGTGTTTACAAAGAGACATCCTAGAACAGCTGTTGACATGCACTTTTTAGTCTTTTTATGCACTAAAAAAGTTCATTGAGGCCATGAAACACTGACACATGAATTTTCTCACCAATTTCTTTTTTGGTGAGTTTTTTATTGTTTATATAAGCACATTCACTCAGAAGATAATTTATTTACTATTTCAATAAAATTTAAAATCAACAATGCAACCCAAACATTGTACTTTCCAATAAATAATTACTAACAGTGATCTGAAAACATTTATATACACTCCATTTCATTTATTAAATTATCATATGACTTCAACTCGCATTGCATTTAAGTTAAAAGTATCCCAACTATGTAGGCTCTTGGGGTTACAGAAGGTACGGCTCCAGGCGTTTCATCAACAACGGTGTCAATGGTCAGCCTGATGCCCACTGCCTTTAACCTTCCCCTGAAAGAAATCCAGTACCCATTCCACAGGGCTGGTGGATCCTGAAGGAGAAATCAAATATAGAAAAATCCCAACTCCATTGGGGTTGGGGATTGAACCCGCTCCTCCAGAATGCAGTTAAGACTTCACCATTTGGTTACTGGGCTCACATATTGCAAATAAACAGGATAAAATTAATTGGAATATTTACAGTGCAACATTTTGATGATTTGTGCACTTCATTTTCATCAGCCAAGATTTTCATTTATATATTCTTTGTATGTTGATTTCATCTATTGTAATGCTATAAGTAGTAGTGATATAAAAAGAAATAAATAAGTCCATGGTAGATAAAACTAAAGGGGAAAAAATTCAACCTGCAAGAATTTATGCAAATGTCATGAAATGTGCAAAAGCAGTAGTGTTTGTAAATGCATGCAAACGATTAGGCTTGTGGGCCGTTCAAAGCGATTAGACAGGCATGAGCTAACATCACATGTTCAGAGCAGTGGAACACAGATAAGCGCTGCGCCACAATATGACTATAATATAACTAACTGCCAAGCGAGATCTCACTTTGGCATGCCAAATCTTGCTGAAACTGTCTGCAGTCATAGGACAATTTTATGTCTTGAAGGCTTCATCAGAGATCCCTTTAAGAAAGAAGACCTGATAGCAGTTCAAAGAAGAAATTGTTTTCTTTAAGTGGACTTGACGTAAGTTTAGTGATTCTCTTTTCTGATGAGTCAAGATTCAATCCATAGCCTGATTCTTAATGTATACTTATCTCAAGCGAACTTGGAACCATGAAAACCAACTTTTTCATATTAGGAATCTATATAGAGATGGTGGTGTGAGAAGGAATAATGTTAGTCATATTTAAGACTTAATTTCTGATAAGAAGCTCGTCTGTACCAAGAAGAAATTCTGAAGCACTTTGTCTTTTTAAGGATATAGTTGGTTTGAAACTTGTTTTTATACACAGTAATGCCTATCCATATAGAGCTTGATGAATTCCTTGAAAATGAGGAAATTGTTTGGATCGAATGGCCAGTCAGATTAAAACCTACATTCAATAGAGCAGGTTTAAATGCTTTAGGAAGACAAACAAAAAAATATCTCTTCCAGAGACCTAAAATCGGCTCTCCTTAAAGAACGGGCTTTGCTGCCAACTGAATCCTATCCAAGTGCTGCTGCTTTATTTTCTACTTATTTACAGCACATTAAATTTATTATTTTGAATTTATTATTAACAACATTTATTGATGTTGAAAGGCCTGTTAGGGTTAATCACATTCTGTATTAATGTTGTTTCCCTTTTTCTGAATATGTAACCTTCCAATAAATTTCATTATTTCCTTAAAAGCTTTGTTTGTGGTTTCATGCTTTATTTTAACATATCAATTAGTTCATTTACAAAATAAAATTTGGTGAAATAATTTTATAAGTTTTTATTTGTCCATTGAATTTTGCACAGGAGTGTAATTTTTTTTTTGTATTTGGGCCTTTATTTAGGTAAAAATGGGTCTTTCATTGTGTTCTGGAGATGAGGTGTGACAAAGGAAGTTGTAGCATTGCTGGTGCAAAGTTTAAAAGATGAACAGCCTTTCTATGTTGAAGAAGAAATTGATAATGATGATAATGAAGCTGAGAGATGAACTAGGTGGAAAGAATTTGGACTAACATAGGAAGGTGGCATAGAAAACGGATCTATTGAAGTAGAAAGTATTTATGATAAAATAAATCTAAGCAAATGATATGGAATCATTTTAATTCCATGAGAGTTCCAATGGAAATTTGAAAACAAAAAACTGTTATCAGTCTTCCAAAAGAAGTTTATCAATAGAAAGATACAAATTTTGGCTTAAATTATAATCATTGGGAGATGAAGAAATGTAGGACAACTCCTCAAGGAGATAAAATAAACAGTCCTTCGTACTTAAGGATTTGGCTCTGATGCTGAGAAGATTATGTAAAGAGGAGATTTATCAATGAATGACTTCAAAACCAATGGATGAACAAATATTATCAATATTTGGCCGCAAGGAAGAACTTGCAGGGAAGTTATCTAAATAATAATACGGCCAAATGTCTGTGGTATCTGTTCTCAATCCAGAAACAAGAGATATGTTTTATGTTCCACGTGCTATTGAAGCATTTACTCTGATCACAGCTCACTACACATGGAAGAAGAAAAAAGGAAGCAGAAAGCATGAAAGTGTTAATTCTAAAGCTTTTTACATTTGGTCCTGTTTTATGTAGCAACAATATTTTGAAACAGCACTTTATAGTACTTAACTTCTTATTTGTCTATATTAACTCTTCAAGCAGGTAAGATGTACATTTGCATGTCTCTCTCATAGCCAGTTTGAAGTACTGGGGTATGTTCTCTGCAGGGGTAGATAATTTTGGCCTCCTGCTGTTACTGTTCGACTTAATTCTATAATTTTCCACTGACCAAGAGACAATGAAATAAACTTATATTTTAGTGGTGGAATTTAAATATGTCTTAAGAAAAAAAAATTGAGAGACCTATGCAGGAAAGAAACTCGCCAGTCTGAAGAGTTAAGAGAATTTTTTGTTGTTACTAAAGCTTATTTTTATCTAATAAATTTTATCATTTTTAATTACAAGCTGTAACCTCTTTATAATATGACCCTAATTTGTGGTCCTAGGGTTAATTTGTTTCAAATACTGCCATTTGTTAATGCTTTGAAATAGCTGAAGAGATAACAATAGGTGAGACCAAATTTTTTACAAGTGACATCCTGGAACAGCTGTTTCATGCTTGTTGGCAATCACTAGCCAAGAGAAGTCACAGTAAATAACAAGGTCTCCGTACTGAGGCTAGTATGAACAATACATCGGAAGTGCAGTGGTGCCTCAAAAGGAAAAAATCACAGTGAAAAATTAGTGAGAAAATTCTTGTGCCAGCAGTGTGCAGGCCTCAATGAATTTTTTTTTTAAAGCATAAAAATTCAAATTGAAAAGTAATTTTTATGCTTTAAAAAAAAAATGAGGCCTGCGCACTGCTAGCACATGAATTTTCTCACTAATTTTTCATTGGTGAGTTTTTCATTGTTTTTTTTTTTCTTTGAGGCAACACTGCGCTTCCGATGTATAGCTGAAGAGATGTTTCCTTTGATTTCTAACGGGTCATCTGTGAATTGCTCATCGTAGTCAAGTTAAAGATACTGGAAAAAAGTTCTAATTAGCTTTATTGGGTACAAAAAAACAAAACAAAAATGAACTATCTTCTCTCTGGTCTCGAACAGCTTAAGAATAATGTTAGCAGAATTATTTATATAATTAAAATGATTTTTATGTACTTTCCAACACATCAAGTTAGTTAGTCTATATGTATGCCCTCACCAATACCTTTTGAATCACTAAAGGAATCTTCTTGAAACTTGGTATGCTTATTTGACAACTAGGAATATTTTTATATTCGACATCATTTCCAATGGAAAATTTCCAAGAAATCAGCTCAAGAATGCAACGTAAATTCTCAAAGAAAAGCACAGGAATCTAAACAATGGATTTCTATCCTATTTTCTGTTAATATCTCATTGTCTGAAACAATCAATATTAAATCCATAATGCATTTTTGAAAGAAAGAAAAAAAGTCTTGAGTTTCATTTAATTAAATTACTGACTTTCTATTGAATCTGTTTGAATCCAGGCTTTAATTTCAGTCCATTTATAACAGTTTTCAATGAATTTCCCTTTATCATTTGCTTATTAATTCTTAATTTTTAAAATTTCTGATTGGAGTATTTTGGTACTCAAATCTAAAATCTTGGAAAAAAATATATATATTTTAAAAACTGCTGAAGAAAAACCAAATCATAGATCCCAAATCAATACTAATAAATACTAAGGTCTTTTGAAAGAACTACAAAAGGAAATTCACAATACAAAGAGCAACTTTGAATTGAAAAGAACTGGAAATTGATTATAATAAATTACATTCTTTATATTGATTAATTAAATCAATAAAATATACTCTTAAAAAGGAAAATTGAAGCCGTCAGAACAAACTGACTTCTACAGGCAAATAGAAATAAATTACAACAAAAAAAAAAGTCTTATAAAGGTAATGGATCAGTTCACTATTCGGTAATGTGGGTAAGATTAACTGCATCTTGCGGGAAGGCTGTGGAAATCTCGAA